>CAWUFW010007390.1:600000-1014566 GCA_963921515.1 Calotriton arnoldi | reverse complement strand
GACACATATTCTCACTGACACCCAGTCAGACTACCTGGTGCACTCATGAAGTGGACACTGGGGACAGTCTGCCTATTAAAAATAAGATTTATAGGCAACCTGACCATGTCAGGGACTGTATCAGGACAGAAGTCCAGAAGATGTTGGATTTGGGAGTTATTGAACCCTCAGATAGCCCTTGGGCTAGTCCAGTGGTCCTTGTGCCAAAACCTCACACCAGTGGTGGGAAAAGAGAGATGAGGTTTTGTGTGGACTACAGGGGTCTCAATGCAGTCACTAGGACTGATGCCCATCCAATACCAAGGGCAGATGAGCTGATAGACACTTGGCCTCAGCCAAGTATCTAAGCACATTTGACCTGACAGCTGGCTACTGGCAGATCAGACTAGCTGATGATGCAAAGCCAAAGACAGCATTCTCAACCCCTAGTGGGCATTATCAATTTGTGGTGATGCCCTTTGGTCTGAAGAATGCACCTGCCACTTTTCAGAGGTTGGTGAATACAGTCCTTACAGGTCTGGAAGCCTATAGTGCAGCATATCTAGATGATATTGCTGTCTTTAGCTCCACCTGGGAGGATCACCTGGTCCACCTCAGAAATGTTTTACAGGCCCTGCAGAAAGCAGGCCTGACTATCAAGGCCACCAAGTGCCAGATAGGGCAGAGTCAGGTTGTGTACGTGGGCCACCTTGTGGGTGGAGGCCAGGTTCAACCACTGCAGAGCAAGATCCAGACCATCATGGACTGGACTGCTCCAACTACCCAGACTCAGGTGAGAGCCTTCTTAGGCCTGACTGGGTACTATAGGAGATTTGTCAAGGGGTATGGATCAATAGTGACACCCTGAATGAATTAACTTCCAAGAAAATGCCCAAAAGGTTCAGTGGACAGTTAGCTGTCAAAAGGCATTTGATGACCTGAAGCAGGCCATGTGCACTGCTCCCATTCTACAGAGTCCTGATTACTCCAAGAAGTTCATTGTTCAAACTGATTCATCTGAATTGGGGGTAGGGGCTGTACTGTCACAATTGAATGAAGAAGGTCAGGATCAGCCAGTAGCTTTCATTAGCAGAAGGCTGACCCCTAGAGAGAAACGTTGGTCAGCCATTGAGAGGGAGGCCTTTGCTGTGGTCTGGGCTCTGGAAGAAGTTGAGGCCATACTTGTTTGGTACTCACTTCCTTGTTCAAACAGACCATAAGCCCCTCTTATGGCTAAAACAAATGAAGGGTGAAAACCCCAAACTGCTTAGGTGGTCCATTTCCCTACAGGGGATGGACTTCACAGTGGAACATAGACCTGGGAGTAACCATGCCAATGCGGATGGACTCTCTAGGTACTTCCACTTAGAACATGAAGACTTAACTGGGCAAGGTTAGTTTAATGTCCCTACGTTTGGGGGTTGTGTACGAGAGTAGGATCTGCTTCACATGGGTACCCCCACTTTTTGCTGATGCTTCACTGTTTTTCGACCTTAGTCTGGCTGGGGCCCTGCTAATCAGAACCCCAGCCTAGCTGCTTCCTCTCTAAAATGGTTTCCAGGTGCCTTAGGCACATCTCTGATTGGAATCTGAGTGCCCTTATAAGTCCCTAGTATATGGTATACTATGTACCCAGGGCATAGGTACCTCAGAGGCCTACCAGGGGCTGCAGCATGTATTGTGCCACCCCTGGAAGGCCATCCAAACTGACACCACAGGTCTGCTACTGCAGCCTGGGTAAGGTGGTGTATGCACCCCTTACTGTGATATAGGCTACCTATATCACTATATACATACACACATATAAACCTATAAGTCACTCCTATGGCAGGCCTTATCAATCCTGAAGGCAGAGTGCGTGGTTCCTATGTGAGAGGGTGCCCCTGCATGAGCAGGGCCACTCTGCAGCATTTGGAGACCCTTCTCTGATGCTGTTTGTAGTGCAGCCTGACCATATACTCTTAAGCGCATTATAACCTCGCGTTAAATGCTAACTTTGGAATGGCTGCACGGAAACATGTCGTGTTTGGTGTCAAACATCTTGGAATACTAACCCCCTGCCAGTTCTGGCGGCGGGGGTAGCATTCCACCCTTCTAGAGGGAAAGACATGTACACACCGGTATGCCCGGTACTGACTTTCCAAGCCCTGGCATCACAAAATCAATGCCGCTGCCACAGACAGGAGTCTGGCCTCCTGCTGCTGACCGAAACTCCGGCAGGGGAGGCCTGGACAATAGGTTTCCTGTCCCAGGGAGGTGTGACCACCTCCCCAGACAGGATAGTGTGTATTGGGGCTGGGCGGGAGCACTCTCTGGTGCTTTGAAGTCCTGCACTGGGGGCACACTTGGTGTTCCTGTGCATACCCCAGTTCAAACCGGCTCAGGGGCTTCCAGCCCCTGCTCTGGCGCAAAACTGGACAAAGGGAAAGGGGTGTAACCACCCTCTGCCCTGACCCTCCCATAGGTGGGGTCACAGAGTATGTCCAACCCCCTACCTTAGTATAAGTAGGGGAACCCAGTCCTTAGGACTTTAGATTTACCTGGACGAAACTCTGATACAGAATCCTGGACCTTCGACGCTCTACTTTAAGATTAGAGGACTGAAGAATCTCCCTTGGGGTCAAGGAGTGACTCCCTGCTTGGCAGGCACCAAAGAAGCAATTGTCCGGTCTGCATCGCTGAAGCTCCCGTCGAACGCCGAAGTCTTTGCATCACCAGAGGTGGATTTCCAGACTTCCCCGAGGCTGCCCTGAGTCCCCAGCAAAGCTGAGGCCCGTAGCTGTTGTGGGTAACGCGGAACCGTGACCCCTGGACACCGATCGCATTTGCAAGTGCATCCTCTTCTGGGTCTCCCAAGAAGTCGTGCTTTGGGCTCCGAGTAGCCCCAGCCTCCCGCACCAACTGCACCGAAGATCACTGGCCTCCACTCCACGAGTGTCCTGTGAGCCAGCTCCACGTGCACCGTCTCGAGACTCCTTCGCGGTTGCTAGTCCATTGGCTAGTAGGCTCTCCCGAAGGCCAACCTTTTTCTGCTTGGGCTCCCTGGTTGCTCCAGGTGTGCCCTGACTTACCCTTGCTGGGTGAGTCCCCCAGACCTTGCTGTTCTGCAACATCGTTCTTCTTCGCTTTCCACGAGACTTGCCGTTGCCAAGGCTTGTTGGGTCCAATCCGGTCGCCGACACCCCTGCAATCGACAGACGTCGTGGGACAGCTCGAATCCAGCTCCTGGTTGTCGTCGACGCCTCCTGGACCTCGTGGCTGAAGAGTCAAGACGACCATCAACCTACCTGAAGCACTCGACATCGGTGGGCATCTGCTCATCGCCTTCCTGGTCACTGGCTAGTGACCCAGACTCTGTCCCCTCTGCTTTCAGGTTCTTCAGATCTTCGATCCACCTTTGGATCCACCCTAACACTTTCGACTTGGTCGCCAGCAGCACTTTGCAGCAGATCGCCATAGAAAGCGACGACGAAACCCGACCCCGAAAGACACCTATGCACCCGGCTTCCTGGGTGAGGTAACTCGAGTACTCCGGTGCTCCCGTGGGTATAGACACTAGAACAGCCTAGTTCTCAAAGGGTTTGCTCCAAGTCCTCCTCTAAGTGTCCCTTTTCTTTTAAATTCTAATCGCGACTTTCCCCATAGAAGTTAACGGTGGTTCGCGGTTGTGTTCATACACTGCACGCGTCCCCGTGGGTCCCCTGTGTCACTGCCTTGGGTGGTTCCTTGTGGTCCAAGCACTTCTACAGGCTCTAGGCCTTGTGTTCTAGCTCAGTCGTGGTTCTTATACCACTTTATTGGTATATGGTTTGGTACGCCCTGGGGCTCAAACGTGTATTTGTGCTATTACTGTAGATAACTAACTCGTAACGTATGTACTTCGAACTCTAGCCTCATAAAGAGACTAGAGGGTGTGTTTAGTAATAAATACATATATTTTGAATATATACCTGGTGTGGTCCTCTTTCATTTGGTCACTCAAGAGATTATAGACTGGTAAAACAAGCTGCTTTACATTCCTTCAAGACTTAGCCTGAAGGCTGCTCTCCATAGCTACCACTAGGATAGCTTTCAATAAAGGTTGTCTTTAACCTATCTTCAATAAGGGGTTGTTTGGACTGGTGCAAGGTGCCCACTATAATTAGTGGACAGCATATGCCAGGCCAACCTCTCACACCGACTGCTTGCAGGAGTTGTCAGAGCCAGCCTGAATCGCAATCGCCTTAACGGCATGTGCCAACACAATGTAGTAGAAAGGAGCACAAAATACAATGCAGCCGTGTACCTAAAGCCGCCGCAGTTTTTCGACACTTCTAAGACTCAGAACATGGGTGCCAGGTGAGCCACATGGATTGAAACATTTGATGACAGGAGATGGAGAAAAAGAAGTGTTAAAAAAAAATCTCACAGACTGATGTAAAATCATACCAAAAGATAGACGAAACATTGAGGCCAAGTACAATTCAATGCTGAATGTTTACTATGAAAGGTATATCTTCAACCAAGCATGACAACAGATTGGTAAACCAATGGAGTTTTATTTATTTTATTTTTATTTATAAAGTTTTATATAGCGCGAACATGACCCACGAGGGTATCAGAGCGCTTTACAATATAACATAATTGAACATTAGATGGTTGAAGTGGTGTACATACATTCGGTGCTCGCCATAATACAAAGGAGGTAGGTAATAGTAAATAGAGAGCTTAGGTGACTAGTAGTCAACAAAGAATGATCCACGAGGGAATCGGAGCAATTCACGTTACACAGTTTTTCAGCTTTAGGAGGTTGAGGCAGTAAAGGTACAATTATGTAGAGCGGTATGGAATGGTATGAACTTGTTGAAAGACTTGATGAACTCATTAAACATTGCAAGTTCTGTGACTTCACCGACAAAGAAGCCATGCACCTCAGAGTCATTGATGGCTGCCTTTCAGATTCTTTTAGAAGGTGCATGCTGAGAGAAGCATACAGTGTAGAGAAAATGCTGACAGCTGCAAGAGCAGAAGATCGAGCAGACCGACAAGCTGCTGAAATGGAAGCAGGAATGGCACACAATGAATCGGCATTGACCAGGAAAAGCAAGCACAAGCATAAACAAGATACATGTACATTGACATCTTCAAAGAAAACAAAAATGTTCACCACGTGGATTTTCGTTTCCTCATAAAGGGAAATTTCCAGCCATAGGACAAGTCTGCAAAGGTTGAGGGAAAGAGAACCACTTCATAAATTTGTGCAGAGCTAAAGATAAATCAAGTGCATCATAATGGCAAGAAAAGATGAATGCAAGATAGTTCCAGAAGCATTCTTGCCATGCCCCTAAAACCAAAAAGCAACATCATCTACGACAAGTAGAAACCAGGCAAAATTAGTCATCAAGCTCATCGTACAAAGGTTCTTTGATGTCACTATTGAGTACTATTGAGTACCAGTGAAGCAGTTTGGTGTGCGCTGATGATATCTACCAAAGGACGGCATACACATGTGGGATTAGCTGCTCGTAAAGAAGATCACAATTTAAAGAAAGCTCACCAAACAAAGTGACCAACTTCATTGAAAATGAATGATCACCGAATAACTTTTATCATAGACATTGGTGCATCGATTAATATCATGCCAGTGAAAAAGTTTAACAGCCTATATCCTGTTCCTTGCCTCACTCCGTCAGACACAAAGGTATATATCTAGGCCACTTCTGAGCCATTGCAAAGTCCAGGGTTGCTCATAGCGACAATGCCACACAAAAAGACATTGGTGCGAGCCACAATTCATGTTCTACAAAGGACTTCATCGATCGCCTGTTTGCTTAGTTTTCCCACCCCTGCTGACATGGGTTTGATATCCCTAAAATGCAACTTCTATGATCAGTCTGAGATCACAAGCCAATTCCTGTTGTTGTTGCATGGCCTGTGAAAACTCAAGAGTTGGAGGCATGCTTAAAAGCTTATCTGCAAGTATTTGATGGGGCGCAGTGGCAGTTCAATGGTGAAGCTTTATTGGGCCCAGTGTTTTGGGTGTGCCTTCACACCAGATTATATGTCTCAATAAAGTTAGTTGGTTGCTGTGGAATTGCTAACAGATTAGGGTGTGTTGGTTGTTGTTGTTTACATGGCCTTCTGTGGTTGCCCTAGCATAGGAAGTACGCGCTTACGTGGCAGGGGCTTTCATCACCAGACTGTTTTTTTTTCGTTTTTGTTGATCTTAGGCTCAGAGATAGCAGGCCAGGCAGCACAAGGAAGGGCTCCAAGCGTGCAGGGATGAAGGTTGATTTGGAGGCATTGATGCAGAGGATGGATGCCATGGATGAGATTTTGGCCCTTCTGCATCCGCAGGCAGCTGGGGTCCGGACCAGTGCACCGGTAGCCACATCGGGGAGGGCAAGACAAACTGGGGTGCCACCCAGTGCAACATTTCTCCTTGAGAAGAAGCGGGCTAGAGGTCAGAGACCTACTAGGGGAGGAACTAATGGTAGGAGACTCTCTGTGAAGGAGAGTGTGTCTTTTGGCAGCCTCCAGCAGTGGCTAGCACTGACGATGTAGTCACGCAAGGGGGATTTTGGCAGTGTTAGTGCCGACAGCAAGTGGTAGCATTGTTCAGAATTTGAATAATTGTATGACAATTGGGGTTACACCTATGGGGACTGTTAGACTTAGCACCATTGACGTGGGTCTCCCTTCCATTTTTTGCCTATACCTCCTGTGTTTTTCTGTGTGTTGGACTCCATTTTGCTGGTCTAGATGCTTTGGGCACTTTGCCACTGCTGTTCAGTGCAAAGTGCAAGTGCTCCCTTTGTAAATTATTGTTATGAATTAGTGATTCCATTATTGGCTTATTTGATCTACTTGTCAGACCCTAGTACAGTACACTATGTGTGCCCAGGGCCTGTAAATCAAATGCTGCTGGTGGGCTTGCAGCACTGCTTGTGCCACCCACAGAAGCAGCTTGTAAAATGTGACTCAGGCCTGCCATTGCAGAGCCTGTGTGCAGTCTGGGACTGCCATGTCGACTTGGCAAGTGCACACACTTGCCAATCCCTAAACCTTCCCTTTTCTACATATTAGTCACCCCTAAGATAGGCCCAAGGTACCCCTGTGGGCAGGGTGCTTTGTATGTGAAAGGTAGGACATGCCCTGATGTGTGTGGCATGTCCTGATAGTGAAATACTGCCAATTTAGTTTTTCACTATTGCAAGGATATCTGTTCCCATAGGAGTGAATGGGGAGTTTGTTTATAACATCTTATAAACATAACTGACCCTAGGAACAAGATAGAAAAGTAAAGTTCAGTATGCCTGAACTCAGAATGTTAAAGTGCATCTTTTAGTGAGGGTGATTTTTTACATTCTGTGTTTGAAAATACCACTTTTAGAAAGTAGGTATTTTCTTGCCTAACCATCCAGTGTGCCTCTGCTAGGTTTGTGTATTGCATGTCTGGCTTTTGGATGACGGGCTGGAGAGGGGCAGCGGCTCCAGAAGTCTGATGAGTCAGGGCTGGGCTGAATAGGCTTGGACTGCATTTGGAGTGGTGGGAGGAGTAGCACCTTCACCTGAATAGGGCTGTGCCTGCCTTCCACAATGACGTCTCCGCCCCCCTGTGGTGTGTCTGAAGCCAGGGCTCACACTGACAATGGAGGTTGTTGTGCACTTGCAAAGTGCCCCACAGAACTGGTTTTGGCTGAGTACAGACACTCTCTGCCTACAGAGAACAAAGGATTTTGGTGTATAAAAAGAGGGGCCCAGACCCCAGACTTTTACATCACTTCTGGGAAATCAAGAGGAACCTTTGCCAAGGAGAAGAGCCGGATAAGCTGAGGAGGAATACTGCCCCTGTGCTGTTTGCTGTCTGGGGTTGGCCTGCAGTGGCTGTTTGCTGTCAAGGAAAGGAGAAAAAGTACTTTGCTGTTTGCTTTGTCACCTGCTTGAAGAAAAGATCTCCAAGGGCTTGAAACTGAGCTTGCCTCCTGTTCTGAAGCCTCAGGGACACAAAGACTTCACCACCAGCTCCCCTAAATTCCCTTGCTGGGAATTCCAACCTGCAAAGAGGTGCCTGCTGCTGTTTAGGACCTCTAGAGACTGTTTGTCGCTGGGAGCTGGAAAATCGACGCAACATCGAAGAAGCGTGACGCATCCGCACCTGTTTCCGACGCATCGCCGAAGAAACCGTCGCAGTGCCTGCCGCGGCTCGAGAAATCGCCGCACAACGCATCGGGTGAACGATCTCCGAAGTACGAGATCACCGCACCGATCCCGACGCAAGCCTGCTGTGCAGCTGCACGAAGCCACGCATCATATCGGATCGACGCATCGCATTGAGGCGCCAAGACTGTTGCATCGTTGGGGGCCGCAGTAAGAAACAGATGCATCAACACACCAAACAGTAAGAAAACGAGGCATTACCTCCTCTCCGGTAAGGAACAGACGCATCAACTCCCCTGCGCTGCAGTAAGGAACCGACACATCACCTCCCCCAGAGCAAGGAATCGCCGCATCACCTTCCCTGAGTGTAAGGAACCAACGCATCACCTTCCCTGCGGCCATTTTCTTTGTTTTGCGTGACACATCGAAGGTACTTTTGAGAAAAGTGTCACATTTACAACTTGCATTGAACTGAACTATTTCTACCATCTGAAAGTCATATTTTTATTACTGTATTGTGGATATTTGTCGTTTGGTCTTGTTTTGGTAAAGATACAGATTACTTATTTTTCTAAACTGGTGTGGTGTCCATTTGTAGGGTTTTCACTGTTTTAATGTATGTGTTTAAAAATGCTTTACACACTGCCTCTACCTCTGCCAACTAGAGACCCCCATTTCTAACATTGGTGGTCAGCGGTGAGGATCCTGGACTTGCATTTGTGATTTACCACCATGTAAATACACTCACTGCATCCACCTATTACATTTTAAAGATCCTGAGAAAGATTCTTCCATTCATACCGACAGGACTGCAGAAAACAGTGGTGGCAGCCCTGGTGCTGTCCAAACTTGATTATTGCAATGGACTACTGGTTGGTGCGAACAAATCTATTTTAGCAAAATTGCAGGTACTTCAGAATTCCACCACCAGACTGCTCTTTGGTTTGTCCAAATATTCATCAGCCAAACAGGCCCTGAACACCTTACATTGGCTGCCTATTGAGAAGCGCATTAGATTTAAGGCCTTGTGCATTGCATTTAAGGCCTTAAAGAATTCAGGTCCTACCTATCTGGTAAAACGCTTCCAATGGCATACACCGTCCCGCACACTTCGCTCAGCTTTCCAGAAGTTGGTGATAGTGCCATCCTCCCGTCTGCAGAGATGGGGTGGAAAAAGTTTCTTCAATATCACTAGTAGATGGTGGAACAATCTACCTCTTCAATTGAAGAACGCCACTGATCTCCTGTCCTTTAGGAAAGGACTGAAGACCTGGCTTTACACTCTGTAATCTTGTCAGCACTGGCTCTCTACATCACGCAGCTGCTTTGTGGGCTACCTCTGCAAGCGCCTAGATGCCCTCGGGTATTAGTGCGCTATACAAATACATAAATAAATTTACATACAGTGATTGGTGTACACTACTAGTGAGTGCAGACCATTACCCGACCACATACATTTTGGTAGAATTTTATTTTCCTTGGAATCTTTTTGCATCTTGAGAACTGCCAATTGTCACCATGAGCAAACAAGCATCACTTGCATCTGTGGATATCGAATTTGAAGAGGAAAGGGTTGATGCCTACACTGTGCCACAACTTAAAACCATCTGCAAAAAATTTAAAATCTCCATGAAAGGCCTCACCAAAAAGGAGGAATTCCAAAAGGCGCTGAGGGCCTGGTTGGAAGCAAGGAATGCCAGTGGGCAGACCGAGGAGCCTATGGTGGAGGGGGAGAATTTAGAAGGGCAGCAGGATGGGCTAGTGGGCCTAACTGGAGGGGGGTACCTCCCAGGGAAGGCAGCAGTGTGTCTTCAAGGGGTCTGTCTCCAGAAGAGTTGGAGGACAGGGAGAAAAGCAGAGTGCATGAGTTGGAGCTTGCTAGGCTCAAGCTGGGGAGCCAGTCTGACATAGAGAATAAGAAATTGGAGTTGGAGATTAAGAGGTTAGCCTTGGAAGAGAAAAATATGCTTTTAGAGCATGAAAGAGTGTTGAGAGAGTTAGAGCTGAAATCAGAGGCTAGAGATCACTCCTCTGGTGGCAGCACACCATCAGTGCCTGGGGAAGGAAAAATATACATTCCCAAAGATGTTATCAAAGATTTCATGAAGCATGAGGACATTGGGCAGTGGTTTAAGAACTATGAAATAGCAATGAAGGCCCACAGAGTCCCTGAGAGAGATTGGGGAGCGGGGTTGTGGGGCCGCTTCATCGGGGAAGGGAGAGAGACATTGCTAGCTTTGCCCACTGAGGATCAGATGTCCTATGCCCCCATGAAGGAAGCCTTGATAGCCAGGTATGGGTTGACCCCAGAGCTTTTTAGGCAGAAATTTAGGAACTGCAAGAATCTGGAGTCAAGTACTTGGGTGGAGTATGTATCTTATTTTTGCAGAGCACTGGATGGATGGGTGAAGGGTAGCAAGGTAACTGATTTACAGGCTCTCTATGATTTGGTTGCATGGGAGCACTTGTCCAGTAGTTGTTTTCCATAGCTACGCCAGCACCTGATTGATAGTAAGCTGACTGACCCCAGGAAGCTTGCTGTGGAGGGGGACCGCTGGGTCAGTACCAGGGTACACAAAGGTCTTGTGGGAGATTCCACCAAGGGTGGGCAGGGTCCCCAGCAGAAGAGTGGGGGGGACAAGGGTAAACAAAAGGAGTTCCAAAAAGGGCCCCAAAAGTAATCCCCAAGGGAACCAAGGTAAGGGTTCCCAGCCTCCCACTGAGAAGAAACCATGGGTCCCGACAGGTAAGCCTGTTCAGAGGGGTCCCAAGACCTGTTTTAGTTGTGGTCAGGTAGGCCACTTCTGGGGGGATCCTAAGTGTCCCAAACTGGTTACCACTGCACCCACTGGTGCACCGCCCCGGGAACTGGCTAGTGTTGCCTTGGGGGAGGAGTTGGGTGCCCAAGGTGGGTGGGGTCCCGCAGAGATGTCCCTGGTCTCTTTAGGAGACAGTGAGATGGTCCCAAGGACTCATCTGCCTGATAACACTAAAAAGTACAGGCAGTGGGTGACCATCAATGGCCATAGTGTGGAGGCTCTGAGAGACACCGGAGCCAGAGTGACAGCTGTCAGTTGTCGGCTGGTGTCTGAAGAGCAGGTGGTCCCCAACACATTCTACCCAGTAGTTGCCGCTGACAATTCAGAGTGCCTCTGCAAAGTGGCACAGGTTCCCTTTGAGTGTGGGGGTCTCAGGTACCTTGAGAGTAGCTCTGAGGCCAGCCATGCCTGTTGACTGTCTGCTAGGCAATGATTTGGAGAGCTCCCCTTGGGCGAAGGTGGAGCGGATATCTCATTTGGAGATGTTGGGTCTGTCTGAGTGGGCATGTATGACCACTCGGTCAAAGGCAGCCGGTAAGGGCATTCAAGAGGACCTGGAGCCTGAAAGAGTGGCCCAGGTGCCTGCCGGGAAGAGAAGAGGCAGGGGGCGCGGGAAACCTGCCTCCGAAGTTCCCACATTCCAGGAGGAGGTAGACCCTGAGGGGGATGCCCTGGAGCCTACAGGGGAGCAAGTGGCTGAACTGGGGGACCTGCCTGAGCTGACCCATTGGCAGCAAGAAGGAGGGCCCACCAGGGAGGAGTTCTGCCAGGAGCAGCAGACGTGCCCTTCTCTCATTGGTTTGCGGCAACAGGCTGCAAACTAGGCAGCAGGTGATCAGTCCGGGTCACATTGGATATACTGGGAGAATAGTCTCCTGTATAGCTAGCCTAAGGTTGCTGAGCCTGGGTCAGCCTGTGTGCTGGTGTTACCCCAGCACTTCAGAGCCTTCCTACTGGGTCTGGCTCATGATGTGTGAGAGGCTTGTCACCCACTTTTACTGGCCCAAAATGCGCCTGGCCAAACAACTGTCCATGTGGGAGGGGGGAGAAGGGCTCTTGTTGGGACTTCAATTAAAGATCTTGCACCAGAACCCCAGGGAAGTGCAAGTTTAAGCACTGCTGTTCCTTCTGTGGCTTGCCATCCCATCCTGAGTAAAAATGTTTTGAGAAAGCTAAAGATAGAGGTACCAAACAGCAGGAATGACCATGCCCTCATGATCAAGGGTCCCTCCCTGGTCAAGTGGCAGGCAATGGTGTCATGGCTAAATGTCTATGCTAACCGTGCAGCAGGCCAGGCACTCTATGAGAATCAACAATCTCTCAGGTCCAATCATGGAGTTGCTAGGGCTAAGATTCTCAAGGAAATTAACCTGGGGAAGGTGGTTGGCCCCTTCCCAGCTATTCCGTTTGAGAACTTTGTGTGTCTCCCCTGGGAGTAGTCCCTAAGAAAGAGCCAGGGGAGTACAGATTGATTCACAAACTTTCTGCCTGAGACAATCGATGGGATATTATGCTCTATTACATATACCTCCCTTGATAAGGCAATTATGATGTTGCAGGACCTGGGGCCGGGGACGCTGCTGGCGATATTGAATATTGAATCTCCTTTTCAGTTGCTTCCTGTGCACCCAAATGATTTCCACCTCCTGGGATTTCCGTTTCAGTGCTCCTTTTACTTCAACAAATGTAAGGGTTGCCCATTGTCAAGGTCAACTGCACAGGCCATGTCTGGAATGTGGGAGAAGCACCACCATATTAGGTTATCATCAGAGGTGCACCAGGATATGAGGAGAGGGGAGGCATTTCTGCGGGACTTCAATGGGACAGTAGTATGGCTGAACCATGCCAGGGTTTCTCAAGCTCTTCCCCATCTTGGTGGCCCTCACGGTCTGGTTGGAACAATTTCACAACCAGTCCATGGTGTTCTGATCCAACAACATGTCTGTAACGAATGCATCAGACAGCCAGTTGCAAAATGATCCTACGCTTATTGAAAGAAATTGTGTTGCTGTGTTTAAGACTGGATGTCATCTTTAAAACCAAATATGTGCTGGATGTTCTAAACAATGCAGCCAATGTTTTGCCTCATTTTAAGATGCAAGTCTTCAGGTACCATCACCCAGGAGTGGCAGAGTTCCCCACACCATTCTTGGAGCGACTGTGGAGGCTTGGTGACCCGATTTACCAGACCTCGTGACAGCGAGCTTAGGTCCGAGGATGAGGCGTGCCTATGAGGGGGAATTCAGCACATACTGCAGATTTTTAGGGAGCATGCGAAGGAGAGATGGTTTCACACCCGAGGCAGTCTAGCATTTCTTGGGTTCCTGAGGGAGGAGGGGCGTACGATCTCATTTTCTAGTCGACACATAGCTGTGAAATCCTTCTTGCAAAGATGTTGGGGCACACTGATGGGGCAAAGGCCTTTCTGGTACAGAGAGCATTGAAAGGCTGGCAATGTCTGGAAGGGGCAAAACTGGATGCCGGCTTGTGGCTTTTATGTCTAGCCATGGGAGCATTTGTACGTCCCTAGATGAGGTCCGGCTGTTCAGAGCGGCCTTTGCCATAGCATTTTATGTAGCTTTGGGGGTTATTGAGCTGGAGGTCAAGAACAAGAGGGATGGGACCGGGGGCCTGTAATATGCAGATGTTCAGTGGCCGAATGGTTCCCTGGAATAACTTTTGCCCACACAAAGACTGACCAGATAGGAATGGGTGAGCACATTCTGCTTTATAGGGCTCCGGGTAATGAATGCTGCCCCCTGGCAGATCTGGAACCTTTTCTCCTCCCTCCTTCTCTATTCTACTGTTGACGCAGGTGGACGATGTGAGGAGTCGGGATATCTGCTGAATACTTTGGACACAGAAGCGGATAGGGTTACAGACGTGCTGATTCTTGGCCACTCATACGTGAGGTGAGCAAAGGCATTCTATGCTGCAGGTGGCTACGCTGCCAGAGCTGAGGCAGCAGTTTATTGTTTAACTTTCTGTGGTCAAGGTGGTTTGTGCCTGGCTAATCTAAGGGCTGCATTGGACACACTCGTGCCCCGGGGGTTTCCGCTGCCCGGGGTCATTATCTTTCATCTCAGCAGCAATGATTGCACTGAGATTGGGATGGTAAGTTGAATAAAGCCCTCAATGACTCTGTGAAATGGGTGAACAATAACATCTGTAAGTTTTTCAGGTTTGCTAGGTTGTCATCAATACCTTATTGCTGCATCAAGGGAGAGCATTTTTTCTTACTGGATGGTGGTCATCTGTTTAAGGTTGGCAACGAGCTGTTTATTGAGGAATTGTTGACATGGCTGGTTCATCGCCTACACCATGCGGAGGGGCAGATAGCAGGTGAACTATGCTGGCCTTTGGCGGGTGAGGTCATGATTGGTGGGACAGTTCGGGGACATGTAAGCCATCCTTTTAGATCAAACTGACAGTGGGGTCACGGGATCCTCCAGACTGTGCTGACTCCAAGTATAGTGGTTCCAAGGGTGCGGGGGGTTGGGGACGGTTGCTGACAAGGGGTCCTTACCTGGCAATTGTCCACGCAGGTGCAGTGGGCACAATCTATCACAGGCCCCTGTGGGGTAGCAAGCTGGGTGCAGGGGGTGCCTGAGGTTGGTATCCTAGCGGTCAGATGGGCTCCCTGTACAGGAACACCCCCGATAGAAGAGATTGGGGGGTGGGGTGGGACTGGGCCCACCCATAAGGAGGGACCCAGCCAGGCCCAGAGTTGCTGGATAAGGGGTCTAGGAGGATGGGACTCTGCTACTGGTCATGATCTAACTCAAGATATGATGTGACGGATGATGTAACAGATGTGACAGGAACAATTTTTTAGCTATGGACAGGAAACTCCTAGGTATTAGTGACTTTGTTAAGGTTAGGACTTGATCTCGGCAAGCAAAGATGTAAAACTGTGAGTTACGGTGCATAAT
Organism: Calotriton arnoldi; assembly: GCA_963921515.1. Taxonomy (NCBI): domain Eukaryota; kingdom Metazoa; phylum Chordata; class Amphibia; order Caudata; family Salamandridae; genus Calotriton; species Calotriton arnoldi. The sequence goes on along the minus strand of CAWUFW010007390.1, from coordinate 999,697 downwards.
AACTGTTTAAAGGTTCTGTTTGTATACTATGTATGAATAAATATGGCCAGGAGTCTTTCGATCCCTAATCCCAATGTGTTGGCTCTGTCATCTTATCATTCTCCGAAGGGGGTGCTATGGGTGGCGGGATGGTTCAAGGGTGGGATGGGCAAGGGGTATTGGCAACAGCCTGTCCATAAGTAGACATGTTCATGCGATTGAATGGAGCCAAAGTTTTTTGCCGTCTTGACTTGAATAAAGGATACCATCAACTCGAGCTGTAGGAGAACTGCAGGTACATTAATACCTTTTTGATTCATGTTGGTTTGTTCAGATATAGGAGACTGAGGGCCAGATGCATAAAGAAACCGTTTTGCGATTTCCTAATTGCAAATCCTTGCGATTCGCAATTAGGAAATCGCAAAACGGCATTCATGAAAGTGTGTTGAACACTTTTGCGATTCCTAGGGGATCGCAAATGACCTACCTCATGAATATTAATGAGGTAGGTCACAATTTGCGACCCCCTAGGAATCGCAAAAATGGTGGCCTGCTGTGGTAAGCAGACCACCATGTCCGTGATTGCTTTTAAATAAAGCAATTTTTTTAAATGCAGCCCGTTTTCCTTAAAGAAAAACGGGATGTGTTTCTAAAACAAAAATGAAAAGTTTTCTTTTCATTTTTTAAGAGTAGGCAGTGGTCTGTGGGACCACTGCCTGCTCTTAAAAAACGCTGTAAAATACAAATGTTTTGCAACCGCTTTTCGGTCACAAAACATTTCTACATACCGATGCGATTCGGTATTAGGAAGGGACACCCTCAACACGCCCCTTCCTAATAGCGAATCGCAAACCCATTTTGCATTTTGGTAACAGGTTACCGAATTGCAAAATAGGGTTTGCTGCATCTGAAAAGCATTTTTGCAAATCCGCCCGTTTGTGAAGACAAAAATGCTTGATGCATGTGCCCCTGAGTTTTGGAGTATCTTTGGCTGCTGAGATATTTCATACTGTTATGTGCCGAGTAATCCAACCTAATATACATATTTTCAATTACAGTGATGACATACTGGTTTTTGTGAGAACACAACAAAGCTCTTACCCAAGTCTGCCAGTTGCTTGCTGATGAAGGTCTCACTCTGAACGCCGCAAAGTGTACACATATTCTCTGATCGGGCAATGACTCCAAATGGAGACAAGGTGCAAGCACCATCATCCATTTGCCCCCACCCCAAGGATGTTACCATGCTACGATCCTTTGTAGGCATGACCAGTAATTGCTCAAGATACATTTTCAACTTTGCTACCGTGAGTGTCCTATTGAGAGACTTGACACAGCAAAATGTACCCTTTCAGTGGTCTTCAGAATGGGACCAGAGTTTTAAAGACATTAAACATGCAAATGAGAATGCAAGCTCTGTAGGGCTAAAGGAAGTCCTTGCTCACGACAATGGCCATCCGAAAGCTCAGAGACACATTGTGGCCTATGCCAGTTGAAGCCTGTCTGAAACAGAATTTTCCTACTCTCAGCCGGAGAATGAGAGTCTGGCTGTGGTGTGGGCCTGCGAACATATTACATGTAGTCCTCTGGTCAGAGAGCTCCGCCTCTACTATCACTTGTGGGAAGATGGAGGTATAAATTATTGTAGCAACTGTGGGAGTAAAAATGGATAGCTGGACAATGGGGAATATTGACCACTAAATGGATGGGGTTGGGAAAAAGTAAGGATGGGTATAGAAAGAGGCATGCAAATAATATAATGCATGCTTAAAAGAGTAAGACAATTGTTATTCATATAAATTAAGATTAACTGCATTGCAATACTACTACTGACAAACAGGCTCCGATCTACTCCAGCCAAACCTTGGAGTAAGTCCAACACCACACATGACAAATCAATGGTATTGAAACACACTCTCATAGACATTAGTGGAGGCAAAGAATAGCATTAACAACATACAGAGAAAAATAGAACATAAAGAGAAAATATTTTGATTATTCAAATATTAAATTAAAATCAACCTTATTTTTGTTGAAGGTACGACAAACCAACTTTTCTAACAAGTCTTCAAACACATGCAACATACCTGCTACCAGATGAGGGACAGTCAGGACTCCTCCACACCCACCAGCAGATGAATGTCATAGCATCACTGAATTAAATTGGGTCTCTAGTTGGCAGAGGTTTGCAGCCTGTCCAAGTAGGAACCACAATCTTAGTCAGGGTAAGCTAGATACACACTTTAAATCAACCTGTGCTAACCCTCTGATAGCTAGGCACAGAGCGAGCAGGATTAACTTAAGAGGCAATGTGTAAAGGATGTGTGCTACACACACACAGTAGCACAATGAAAACACCACAAAAAGACTCCAGACAGGTTTAGGGAAATAGAGAACATTTAGATGAGAAAAACAACACCTAAATGACAAAACTCCAATCATTGGAAGTCAGGATATGAAGTTTCAAAGAATAAATGCAAAAACAGTGCTTTGAAGTCATTATTGCTAAAAGGTTACTTGAGGTTGCGAGGGACCGGGGTAAATGCAAAGTTCAGGCCGACTGTGATGGAGGGCAGGCCGGCTACAGGACTCAGACAGCTCCTGCTAACAAAGTACCTTGGATGGAGCAAAGTGTCGAAGTCTCGAGTAGAGGAGTGGCGAGGCGCCCCGTTGTCATTGATCCATGGATGGAGGCATGAGTAGGCGTAAATCCGCGCCGTCGATGAAAGCTTTGGTGTTGAACCCCTTTGCGATGCAGGCACTGCATAGCTGTCAAGCCATGTTGTTCGTCGGCATCAAGCCGCACCAGCTGTAAGATCGCTGTCGTCAAGCGGCCAGTGCTCCAGCAATCAGAGCAAAGTCACCACTGCAACAACGTTGATGTGGAAAAAGCTGCAATGAGCCACTTCTGAGGCTCAGAACCAGAGGGGCACCTCAGGCAAGGGTAGGTCTCTCAAATGGCAGAGTCCAGCAGTACCAGACAAATTGTAGGAAGTCTTTTGTGTCCTTGAGACTTCAGAAAACAGGAGGCAAGCCAGCAAGCCCTTGGAGTCACTCTGGGTTCAAGTAAGACGGGTCCAGTCCTTGTCCTCAGTAGGATAGAGATCAGCAGGCAGCAGGGCTGTACAGCAAAGCAGAGAAGCAATTCCTCTGTCAGGATTCCTGCCACAGCTCACCTTTCTTGACTATCACAATATGCCAGCATGACTCCTATCATTCCTCCCAACACTAATGAATGAACAAATGTCTTGTACCCTGACTTTTGACCATATTACATGTTTTTGGTAATAGTTAGCTGCAGCTGGTATTCCTCGGTTGGTTTGAAAAGGCTTAATAATTTTTATAAAAGTTTTACCATGCAAATGCAAAGTCAAGTTTCAGGCGCCATAGAAACATCCAGAAAATCTACCAGAATAAGTATCAAGCAACCGGCATAGATGACCTCAACCTGAATCTTCCGGAAATCAGCCCTCATCAAATGAATCCCCTACACCTGTCGCTTGCTATGAGCAATTAGAACGCGACCTTTGTGAACGTTCTAAAACCCCTTCTAGAAGGCAGCCTCATCAAGTTAATTATCTACACCTATTTCTTGTTACAAACAATTAGAAAGTGACCTTTATGAATGTTCTAAAGCAGTCTTATTTAAAGACCGTCCACACTCCTCCCCTTCGCTGAGCCTCTTTACCTACCTGCATTAGCCTCGCACCTGGATGGAAAAAAGAACTAGAAAAGGAGAGATGCATTAACAGCCTCGATTTTACTATGCACTGACCTCAGTCACAACATCGTGCTGCAAGCAAAGGTAACTAGTTGTAGGAGGCTGGCTTAGTATATGGTGCTCACTTATGTAATTGTAGCACCCTGCACTAATCCAGACAACCCTCATTGTGATTTTAGTGGTCTTAGACAACCTTAGAAAGCTCTCTAAGTGGTAGCTGTGGAGAGTAGCCTTCGGGCTTAGTCCAGAAGGAGTGTAAAGCAGCTTGTTTTGCCAGTACTTAATCTTATGGTATAGGTTAAGTGAAAAGCAACTACATGGTGTAGTTATAAAAATATGTATTTATTATAAACACTCACTAACACATTGCAATATAAACACAATACACACAAATACTTTGTAAATAGAATACGTAAGTAGCACAAATACACAGTGGTCTCCAGGAGGAGACCAAACCATATACTAAAATAGTGGAATGCGAAGCATGACCTGAGTCGAGAATGGACCCAGAAGACGTAGAAGATCAGGGACCCAAGGAACTACCCAAGGTGAGTATCTAGATACCCCACGGAGGTCGTGTGCAGAGTGTGAACACGACTGCATGCTCATTGCAAGTCAATGGGTAAGTTGGGGTTACAGTTTTAAAGAAAAAGGACCCTTCCCAGCGGACCCTGAAGACACCCCGTTGAAGATGGAAGGTTGGAGAGTCACCCCACCCGTGGATATCCCTGGACCCAGGATACCTACACCAGGGAAGCTGAGTGCATAGGTGCGCTGTGATGTAGGAAACCACTGTAGACCACAATGGAGGACTGCAGAAAAGATGCCTCTGGTGAAGAAGGTGAAAGATTCTGGTGGAACCCAAAGGTGGATGTAAGATGAGAGTTACCTGCAAGCAGAGTGGACAGAGTCTATGCCACTCAAGAGTGACAAGGAGGCATGGAAGACAAATTCCAATTGATGTCAGAGATGCAGGAGAGTTGATGGTGTCCTTGAAGTTGCAGTTGTGCAGACCAGGCGACGCTGTAGAAGACCAGGAGCCATTCAGGAGCTGTCCCTTGTCGGAAGTCAAGAGCCAAGGGGTCAGTGTCCGCCAGGGGCACCAACAAGCCTTGACAACGGCAACCAATGTAGTAATTGAAGAAGGTGCAGTGTTGGGAGCTGCAAGGTCCAAGTGACTCACAACGAGCAGGTAAGTCAGAGCAGGCACCGAGCAAGCATGAGAGCCCAATGGAGGCAAACAAGACCCTCACGAGGACCCACAGGCTGGACCGGAAGCACAGGAGTCACAAGAGGACCTCGAGCAGCTCACCAAAGGAAGAAGGCCCATGGTGCAAAGGATGCGGTGCAGGTGAAGATCTTGGCTGCAGGAGATGCTTGAGGTTGGAGCTTCTTGGCGCTCGAAGGTCTCTGGAAGAAAGAGTCAACAAGACTTGGCAACGGCAAATCGATGCGGTGCACAGGGGTACCTCTCCAGCGGTTCGGACAAGGGATACTGACTTCAAATCTGAAGACAGTGCAGGCCTCAGAGGAGTTGCAGAACTACCACCTGTGTTTATTTTCCTTTCGGAGTCCGTAGGAGCTCAGGAACAGCAGACCGGTCAGCTTGGTTGCGGTGCCTGCAGATGCAGGGGAGTGACTCCTTCACTCCACGGGAGATTCCTTTGGGTTTCTTGGATGTCCACAGGCCTTGTGAAGAACCTGTATGGATCACAGACGTTGCAGAAGACTGGCAGGACGACGAGACCAGGAGCAGCAGGAGTCTACACAGTTGCAGTCTCAGTTCCCAAAGCGAAGTCCAAAGTTCCCAGACGGTTGAAGTTGAAGTGGTTTCGGATATGAATCTTGTCCCACGGTGAATCTAGGGACCCACCCACAGGTAAGCCCTTAAGTATCCTAAGGGAAGGGTTGGGATGATTCAAAGGTCCCTTCCAGAGGAGGGGCTGGACAGGGGGGAGGATAGTCCCATGTCCTTTGTCCAGTTTCGCACCAGAGCAGGAGCCAACGGCTCCCTGAACTGGTTTTAACTGGAGTATGCAAGGGGGCACCAAATGTGCCCTTGAAAGCAGTCTAGTGGCAATGGCAAGCACCCCCACCCTGTCCCAATACACTAAGTCCTGTCTGGGAGGTGGTCACACCCGTTGTGACAGGAAACTTATTGTCCTGCGTTCCCCTGCTCGAGCTTGGCTCAGCAGCAGGAGGGCAGAATCATGTCTCTGGCCAGCAGCAGCCATAGTTTGCTGTCCAGGTCTAGAAGACTGGTACTGAGAGCACCGAGGACGTTTCGGAGGAGCTTTAAAGTGCATGGAATCATACCTCTCACACTGTTTATGGTGTGGGGGTATGATTCCAACATGTTTGATACCAAACTCGATGGGGTTCATTACAGTCAGTTTAGAGATAGCCATTGCATAATGACGCATGGCCACTCTATGTATCGTAATGGCTGATGCCCAACACATGAGAATGGACTCCGAGGATTGTAGCGGTGTCCTGCTCATGCAGGGGCACCCTCACACTTAGAACTGAGCACCTTGCCTTCAGGATTGAAAGATCTGCCTTAGGGGGTGACTTAAAGGTTTTAAATGCAGTGACCTCAGATATAAGGAAACGTATATCTGTCTTAAGTGGTGCTAGCACCAGCTTACACAGGCTGCAATGGCAGGCCTGTAGTCACAATTTGAGTGGTCTCTCATGGGTGGCATAGAACATGCTTCAGCCCATGGGAGACCCCTGGTGTACCTATGCCCTGGATACCTTAGTACCATATACTAGGGACTTACAAGGGTACACCAGCAGCCAATCTGGAGTGTACCTAAGTACTCACCATGTCCAATTTAGGGAAGAAGCACAGAGACTGGGGTCCTGATTAGCAGGATCCCAGTCAGACTAGTCAGTAAAACATAATGATACCAGCAAAAAGTGGGGACGACCATGAAAGCAGATCCTACTTTCCTAAACCAGTGTTTTTGTTCAACCTGTACATACAATTGGCATGTCTCTTCCAGAGAGGACATGGGTGAAGCTAACCCCTTCCAAATTTGATTGCGGGTTTGATGCTGAAATCGTACTCACTACAATTTAAAAAAGTTTGATAAAGGAGCCTCTACGGAACAATCTAAATGAAAACAAAACAACAACAAAACTTAAGGTTGGTTGAGATTTGAAAAGCTTTTGTGAGGTGATACCTTAAGAACTAGAGTTAATACTAGACTGAAGCTTTATTATTTGCTTGTTTATAGGTACCATATCTGCCGGTACCATTCATCAGACTGTTGTTGCTGCAGCTGTTGAGTAGACGAGCTACAGCATCTTTGACTCTACATGCTCTCTCCATCTCAATCCCTTCCCCCTGGGAATTGCCACAGGAGCAGTGTCTCCTCCTGTAAACTGAGGGCAAATCTTAGGAGGATTCTAGAACTAGCATTGCTGCCCCATTGGAATCATCTGGGATCCAGGTATGGGGTTTATAACATCCTCAGAGCAGTCAGTCAAGGCAAAGTGCCAATCCTTACCACACAGCAGTCTTCACTCCAGCAGAGTTCTTCCCAGGTCCAGTAGTGTAGAGCCCAAGCACTTCAACCCAAATGTGCCTTTGAAGTGGGGGTGACTTCAAAGCAGCTCCTTGAACAGGTCCCCTTTCATCTAAGCTCTGTCTGCCAGGCTATCTCTGGGGGTTAATCAGCCCTTTGTATGGGACACAGGACACTGCTTATTCTGATGTCTCAGCTCCCACTCAGCCTTCTTGTCAAGGAAGGCCATCAGAATGCAGATGAAAGCAGATGAGTCCTCTGCCACACCTCCCTGTGTTTGTGACTGTCTGGTGGAAATGCTCTTCACCCTATCACTATACATAACCCTAAGTATATGACTGTATACATACATGTATAGAATGCCTGCAGCATTTACAATGTACCTATATTATACAACAATATCGAATCAAATTGAATACTCTTTATTTCAGATATACCATAAAAGAGATACACATTAAAACATACAATAAATACTGAGCATTAAGATTAGCATCAACAGGTTAAGAAAAGTAATAAAACAAAACACCTAGACATTGAAATTCGAATGCAGATACACACATTACCCTTACAAGTTCATACATAAAAAAATATATACCCAATTTATAAAGTCCAATGAAAAATAGAAAATAGAAAAGGCCAATTTAGTTAGAATTTACTGGTTTTCTATTTCTCATCAGCCAAGCATTAAACAAATATCTGGCCACTGCAAAGACCAGATAAGAGGTTGTATCAGCTTGAAGGTTCCTGTAAGCTTCCTCAATGCTACTAGAACCCAGCTTTCTACAAATTGGGACCAGCCATGTAGCACACACTTCTTTATACATTGTACAAAAAAATAGCAGATGTGGTACACCCTCCTTCTTATAACCACACATGCTACACCCCTGGTCTATATTATTCAATGGTCCTAACCATTTTGACCTAAAACTTTTTAGGGCAAAGTTATCATGTCTAAACTGAATCTATAGTTTTTTTTGCTAAATGTGGTTCTATATCATCACAAAAGTTTACAAAATGATAGTTGTCTTTGATCACTAAAAACAAGGTAGTTAAAGTGCCTTGTGCCTGCATTAAAAAATAGTGGGGCATATTATCATGTAAGGGCGATAATTTTCGCCTGCGCCACATATTGTGCTTTTTTGTATCGCACACTTTCACTGAGCAATTTCGCATTCTTACCGTCGTATTATCAAGACTTTGGGAACATGCGATGCTGTCTGTGAAAGTACGCGATGACTCCCGCCAACATGCGGTAGTAAATCATGCGATACTTTGGCATCGGCGTGTCAGCGGTGCGTTAGCGGCGATAATAATTCAGGAAACGTGTGAATATGCCCATGGATTGCCTGCAAACTCGGGCGGCCGCGTGCCAAATCATCACGTACTGCTAAGGCCTGCTGCTCTGCTGAAAGGGTAACAGAATAATGGGTAGGCATGTACTTCTGAAAAAAACAGATATAGGCACTATTGTGCATTTACACACTACTCTGAAAAAGCATTAGAGGCACATAGCAGACACAACAGATGCAGGCACTTTTTGTGCAAGGCCACAGTACACTGAAAGCGTACTGGAATAGAAGCTGGGCTCATACCTCCATATATCACCACGTTTAGTCAGAATTTTATCAAGTGTTAAAATCCTGCGTACATCGGTGCTTAGCGCGAATTCTTTTATCGCGGGACAACTTTGGTAATACAGCGAAGTGTTGTTCGCTACTTTTACCGTGTAAATTTGGTTAGGAACGCCTACCCTGCATGTCATTAGCGATAAATATCGCTGGCATGCAAGGCGATAGAAAAACCGGCAGCTAACGCCGGAAAGCTGGCGCTAACGCATATTATTGCAGCCTTTCTAATAGGGCGATAAAAATATCGCCGCTTTATCGGCAAAAAGTGCCGCTAAAGCGGCGATAATGCCCTTGATAATATGCCCCATTGTTTATAAATGTTGAATTGATTTTTTAGCTCCTTCATGGTAACATATGTACAGCAACCTGCTGGATCACTCCAGAGATTATCTAAACCCATCCACATTAGGGAGTCTTTACCAAATTTAATCCAAGGCACTTTTGTTGCATTCGGGTGTCAAAGAATTTCCACTGGCCCATTTCGATATGGCAGAAGTTCAGGAGTGGCCCAAAATGCATCTTCAGAAAATTAGTGTAAATTAGTGTACGAAGTTCTATCTTGTCAGTAATAGGCCTGATGCCCAAATCGAGCCTCAGCGGTACTAAAGGAGTACTGAACCTATTTTCTACCTATTTTCTACCTATTTTCTACTATTTCTAGGGGTTTTATGTTTCAATGCCCCCATAACTCAGCACCATAAAGGGCAACCTCAAGTGCCTGCTATGTGTATAGTCTGACAACTGGCGCTATAAATTACTAAACGACCCTTTATACAACTTTAAAAAAAAAAACTTTTCTGCTCCAGTTTTAGTCTTCTTTTAGCGACTTGAGATGACCAATCTAATGTCTCATCTAGAGTGATCCCCAGATAATTAAAAAGGCGTACTTGTTCTAAGGGGATACCGTTTAAAGTAGGATTTGAACGCGAGGAAGGACAGGAATTAAAAAACATAGGGGCATATTAGCAAGACCCACGTTAAAATTATCGCCGTTTAGCGGCAGGAAACTGCCGCTAAAGCGGCGATAATGGGCTTGCTAATATGTGTTATGGAATTCAATAGAGCCCAGGTTAGATGTCCTGCACATCTAACCTGGGCTTCTATTGGAATTCCATATCGCATATTAGCAAGCCCATTATCGCCGTTTTAGCGGCAGTTTCCTGCCGCTAAAACGCCGATAATTTTAACGTGGGTCTTGCTAATATGCCCCATACATTTTGTTTTACTGATGTTAATTTCTAGGCCCCTCATCCTGCAAAAACTATTAAAACCATCAAGTCATTTCTGAAGCCCCATTGGTGTCTTTGACAGCAAAAGGGTATTGTTTGTGAACATGAGCCGCGGGACCCTCATGACCGCTAGACAAGGGGCTTCATTATCACAGATATTTAAAGAATCTACCAGATCATTTAAAAACGGTAAAAAGGGTAGGAGTCAATACACAGCCCTGTCTTACGCCACCCTTCACTGGGATAGGATCTGTAACTTCACCTAGCTTGCCAAATCTAATTTGCGCATAGTTGTTCTGTTGCAGTTTCTCAATTATGCTGCACAAATAGGTTGGGATGTACAGTTCTGTGAGGCATTTCCACAGGAGGGCTCTAGGAACAAGGTCAAACGCAGCTCTCAGATCAACAAAGACCGCATACAGCCTTCCCTTCTCGAGACTAACGGTCTTCCCATAAATCATCTGCAGTCTTTTTTTTTTTTATAACACATTTTATTGATTTTTACAGTTTAAGAAAAAGAAAAGCAGTATCTTCGTACATAGTTCGCATGAATACAAATGATATTACAGTTCTTATGGCAAGAGGTACAGTGAGGGCCCATTCATAGTGTCCATGTTTCAGTACATTCCATCCAAAGTGTCAACTATAATAAACACTGCAATCGGATAACTTTTATAAAAAAAAAAAGAAGGCAACAAACTCCCACTCTCTCCCCCCCTGGTACTTGGATTGCTATGTCATTGGTGCAGTATGCTCACAACGTGCATTTTAGGCGCACTGGTGTAGCTAAAAACACAGAAATACTTTTCTGAACGTCAGAGCGGAGGTGGGGCATGTCCAGATACCTATAGGTTGCGGAGCCCACCGAGGCTGTACCCGGTATCGGTACTGTTGGCAGGCCCATACTACCCATCTGTACACACCAGAGTCACTCGCCCAATTCCCGGGCCATTGCGTTATGTGTAAATGTGCGAGGAGAGTATTCCTATTCTGATTGTGGGTCTAGTGCCTTAAAAGCTTCCAGTAGTGTGTTCCATTCCATGGATACATGGATATTGGTGTCTTCCTAAGCCCCCTATATTCCTCTCTGTAATGATTCACTCTCTGCCCTCCCCCACTTGACGACTTCCTCCTGCCAGACGTGTACAGTGGGTGGGGTTGGTGACTTCCATCGTCTCGTTATAAGTCGCTTTGCTAATAGCAATAACAAATCAGCGAATCTAGTTTGTACTTTTTGTGATCTTTGTCTACGGTAAAACCCCAGTATGCAGCTTTCAAGAGATCCCAGTCTTGTTCCTCCAATCACTTGGTTAATGTCTCCGACTACTCGCATCCAGTACCCCGATAGAGTTGGGCATGACCACATCATATGTGTCAGTGTTGCATCTGGGTCTACGCACCTAGGGCATTGCGCCGATACTCCCGGGTACATCTCATGTAACCTGTGCGGTGTGAGGTACGCTCTCTGCAATACCATGTATTGAATAAATTTAAATATCGTGTTTCTGGATACTTTTTTAGGGTAGGACAGCATGCCCTCCCACTCTTTGTCTTGAAGTTCTTTACTTAATTCCCGTTCCCATTTGCCCCTTAATGTTGTGAGGGGTATCGCTGCATGTGTACGTATTCCTCTGTACAGCCACCTAATTAAGTGTTTTCCATTGCCCATCAGACGTAGGGTGTGTACTAGTTCATGTGTTGGTGGTTCTGCATTCTCTGGAGCCCAGTGCTTTCTGACCCACCACGTTATATGTGCGTGGAGTAGGAACAACGATTCCGGGAGCCCCTGCTCATGCACAAAGTCCATAAGACTAAGCAACATTCCATCTCCGAATAATGCTCCCATCGTTGTTACCCCCGCCTCCTCCCATAATCTTAGTCTGCGGGTCATCACTATGCCGTTCAGAGTGGGTGTACCCTGAAGCGGTATATTTGGAGCATATTGCACTGTATGCCTTGTGTATTGCATTGCACTTTTCCAGTACATGAGGGCAATACGGAGCAATAGTGGTGCGTCAGCTGGAACCTGTACCGGAGGCAACAGTAGCGTCTGTATCGTACCTCTTGCGATTGCGGAGATATCATAGCCTATTTCATGGAGATTGCGACCTGCCAACCAGTACGACAACCATTGAAGCTGGCTGGCGAAGCCGTATGCCCGGAAGTCCGGCACCCCCAGACCACCCTTGTCCGTTGGCAGCTGTCGTTTCGACAGTCCAACCCTCCTCCGGCCCTTCCCCCATATCAAGTCTATCAATAGTGTATTGAGCGATGTGAAATAGTGTGTGGGAATCAGGACAGGGAGATTAACAAAATAGTATAATATGCGCGGGAGCATCACCATTTTGGATATTGCAATCCGAGCCGCTACTGTGAGTGGAAGAGATGTCCAAAATGTAAACTGGGAGCGCAGGGAGGTCATAGCTTTATGGAGATTACCTTCAAGTAGGTCCAGGGCCGACCTATAGATTTGGATCCCTAGATATTTAAAGGTGTGATGTGCTATCGGGAGTGTCTGGTCACCAAACGCTATATCTTGAATCTGTTGGTCTTCTTGGAATATAAACGCATAAGATTTATTTGCATTAATAGTTAGTCCAGACACTCTTTCCAGGTGGGCAAAAGTGTTAGCTATGGGGGCCATGTTAACGTGTAGATCTCTAACATATACAATAATGTCATCCGCATATAGCGACAAAGCTTGAATGCCGTTTCTTGTTGGGATGCCCCAGTCTTGTGCTCCCTTACGTAGAGGTAGTGCTAGTGGCTCCAAAGCCAGAACAAATAATATAGGGGACAAAGGGCACCCCTACCTAGTGCCCCTACGTACTGGGTATGCGCGGGAAACGTATCTACCGGTCCTAACCCTTGCCGTCGGTCGGGTGTATAATAGTTGGACCCCTTGGTGGGGTCACGTATAGCCGCCATCTCTAATTCTCCAAGCGTCTCTTCCACTTGCTGCAGTTCCCTGTACACTGTTTGTCTTGCCCCCACTATTGCGCTTATTGCCTCCCCCCTGATCACTATCTTGAAGGCCTCCCATTCGAGCACTCTAGTGGATGCTTTATTTGCATTCTCATTAAAGTAATTACTGATAGTGGATGCTAGCGTATCACGGAATACCGAGACCTCCAGCGCACGCGGGTTTAGTCTCCATGTGGGGAGTGGTGTGGGGACTCTTCCCCAGGACAGTGTAAGTTCTAGTGAATTATGGTCAGAGATCGTCTTCCCTAGATAAGTGGCTTGTGTGATTCAGGATAAAAGTCAGCTGGTGCAAAAGACGTGGTCTATTCGTGTGTGTAGTGAGTGGGGTGGAGAGTAGAATGAATATTCCATGTGACCTTCGTGTTTTGATCGCCAGGCCTCCCCCCAATGTCCAGCCATGTGCCCAAAGATCTAACGCCTTGGCTTGTCGGGCTGCCATCGTTCCCTGCAGTGGTGAGTGAGAGCGATCAAGATTGATATCCAACACCGCATTATAGTCTCCCCCAAGGATCCATGGGTATCCCACCCAGTCTACCAGAGCCATATTTAATCGCTGTAAAAATTTGTCCTGCTCCGAATTTGGCGCATATATACTACCTAGTACCACATGTTGGCCATCTAGAGTGCCCAGTAAAAGGACATACCGGCCGTCTGAATCTACACGTCGTGTCAGTTCCTTGAAGGGGGTGCCACTCCTAATCCATATGGCTACCCCACGTGCGTATGCCGAGTATGATGTATTGTATATCTGCCCCCTCCATTTTTTCTGTACCTTAATCGCCTCTGCGTTAGTAAGGTGCGTTTCCTGCAAGAATGCTATTTGTATTTGTCGCCTGCGGAGCTGAGCATATACCCTATGCCGCATGTGCACCGACCCCATCCCCCTGACATTCCAAGTAGTTACATTATACAACCCTGGCGCAGCCATGTGTGTCTAAGTATAAACAGTGTGTTGCACTTTGCACCATCGCTGCAGATGGGACTGGCCTCAATCCGGTCCCTCTGACATACTATGTACCAGCCAAGTGCCAATACCCCATGTAAACTTCCCAATACAGGGTCCGACACAGGAACTGTGTCCGACCAAACTAACCAAAACAACTTCAGCCATAAGGGCTGTGAACTACAATGTGCAATCGCTAACGGGGATTCGGCCATATTACCACACCAGGCAGTCCACACCCGTCAGGCTATACGCCCAAACCTTGACGCATACTAGCACTAGTGTGTTGTCTAATGTGAAATAAGGGACAGCGTTTCTATATAGTGAGGGGGGTGCCCCTTTATTTAATGTGTCCTATCTTGACCCACTCCCACGGCAGCCCCGTGGACCAGTGTACTCGAGTGTCCCCATTATTAGTGAATATTCCTTGTGTAACATAACAGACAAGCATGGTAGAGTCGCGGATATGGGACTTATTGACAGTAGACCTATCACATCTTCTACAAGACATCTATATCCAATGCATTATACATTACCACCCCCTGTTGCAGAGGGACGAAAATATCTCTACTTCTGTTCATCAACCCAGGAAGCCATCTGCAGTCTGTGGTGTGACAGTGGGGAACAGATTCAAACTGTTTTCAGAGTCTGAGTGCTGTGGCGTGTCCTCTGATGTTGTCTCTGATGCCTGGTATCTTGCATCTTTAAACGCCGCCACCATTTGTATTGCCGTTCGTTGATTTTCCTGGACTTGCTCTATTGACGGGGTTTTACTGGAATCATCCCGCTTCTCTTGTAGTTGCCTCCGTCGCTGTGTTCCGGAGAGGGTCCCACGTCCATTACCACCTTGCTGCCTATCCGGAAAGGTTTCGTCCAACCAGGTGTAGGCTTCTTCCGGGTCATTGAAAAATAGGCTCTTCTGGTCGTGGATTACTTTCAGACGGGCTGGGTAGAGCAGTGCGTAGTTGAGATTGAATTTTATGAGTGCCGCCTTTACGTGTAGATATGAAGCTCTTTGACGCTGTACCAGCATAGTATAGTCCGGGAAGAGAGAGTCCCTTTTGTTTTCGTGTTGGATAGGGAAACGTTCTCTAGCCCTGCGAAGTAGGGTGTCTCGGTCTTTGTAATTCAATATTTTCGCAACTATAGGCCGAGGCGGTGCACCCGGTACCTGTTTTCTAGCTGGAACTCTGTGCACTCTCTCCACACAGAACATTGACGAGAGTCCTTCCGGAGATACTGCCTGCTGCAACCAGTCTTCTATAAACTGGGTCTTGTTAGGTCCTTCACAATATTCTGGCAGGCCAACAATACGGATATTACTGCGTCTAGAACGCCCTTCGGCGTCCTCGATGCGCTCCTGCAATGCGATCACTTGGTGTTGCAACTTTTGGATTGACTCAGCCTGTTCCTTCTGGCGTGGGGCCATGTCCGCCAGTACATTCTTATGGTCTTTCACAGTGTCGGCCAGCTTAGAGTGGTCAGCTTTAAGTAGTAGAAAATCCGTAGACGGTGCCCCCAGCTGTTGTTCATAGCACGCCTAGAGTCTCGTATCTCTTAGAAAATTACATCTAATTTATCCGGGGAGGATTCAAGCATTGTAGGTGGTACGCAGCTCAATGATTGTGCGTGCGCTTGGTTGTCCGGTGATTCCTGTAGCGGTGGATTACTATCTACTTGGTCCATATTTTTCTCCCTTGTTCTGCTCATTGCTTCGGCTGATCCTGGCAAATACTTTTAACTCAGTTCGTATGGTGCAGCACTGTATGTCAGCCCTCGGATGGCCCCCACGCTGAACCAGGCACCGCCACCCCCCAGTATGCTCTAGTTCCTTGTTGTGTCTCTGGTACAGGCGAAGGGCAACCTGCCTGTAGGGTCAGTCGGCCCTGCACACGTCTTAATCACCAGTCCACTCCCTCCTTTTGTGTCACTTCTCGGATTAGTTGGCAGGGCCCCTAGGCATCCACTACACTGCTTCCGGATGTCTATGCTGTGCATTGAAGGTGTGTAGTAGTCTTGATTACCTCTTCCCCGGTCCATGCTCGCTTGCCAGTCTCTCATGGGCTCCTCCACCATTATTCCCAGTGTAGATTGGCCACCACCAGGCAGCCGGTGCTCCCAGGCCAGGACTTCAAGAGCAGGGGAGAGTTAGAGTGAGCGGAGAACCCCCGCGTCCCGAGAGTGCCTCTCAGGGGGGGGCACACCGCGTGCAGGTTTTCTAGCCCTCGCTTTCAGTGGCTATATGCCTGACTTGCCCACCGGGTCCGGCCTTAACGCTCTCAAGTCCCCCTCGCTACAGCTCCGGGGTCCGTGCCAGTTCTTCCGACGGCACCACAATACTTCAGGCCATAAATGCGGACATAGCAGCCGGCATCGGAACACCCCCCGTCTTACTAGTGTGCCCTCGGGGGAATGTAGGGTGTGCAGCGCAATCAGCCGCTGGTTCTCGGCGGCGATATGCATACCTCCGTATTCGGCCTCTGCTTCTCTAGGCCTTCACTGCCGCAGTTCCGGGGTCCACGCCTGCCCTCCAGGCAGCACCACAGGTGACCCGGCCCCCGCCTCCGACTCAGTGTCTGCAGAGCACCTTAACCGGTCTTCTCCCGGCCGCTCGCTACGTCTTCACTCCGGAGCTGTCTTTCCCGAGCCACAGGCAGTTGTTTAAGATGTCGGCCACGGCCCAGCGCAGGTTCCCCTCTCCTACTTTCCAGGCTCAATTTACCACATAAGTCTTGCCCGCTCCGTTGTCAGGTGTCTCTAAGGCAGCCAGCAGAAAGGGTGCATTTTCTCACGCGTGGAGGCACCCCCCCCATTAGGATATCATTCAGGATTTGGAAGCTCGTCCCGGGAGCTCTTTCAGAGCACGTCCGCCATTGCTAGCTGTTGGCCATGCCCCCCAATCACCTGCAGTCTAAAGACCTGATTGACAGTAAAAGTATTGGATCAAAATCCTGCTTGAAGAGGACAAAGAATATCATTTTCTTTAAGCCAATACTGGAACCTGCTCAATATAACCCTGCTAAAAAGTTTTTGTGTTGTGTCAATTAAACTATTTGGTCTATAGTTGGCAGTGTCCAAGGGGGAGCCCTTCTTATTAATGGGGATAATCTCAGCCCCAGCCCATGATTTTGGAATACTTGCACCTGTTGTGTAGTTCCTATATATAACCTATACAGAAACTGCGCGTTCGGATAACATGAACTGTGGGCTTGGTGGCAGACTGACTCTTAACACCCCCACCGAAAATGTTAGCCTGTTTGCATTAGCTAGCTCACAGTGCCACTAGTGTCTCCTCTTATCGGGGAGAGAATAGTTTCTGGCAACCTCAGAACATGACAACCCTGATCCCTCAGGATCGTGGAAACAATATACTACTTTTCGCTCAGTCACTCGTGCTCACTTATTCGGTCTCAGAGAGTTGAACAGAAGGAACAGTTGGGCGTGTTACAATAAGAATTTATTGCACAGTTGTTCTTGTAGTGTAAAATAGATGTGCTGCAATAACCGTTAGACAGTAGCAGATATATATGATTAGCAGTACAGTGAATATAAATGGATAGTACAGTTCTACCATTTTGCAATAATCATAAATGCATACTTGAACATAAAATGCATGATAAAAGAAAGCGCGTACTCCTACGATGCCTATCTAGATGTACCTAAGTGTACCTAGCATGTGAGTAGGTGTGAAGCCAAGAATCCCTCTAGGATTTAGCCGAACCCCATTAATTGAAGTGTGAGAATGTAGGAGCCCGTCCTGGTCTCGAGTTTGGACACCCCGCGAGGGATGTGTTAGACCACTGTCAGCTGGAGCGTCTGCCTGCAGGAGCCTCAGCGTCTCTGGTCAGTGTGTCGGCCTGGAAGTCTTGGTTCCCTCTAACTAACACTAGCAAGGTGTGCTGTATTTATACAGAAAGTATCTAGGGTTCCTTTGTCCCTTGTTTCTTGTGTTAGCCATTGTTGGATTTGAGGATGACGTATGGGATGAACCTAGTACGTAGCTATTATGCAGGTGGTGTAGCCCCAGCCTGGTTTCCAAGAATACTTATGAATATTCATTCATACTGTGTGAGTCTATTGATGAAGTTATAGGACACTATTGTTTAGGGAGAAACCCTCCTTCTGCGTCCAGGACTAGGACTAGGTATAGGTTCAATCCTAAAAGGTCCGTTACTGTGTAGTGTAGGGGAGGTAATGTAGGTGAAGGCGTATGATATTACCCGGGCCTATATTAGGGTACCTATATGAAACATAACACCCACTCCTCTTCTGAATAGTCAACAATAATAAAATGCCATCAAACTACTCTCTTTACTAGGTAGTAGCGCATAGAAACTGTCAGTGAATCGTGTAAAAACATTTTCTTAAAATCATTTTTTAAAAACAGTCTCAGAAGGAATTTTTTTTTTGAAAAACATGTTTCGGAATTGTTACTTAAGCCAAAGTCCTAGATGAGTTCCTTTATATAAGTTGAACCACTACAAGCGTCAGGAGGCCATGCTTTTTCAGCGAAAGTGTCAATTGAAAGGAAATGTTCCAAATTTAGTTGAGTTTTGGAGAAAAAGAAAAACTAAATTCTTTCCCAGCACACGATGAACCAATTATAGATTAAGTGTCCTGGCTGGGAGACGCAACATCGTCGTTGCTTGCCGCTGCAGGGCACGGTCCTTGTAACACCTCGCAGAGTACGTCAATGGAGCACAAATGATATTCAGAGCTGCCAATAGCTGGTGTAGAGGCAGCCGGTGCTGTTGTCGAAACCTGAGTGCTAGTGGAAGAGCTGATGCTCAACCCAGTTGTAAAAGGCACCTGCGGATTCTCGAGGAATGCAGCCATCAATATGGGAATACGCTGGGGACAATGCCGAGCATGGGCCCTCAGGGGTTCCAGCCTGGTATTCAAGTCCGCAGGCGTGTCCGATGCAAGTGTCAGACAGAGATCCAACACGCATTCTTCACCGCAAAACAGGCATCGAAGAACAGGTAGGATGCAGTCCATCCAGACTGGTCTAAATGATAGGAACCAAGAGGCGCTCAGTTCCCATAGGCGAGGTGTGCCCAGATGCTGTAACATGCGTTCACGGTACCTGCGCTCCAGGAGTGATTTTGCCATCTCGTTGGTGATTGGACCGTCCATTGCGGAGCAGAAAAATGACAATCAGGATTCCTGCGATAGAAAGCAGGATCAGCGGAAGACCTCCAAAAACGCTTCCCAATACCGAGTGTATAAAATTTGGAATAACTCCGAGGATTGTCTGAAAGATGCCTAGAAATCCTGACCTTATGGTCTTAAATAGATGTACAATACCACTCGTATCAGACATATTGAAGATACGACCCACCATTTCTGGGAAATGAATGGGGCAGTTTGTACGTATAAGGGCCTGTATCTCAGTCGAGGTCCTTGAGAATTGAAGATCAAAGGTCTCTCGAGCGGAGGTTAAGGGTACGGTTTGCTGTAAAAGCATGGCTTTCAGTCTGCTCAAAGTATCAAACTGTATAAAGGAAACATTCAATGAAGGCCATAACGGCGCCTCCCTGACTGTACTTGTTGGGGGAAGCAATACTTGCACACAGCAAGTGACCCTGGAGTTCACAGTGACCAGATAGGCAATGCCCGGAAGCATCCCACAGCAACCTTGATAGTTCAGCATCAAGTAACTCCCATTCGAGAGCAGCTCGAACACCGGTGTAATCACGGCTGCTGGAGTCCCTTTCATGTGGCAGGACAAGTTTGCTATTGAACCATTGCAAGCTCCGTGCCATGAAATGTCCTGGCACATGAGAG
This sequence comes from Calotriton arnoldi, assembly GCA_963921515.1. Taxonomy (NCBI): domain Eukaryota; kingdom Metazoa; phylum Chordata; class Amphibia; order Caudata; family Salamandridae; genus Calotriton; species Calotriton arnoldi. The sequence continues at coordinate 979,892 of CAWUFW010007390.1, read as the reverse complement.
AACCGCTTAAAGCGCTCTTGTAGTTTGTACCACTTAGAAACACTTCTCGATCCCCACTCCGACATTGAAATCTGTATGGTAACTCCCAAGATTCCTTAATGTAGTCCTTACCCATCTTTTCATATTTGCCAGCCTGCCTTTGCTCAAGGCAATATTGAAACTGAATGTAGAGTTAAGTGGCCATGCATAAGCCACTCCGTAGATGGAGATTCCGCTACCGTAAACGGTAGTCTGTCCAGTTTTTCAATACGCATGTTAGAAGGTGGTTCTGACACTCTGGGCCGCCCGGATTTTTCCCATTTTTGAGCACCTATTTGGTGAGCTTTTACTGTGGGAGAGCCTCATAAACTGGGACTCCCCCACAGTGAACTCATGATGAAAGAGACTGCATGTGGATTTTACTGGTGTCCCCCTAGCATGACTAGGCCGCTGCACAGCAGCGGGAGTAAGGGGCACCGGGCTGGTTACATGCTGGCACACGTGTACATGCGTGTGCACACGTGTACGGGCTGCGCAGGGGAGATTCCTAGCGTGCGCAGCCCAGGAGCAGCTACAAAGTGAATGGTGTGGCAGGACTTATGCAGAATTGGGTGGTGATATGGAATAGGCTTTATACAGTGGGAAGAAACATGCCAGGGAAAGTCAGTGTGTTTTACTGTTTTCACTTCATTATTCTCCTATGGGGATGTGGAGCCCATGTGCAAGTTTCACTTTCCTAGGGCCTACAAATTCCAGACATGCACTAAAGTCCACTGTAACTTGTGTGAGAAGAAGTATTCTGCAGAGTCCAAAGTCATATTTGTACTGCTTTTGGGTCATCCAGAAATGTTATATTTCTCTGAGTCAGCTCATAACCAGGGCCTGGCTGGGGGCTGACCCCAGCAGCCTGGATTAATGACCTTTCTTCCCAGAGCGAAGACCTTCCCTCCCAGGAGAGAAGAGGGGTGGAGCTACAGGCTAATCCATCAGCAGCTGTCACTGGGTGCCAGGCACCATGCTGCACCAGGGCGAAGGCAGCCCTGGGGGGAAGGGGCTATGAGAGACCATGTGGCAGGAGAACCTGGACGACGCCATTTTGAACAAACCCAGAGGCCTGGGCAGGAAGGAGGGAGCAGGGGCAGAGAAGTGATGTGTCGCTGTGTGATAGGGCAAACAGAGACTTCCTGCCAGCCCCTCCCCAACTTCTTAAAAGAAATTGCACAGAAAGAGGAGCTCTCTCTGGGGTGTGGTCTGCTGAGGCAGAAGGTGCTGGAGCCTGGCGCAATGGGCAGTTGGAAGGAGCAACCCCCTGATTGTCCCAGGTTCCTGAACAGCGCCAGGAAAGGAGACCAGGACCAGTGCGCAGAAGCAGGGGCCTCTGCGCAGGGAGAAGAGAGGCCCAGGAGGAGAGCCAGGCGAAAGCCTGGCGCAGGGAGCCAGTGAAGATAGCTCCCTGCAGAATCCCCCCTCTCAGAGACCCAGAGGGCGAAAGAGAGTGCTGCCAGTGGCTGGGGAGCACCACCAGGAGCACGAAGAGGCCAAGATCGCGAAGATCGGACCCCTGGGGGCCGAGATACGCCCCCCAGAAGGTAGGCAACCTTTGACCTCTAGAGTGACGACAACGAAGCGCGTGGGGCTCCGCCGCTAGCCCATGATGTGCCCCCGGGGTGGGTCAGGTCCCGGGGGCTTCCCCCAACCAGAAGAGAAAGCCGGGGAGCACCGTCAAGCTCCCCGTGAACTGATTCCCAAAGTGGGGGTACCAGGAGCCCACCCTGGCCCCCCAAAGCCACGGGACGAGGGGGAGCGCCGTCGCACGTCCCCCTCGTGGGAGAAGACACAGCCAGGGAGTGCCATCGCGCTCCCCGTGAAGATGTGCCAGTGGGGTACCAGAAGCCCACCCTGGCCCCCGAGGAAGAACGGAGGTTGGGGAGCACCGTCGCACTCCCAGGGAAGGAGTGCCTGGGGGCCCGGGACCCCATCCCCGGGCCCGACGTGAAGAGTACTCGGGGAGCGCCGTCACGCGCCCGTGAATATGACCCCCCAGCAGGGTGCCAAGAGCCGACCCTGGCCCCCGCCGACGCTGGATGAGGGGGAGCGCTGTCGCGCCCCGCCGAAGATGTTCGGGGGCCCGGGAACCCATCCCCGGGCCCCGAGTGCTGGAAGGCGGGTGGCCGGAGGAGCCGACGAAGGTCTGCGTGTCTGCCCACCAGAGCAGGCAGACCAGAAATGCTGAGCCGGCTCCCGCAGCAGCACGCGAGGGTGCTGGCCGTGCGAGGAGCCGGCGGGAGCCACCGGGGGTGGGCTCCCCAGGTGGCTCTCCATCAATATGGTAATGCGGGGCCCGGGTGGGACCACGCCCCTCGAGACAAGGAGCGGCTGGGGGTGGGCTCCCCGAGCCACAAGAAGCACTCACCACGAAGGAGCAGCCGGGGGTGGGCTCCCCAAGCTGCGATGAATCCCCTGGGGGCCCGGGTGGGACCGGGCCCCCCACCAACGAGCGGGATGCGGCGAAGCCGCCAGCGGGGTGATCGCGGCTGTCCCCGACGCAGCGGGGGAGCCGCTACTACAATATGCAAGGAAAACGGAGAAGCGTCCCATAATGCCCTGCAGGCCCGGACCGGCCTGCAGGGGAAATCAGCCTTTTTCTCTGTTTGTGGTGGCCCCAGGAGAACGGGGTCTCCACCAAGTGAGTGCCAAGGGGCAGGGGGAGCTGCTGGAGAAGCGCAGTCTCCCCCAGTCCCTCCCTAAGTCTCATGGGGACTTGAAAGGAATAACCCCTCAAGGACTCAGCCAGCATTTTAACTCCTCTTGGGCTGGAACTTTTGTTCTACAGCTGGTGGAGGATTGAGAAGTGCGCCAAGGGATGAAGAGCTGAGTTGGGGATGTCTGGAAAAGGGCATCCCCTGGAGATGAAGAGGTGTACTGGCACCCGTAGTGCTTTTACTAATGTTATTTCTTTCAGAGGGACTGAAGGTCACATGAGTAATGTTAAGTACCTGTGTAAGGTGATGTTATAAGCAAAGTGAGATTATATTGCCAGACATTCCTGCTAGGGTGTCTGGCTGTATATGCGTAATCCTGTCATTTAATCTGTGATGCCTTTAGGGGCTGTAATTGTAACGCATTCTAATGTCAAACAAATGGGATGAATACTGTCATTCTAAAGTGCTGCTTAAACATGTATTCTTGCTGCTGCGCTTAAGTGAAGAACAACCCAGACTGTTAGCCCTGAAGAGGTAAGGGGGCATACTGTATGGACAATATGAGATGCTCAGTCCGGGTTATGTGTCACTGGGGCAGGTGAACCTATTTTTAATGCTTGTTGAGATGATGGGGCGGGGGTGCCCCTGGGATGGTGCCAGTTGGCTAGGCCCTCGCTCCAGGTTGTGTCAACCCACTGCTTTAGGGGGCAAGATGACGTGCAGGCATGGGAGTGGTGGTACTAGACCCCACCCCCCTGCGGGAGGGGTGGAGATGTTATGCAATGTCACAAAGTAATTCCAACAGCTTATGTATATTTGTAAATTGGTGCATAGTATTGAGTAGTGTGTGTGTTTAATAAATGTACTCTTACTTTTATAAAGCAAAGTACAGACTGGACAATCAATTATTGAGTGTTATTGCTGCGCACCTGTAATGGCGATTACTAGCCCACACCACCTCCCTTGAGTAAGCCTCAGACTGCTCTGCAAAGCTATCCTCTGAGAGTCAGGCGCTACAATTGGGTGTTTGGTTCCCAGTGAAGGACAAATGTAGTCATGTTATTTGTGCAGGCCTCATAGATACTGCCTCGTTTTCCAACAACGCAGCATTGTATATTTTGCTCCCCTTTGTTCCATTTCCATCTGTTTATCTGTTAGATTGTATTCAGAAAACAGAGACGTATGTTTGATGAAACGCCAAGGCACATAGCCTGCATGCAAAGATTGTAGCATCCATCTTAATAACATAACAGAACGTAACTGAGATTGCCTGTGTTGTAATATGGCTAAATCTTGTTCCAGTATGTCTATCGCAGAAGATACAATGTTGCCTAAGGAATATATCCTGGAGGTTAAAGTTGTTAACCCATTTTCCACTACTGCTAATGCCTTTTCTAAGTTAATACGGTCTATTTCCCGTATTCTCTCTGCGGCCTCTTGTTGGGATATTTTCCAATTTTCATTGTAGGCAGCATAAATGCCAGCATATATGAAACGTTTCTGATGGGGTTTCCTGGGACCTAGTAGAAAATCCCTAACATCCATGTCTTGTGTGAATAAGGTCAAGTGAAGTTTCACTTCTGTGAGTGTTGAGGTCTCTAGCCAATCAAGGCACAACTTCCCAACACTGTAGGACGTCACTACCCCTGGATGTTCTCTTTGTACATAGCGTGGGTCTGGCCTTTGGATACTGAACCCATCGGTTGTATCCCAGAATCTTTTCTGACATCTGTTCGTGTCTAAGGGCCAAACCAACCATTCTTTCCAATTAAGGTCTGTTCTGTTGTACTGTAAAATGTCGTCTATTGTTGCCCCTCCCTGTGTAGTTGAATTTTGCCCCCCCTCTATCTGTGATGGTGTTGGAAACCGAGGTGTGTTCAGGTCCTTGTTCTTGGCTAGTCCAAGACAGGATGTCTGTTGCACAGTGTCATTTAGAAATATCATCTGCTGTGGAATGAGGCATGCTAAATAGCGCTTCTGTGCCCTGGACTTGCCAGTCTCTAGAACCCCAGACTGATTTTAAGTCTATTGTGTCCTTCCATAGGTCGAAACCCTGTTCAGACAATTGGGCAATAAAGGAAGCAGAGTATATCTGTTTGGTGTTAGTCAACATAATTTTCAGTCCCGATGTCGGTGTAACTTTATAATAAAATGACGTTGGGTCAGTGGTGGTAAACCCTGAAAAATATGAAAATTCCTTTGCAAATGTATGCGAACTACTTTTAGGTGGTGTAGGGCAATGTTCCCACTGGTGGTACTCAAAAACATTTCTAGGTGAAATAGATTTGTGCAGGAAATGATGACCATAATGTTGGTAACAGTACAAAGCGTCATAGTCTGAATTACCTTCTAACATTTCAGTGCTCTGAAATGCGGCAGTTTTTCTAAATCAGACAACATGTTATTAACAGTTTCAAAGTCCCAATCATCATAAAATGTACTGGAGGTAATGATATCACTCAATGAAATTTTAAATACATATGAAAGTTTTAAAAGTTCAGTCGGACCGAATATATCAAAATCAACTTTGTCCCAAACTATACCGTCCGGTATAGGAACTGCTGTGATGTTCATAGATGACAAGTCTCTTTGCTCACGATGTGAGGACTGATGTGGTTTCAGAATCAAATTAACTTTTTGGGCTGCGGAGCTTTGTTGAAGGTATCGTCCATTAATAAGCATGCTAAAAGTTATAACTAAGCATAGCCAGAAGAGAAAGAAGAGTATCCCAGTAATTACCCAGAGTTTTACCCAAGGCGATACCAGGTAAGTCTTTTTGAGAAAGTTCAGAAAGTCTTTAACTTGCTGCTTGCGTGATTTTTGGGCTGGCATCGTTTCCAGTCCACTTAGATCCAAGGAAAACGTATCAAAGTTCATGAAGTAGCCAGAAGCAGTTCGATCAATTGTAGGAATTGCATCGGGATTTGTTGAAATCGCATTTTGCTCTTGTCGAGGCATGTTGACGTAGACGTCTGTATTTGGTCTAATTGCAACTTGTGTGTTATTTTGAATTTAATTTTGAAGTTGAACTTCTGGTTCAAGGGGAACGAGTTGCATAGCATTGTTGCATAGTCCTTCATTCCATACCGGAGGCTCTTCAAACGTGATGAGTCTTTCTGTTTGAACTTCTTGGATTGTAGCTAGAGGAGGGCGTCTGATACTGTGGAGTCCACGAGGCCTACTGTTCAGTATCGGCCATATAGTGTGGTTTGATTAAGTCGATTGAGACAAATCTTTTCTCCTTTTTCCCGGCAAGAGGCGGCAAAAGTACAGTTCTTGTTCCTTGAACTCCTAGGACAGGTACAGGCTTTCTGTATGATGGTCCAAATTCTTTTTTGTCCGCTATTTTCTCTCTGACCAGATCCCCAACCTTTGGGATCCAGACAGGTCTTGCCGTGTTTGCCTTGACTTCCCCAGTGGCGATCTGTTTCTGGAGGACGTTACTGTGTTGTGTCCTGGATTCATTTAGATCCTGTAAAATAGCCAAACTATCATGGATATCAAATGGTTTCTCATCCGCCACTGTGCCTTCACAATCAAGATCAGGTACACACATTCTCGTCCCAAATAGGACCTCATATGGAGTGACACCCCCTAGAGAACTTCTTGGCTAGTTATTGAGTGCTCGTTGTACCCCATATAGATGATTGACCCAACTACCGCCCTTGCCTAATACCCTAGCTGTTACAGATTGCTTTAGGTCCCGGTTTTTCCTCTCCACAACCGAATTTCCCTCAGGATGGTATGGAGAGGAGTACCGCAATGCTACGCCCATACTTTCCATGGCCTCTTTGTAAGCCCGAGAGCTAAACGCCGGGTCACGGTCCGAATGTAATGTGCCAACTGCGTATGTCCCTATAAAGACTTGCAAATCTTTGATAACAGTGCGAGCATCAGCCGAGCACTGTGGCCATACCCATAGGAATCTTGAGCAGGAATCCACTGCAATCATGATATACTTGTAAGCCCCATCAGATTGTAAGGGGCTGCAGTTGTCCAGATACACACATGTGAGAGGTTTGTCTGATTTTAGTAACGGTGTCTGTGCCGGGCGTGTTATGGTGGAGCCTTTCATCTGTTGGCAGATGTCACATTTCAAGACATAGGGGCCGATTCACAGAACTATTCTGAGACAAAATCCTAAACTTACTACTTTTGGTATTCACAGAATGCACTTACGACTACTAACTTTACGTCCGCAATCAGGCCGGAATTTCCGCACTCGGGATTGAATTTCCGCACCCGTAGCGGAAATTCCGCATTTGTGCCGGGATTTCCGCTTCCGGGCCGGAATTTCTGAATCCGGGCCGGAACACCTGCACTCTGGCCGTTGATCATTTTCCTCAAGGGTAAACACCTGCCCAAGTGCCTACCATCACCCACCATGCATCAGCTGACACACTGCAGCCAATCCCAGCCCTGCAGCATGTATGAATGCAGAGCAGACACACACAAACCCTTTCAACATGTGGCTGAATGTGTTTGTTGCTCTGCCCCTTGCCATGCGGCAAGAAGACTTGAGGAGGAGGAGAGTAGAGAGGATCTTTAGACAAAGGATCAACCTATTTGGGATGTCCAGCCAAGATGTCAGGGCCAGATACCGTTTCCCTCCAGAAGTCATCTTGGAGATGTATGTGAGTGGGAGCAGGAACTTGACTCTGTGACCTGCAGCTCCCATGCCATACCAGCCTATCTCAAGATCCTTTCTGCTCTCCATTTCTTTGCCACTGGGTCATTCCAAAGGGTCTCCAGTGACAATGTGGGCATTTCCCAGGCAAGCCAGTCGCGGTGCTTGCATCAGGTACTGAGATGCATCACTGCAAGAGCCCACCACCACATACGAATGCCCCATACACTGGCCATGAGACAAAGGGCAGCTAGAGATTTTTATCTCATTGCTCGCTTCCCACGTGTGCTGGGTGCAATTGATTGTAATCCAACATAGGGATTCTACCATATACTATGTGAATATATATGCACCCATGTGTGTGCTGCTATTTTTATTGTTATTTTTATTTGAGGTGTCTAGTCATACGTGAAAAATGGTGCAAAAGGATCAGAGCTCCTTCTCTCAATTTGTGGGAAGGGCAATGTTTCAAAAAATTGTAAAATACCCCTCACACACTGAAACCTGATTCAGTGTCATGCTTCATCATTGGGGTCTTCCCGCCCCTCTACGGGACGGGCGTGCTACAACTTACGAAGACGCAGGAGCACTTTATTCAGTGATTGGTGAGTATGTGTAGTGCGTGGGATCGTGAAAAGAAAATGTGAGATGGTTAAAAATTCTCTGGCTAGTGGAATGAAAATACTTTATTGTCTTCCCTGGCTGAGAATAGTAAAAGTGGGGAGGTGTAGATGGTGTACTATAATGAGTCACCTCCTACAAGGTCGACATGTTTCAGAAGCCATCCCCTTGGCTTTCTTCCTCAGGACCAAAAAACGATCCCTGTTACACCTCAATGGGTGATAGAATAAATGTACATATGCCTGATAGTCACAAACACTGTCCTTTGTTCCCTGTTAAGGGAGTAGAAAAATATACCACTTGTATATCTTAAGAACCTGAAAAGAAAAATATTTTGGATAAATCATGGCTTTCATCATTTATCTTTATCTATTCACATCACCATCACGTTGATAGTTTTAAGCTTTTTTGTGATATATTTTTCTTGTGCAACCCTTTTGTTGGTAATGGTACCATTTGGTAACTATCCTCTACTCATACATCATCTGAAACAACACTCCTTGTGATTTCTAGTGCCCAGTATCACATTTATTCAACATTCTTTCATACATATGTATCTCCTTGCAAGATACATTTTATGTTACAATACATTCATACATAAAGGAAATATTTGTACACTCCCATTGTGCCCCTAAAAGGTTACAGATTGATGTTCACAGCAACTGAGCACTCGCATTCATACTCCCATGATGAGCCTTGGAAAAAATGGGAGATGTTTGGCAAAAGTCTGTGCACTCGTCCTTTTTAACTGTGATCTCATGGTGTGTCTTTTTATATAAAAAATGGTATTCATGCTCTCAAAAGGACGTGCCATAATAATACATACTTTAGAATTTAATCGTTTTCGCTCCATGAGCTCACACAAGCGGTGTTGGGCGCCTTCAAATAGACACTGTAGGTATTTTAAAAGAACAGAAGGAAAAACAAGGTTTTAACGCCAGGGTCGTTTTTAAACAAACAAGCGTGGTCTCTTTGGCCTTTTTAAGGACATGCCATTGTCCTACTTACATGCTGGAAGGAGCGCGATCACCAAAGGAAGTACCTTCTCGTGGCTCGTCGGGACCTAACTGAGGTTTTGCCAGAGCCCGGTGTTTTAAAGTGCAAGGAGGCATGCTTGATAGGAAACAGGTGTGACTGGAAACACTAGACCTTGAAATTTTAAAGATGGCCGCCGGTAAATGGACCCAAAACAGGGTTCATTTCGATCCACTTCCTGTTGGAACGATTAACACTGAATCGGTTGAAAAAGCAAGCATATATTTGTTTGTTTTGAGGCTTATTTTGGAGGAGTTTCAAAAGGCAGCCAAATGGAGGTTGAATTTAAAGGAATTATTAAACAAAAAGAAAGAAGATTTATTAAACAAAAAGAAAAACAAATTGTTGTGCTAGAGATGCCCGGATGGAATCATCACAGACGTGCATTTATGTATGTGGGTTTTATGAAAAAACATGGGGGGCAAATTAGAAAACCTAATGGAAAAAGTTAAAGAATAAATCCCAGCAATAAAACGCTAGAAGCTGGAAAAATATTTACTGGCAAAAAAAAATTCTGTGAGAGGATAAGGATTGAAAAGCAAAAACCATGTATATTTACAAATAGAGTGTGTGTACACTCAGGTTTCCAGAATTATAGTTTCTCTAAAAAGAGAGGAAAAAAGGAAAAAATGGAAAAAAGGGGGGAAAAAAGGAAGAAAACCAGTTTCCAAAGGCATAAACCTCCTCTTTGTTCAGTATTAGTTACGGGGGTGATTGTAGTACTGTATACTCCTTATGAGTCTGGCAACTTTTTGGTTGATCATTAATTGCCAGGGGATTCCTGTGTTAGATTTTGTATACATCATAGCTGGTTCCAAGGAATTTCATCGTTCAGGCCTTTCTCATGAGTCCTCAAACGGAACACCCACCGTTGTTCTTTTCAAACAAATACCTTTCGTTTTGGATTTGTTCGATTACTATCCACGAAAGATCTTCCCACTTATGATCTTTTTCCAGAAAATGGGCTGCCATTTTGGTGGTACTCTTTTGCATTTAATGTTACTTTTGTGTTCCCCTATCCTTACCTTGACAGGGCGTGTGGTCATTCCTACGTATTCCAAAAGACACAGGCACGTGATCAGATAAACCACATTTTTGAATTGCATGTTGTGAATCTTCTTTGGACCCATTTGGTTCCATCATGGAACAAGATTTCTTTGCTTTTTTAGTTAGTTTGCACACATTGCACATTCAACAGGGATGATGCCCAGAGATTGGGGGCATTAAAGTGGTTTGCATTGTCTGTTCTTCTCTTCTTTCTTTTGGTCTGGTGTGTACCACTAAATCACGGATACTCTTACCTCTTCTATGAGAGAAGATAGGTTTTGGTAGATTGATGCTTCCACTGTTGAGGATTCGCAAGTGTTTGTTTACTATTTTTGTGATTCCATTGGAGTTTGTGTTGAAAGTTGTTATACATACTGGGCGGTTCTCTTCCTCCTTGTGGATTTTGGGTTCCAAAGGCTGTCTCTGCAATTGTTGCGTGCCCTTTGTATGCATTATCAATCACCTTTTAGGATATTCGCGTTTTCCAATTTCTTTTTCAGATGGTTTGATTGTTTTTTGAAATCTTTGATTTCCGTGCAGTTCCTTCGTAGGCGTAAGAATTGCCCATAAGGGAGGTTATCGCGGAGATGTCGAGGGTGGAAGCTGTTGTACAATAGTAGGCAGTTTTTGGACGTTTCTTTGAAATGAGTGGTAGTTGTTAGTTTTCCCTCTTTTGCATATATGTTTAGATCAAGGAAGACAAGTTTTTCATTTGAGATAGTGCTTGTGAATCTCAAAAATTGGTCTTGGCAGTTCAACCATGATAGGAAACGTCTGGCGGTGGTTTCATCTCCTTCCCAGATAATCAATATATCATCTATATATCGTTTCCATATATGTATATGGTTATGAAATGGATTGTTGGGAGTGAGGATCTTCTGTTTTCAAGTTGATGTACATAGAGACCAGCTATGCTAGGAGCAAAAGTGCTCCCCATGCTGGTCCCATGTTTTTGCAAATAGAGAGTGTTCCGGTATTCAAAGAAATTTTCTTTGAGTGCCAATTGGCAACACTCCATAATCATATTTCTCGGTGTCTGGTAGTCCCAATCGGTGTCGAACAGGACATCTTCAATGATGTTGAGGGACGCTTTCTTAAGATCACTTGTACAACAAACTTCTACGTACCTGAAAGACACCAAAGATGTCCTGAAATTGTTAGAAGGGCAAACATTTGACCCAGAAAGAGAATTGCTGATAAGTTGTGATGTGGAGAGCTTATATACGAGCCTTCCCCACAACGAGACCCTCAACATCATTGAAGATGTCCTGTTCGACACCGATTGGGACTACCAGACACCGAGAAATATGATTATGGAGTGCTGCCAATTGGTACTCAAAGAAAATTTCTTTGAATTCCGGAACACTCTCTATTTGCAAAAACATGGGACCAGCATGGGGAGCACTTTTGCTCCTAGTATAGCTGGTCTCTATGTACATCAACTTGAAAAACAGAAGATCCTCACTCCCAACAATCCATTTTGTAACCATATGGAAATGATATATAGATGATATATTGATTATCTGGGAAGGAGATGAAACCACCACCAGACGTTTCCTATCATGGTTGAACTGCCAAGTCCAATTTTTGAGATTCACAAGCACTATCTCAAATGAAAAACTTGTCTTCCTTGATCTAAATATATATGCAAAAGAGGGAAAACTAACTACTACCACTCATTTCAAAGAAACCTCCAAAAACTGCCTACTATTGAACAACAGCTTCCACCCTCGACATCTCTGTGATAACCTCCCTTATGGGCAATTCTTACGCCTACGAAGGAACTGCACGGAAATCGAAGATTTCAAAAAACAATCAAGCGATCTGAAAAAGAAATTGGAAAAACGCGAATATCCTAAAAAGGTGATTGATAATGCATACAAAAGGGCACGCAACAATTGCAGAGACAGCCTTTTGGAACCCAAAATCCACAAGGAGGAAGAGAACCGCCCAGTATGAATAACAACTTTCAACACAAACTCCAATGGAATCACAAAAATAGTAAACAAACACTGGCGAATCCTCAACAGTGGAAGCATCAATCTACCAAAACCTATCTTCTCTCATAGAAGAGGTAAGAGTATTCGTGATTTAGAGGTACACACCAGACCTAAAGAAAGAAGAGAAGAACAGACAATGCAAACCACTTTAATGCCCCCAATCTCTGGGCATCATCCCTGTGGAATGTGCAATGTGTGCAATCTAACTAAAAAAAGCTAAGAAATCTTGTTCCATGATGGAATCAAATGGGTCCAAAGAAGATTCACAACATGCAATTCAAAAAATGTGGTTTATCTGATCACGTGCCCGTGTCTTTTGGAATACGTAGGAATGACCACACGCCCTGTCAAGGTAAGGATAGGGGAACACAAAAGTAACATTAAATGCAAAAAGAGTACCACCAAAATGGCATCCCATTTTCTGGAAAAAGATCATAAGTGGGAAGATCTTTCGTGGACAGTAATCGAACAAATACAAAACGAAAGGTATTTGTTCGAAAAAGAACAACGGTGGGTGTTCCGTTTGAGGACTCATGAGAAAGGCCTGAACGATGAGATTCCTTGGAACCAGCTATGATGTATACAAAATCTAACACAGGAATACCCTGGCAATTAATGATCAACCAAAAGTTGCCAGACTCATAAGGAGTATACAGTACTACAATCACCCCGTAACTAATACTGAACAATGAGGAGGTTTATGCCTTTGAAAACTGGTTTTCTTCCTTTTTTTCCCCCCTTTTTTTCCTTTTTTCCTCTCTTTTTAGAGAAACTATAATTTTGGAAACCTGAGTGTACACACACTCTATTTGTAAATATACATGGTTTTTGCTTTTCAATCCTTATCCTCTGACAGAATTTTTTTCCCAGTAAATATTTTTCCAGCCTCTAGCGTTTTATTGCTGGGATTTATTCTTTAACTTTTTTCCATTAGGTTTTCTAATTTGCCCCCATGTTTTTTCATAAAACCCACATACATAAATGCACGTCTGTGATGATTCCATCCAGGCATCTCTAGCGCAACAATTTGTTTTTCTTTTGTTTAATAAATCTTCTTTCTTTTTTGTTTAATAATTCCTTTAAATTCAACCTCCATTTGGCTGCCTTTTGAAACTCCTCTAAAATAAGCCTCAAAACAAACAAATATATGCTTGCTTTTTCAACCGATTCAGTGTTAATCGTTCCAACAGGAAGTGGATCGAAATGAACCCTGTTTTGGGTCCATTCACCGTCAGCCATCTTTAAAAATTCCAAGGTCTAGTGTCTTTCCAACCGACTAAGGGGCCAATTCTGATTCGGGCAGGAAATCTCTCCGACCGAGCCGGACCCGGAGAGATTTCCGACCGAATCGGACCCTAGCAGCCCGACCGGATGAGTACAATGCGTCCGCATGCTATCGGACTCGAGTCGGTCGGACTCCCATTGAAGTCAATGGGAGCCGGTCGTACAACGCGTACGCGGGCTCGCATTGACTCAATGGGTGCGAGGCAAACAAGGGCGCCCCCCACAGCGGCAACGCGTCGAAGCGACTCACGCCGTACATGCACAGGTAGGGTGGACCCATGGGTCCCCCCTGTGTGCGACTCGCGCGGCTACGCATACAGGGGGGTCTGACACGGCTCCCAAAGTGCGGCTCCGACTGCTCTTTGGAGCCGGACTGCGCGAGTCGGTCGGACTGCTCGAGGCGCACATCGTACTTGCCCGGCCGGGGAACGTCTCCATTGCGCGGTGCGAGGCGCGTCCGTGCGAGTCGGTCGGAGCGGTTGGGACCCGCAAACGAGTCGGTCTGCGAATTCGCGTGCGCTCGCATCGTACTCGCTCGCCCGGACGCACATACGAATCGGTCGGGAAAGAGGGCTCCGAATCCGATTCGGTGCCCTACCGGCCGAGATCGGAATCGACCCCTAAGTGTTAATCGTTTCAACAGGAAGTGGATCAAAATGAACTCTGTTTTGGGTCCATTTACCGGCGGCCATCTTTAAAATTTCAAGGTCTAGTGTTTCCAGTCACACCTGTTTCCTATCAAGCATGCCTCCTTGCACTTTAAAACACCGGGCTCTGGCAAAACCTCAGTTAGGTCCCGACGAGCCACGAGAAGGTACTTCCTTTGGTGATCGCGCTCCTTCCAGCATGTAAGTAGGACAATGGCATGTCCTTAAAAAGGCCAAAGAGACCACGCTTGTTTATTTAAAAACGACCCTAGGCGTTAAAACCTTGTTTTTCCTTCTGTTCTTTTAAAATACCTACAGTGTCTATTTGAAGGCGCCCAACAGCGCTCGTGTGAGCTCATGGAGCGATAACGATTAAATTCTAAAGTATGTATTATTATGGCACGTCCTTTTGAGAGCATGAATACCATTTTTTATATAAAAAGACACACCATGAGATCACATTTAAAAAGGACGAGTGCACAGACTTTTGCCAAACATCTCCCATTTTTTCCAAGGCTCATCATGGGAGAATGAATGCGAGTGCTCAGTTGCTGTGAACATCAATCTGTAACCTTTTAGGGGCACAATAGGAGTGTACAAATATTTCCTTTATGTATGAATGTATTGTAACATAAAATGTATCTTGCAAGGAGATACATATGTATGAAAGAATGTTGAATAAATGTGATACTGGGCACTAGAAATCACAAGGAGTGTTGTTTCAGATGATGTATGAGTAGAGGATAGTTACCAAATGGTACCATTAGCAACAAAAGAGTTGCACAAGAAAAATATATCACAAAAAAGCTTAAAACTATCAACGTGATGGTGATGTGAATAGATAAAGATAAATGATGAAAGCCATGATTTATCCAAAATATTTTTCTTTTCAGGTTCTTAAGATATACAAGTGGTATATTTTTCTACTCCCTTAACAGGGAACAAAGGACAGTGTTTGTGACTATCAGGCATATGTACATTTATTCTATCACCCATTGAGGTGTAACAGGGATCGGTTTTTGGTCCTGAGGAAGAAAGCCAAGGGATGGCTTCTGAAACATGTCGACCTTGTAGGAGGTGACTCATTATAGTACACCATCTACACCTCCCCACTTTTACTATTCTCAGCCAGGGAAGACAATAAAGTATTTTCGTTCCACTAGCCAGAGAATTTTTAACCATCTCACATTTTCTTTTCACGATCCCACGCACTACACATACTCACCAATCACTGAATAAAGTGCTCCTGCGTCTACCTAAGTTGTAGCACGCCCCGTCCCGTAGAGGGGCGGGAAGACCCCAATGATGAAGCATGACACTGAATCTGGTTTCAGTGTGTGAGGGGTATTTTACAATTTTTTGAAACATTGCCCTTCCCACAAATTGAGAGAAGGAGCTCTGATCCTTTTGCACCATTTTTCACGTATGACTAGACACCTCAAATAAAAATAACAATAAAAATAGCAGCACACACATGGGTGCATATATTCACATAGTATATGGTAGAATCCCTATGTTGGATAACAGTATCAAGAGGAGGACGAGTCTACCTTTTTCCTCTTCACTCCCTCCTTTGATTTTTTGATTATTCTTGACAGCGTACAGCTGTGGGAGTTTGGTTCACCGCTGAATCTAAACTTCATCTTTCTAGAGAGATAAAACATCCTCCTCTCATCTTTGATAGAACACCCTTAACCCAGATCACACAAACAGAACATACACACACTGGTTACAACAGACCAACCACAAGAATGGCAGAAAACACAGGCCTAACCTTCTCGGAAGAAGAGATAGACAGCATCATAGCCTCACTGAACAACTTCGAGGGGCTAAATACACCAGATCCAATACCTACGAACAATGACTGGGACGAAATAGAACAACTAAGGCGCACCCAGATAAAAACAGCCCTCCACGGTCTCCTCATGACTGAGTATCTTAAAAGCAATGCGGCACCTAATGGGCTAATAGTAAGAAATGAACCATACATTTTTCAACATGACAAGATTTTCAAAAAGACTGGTCATTAATAAGTTGGCATTGCACACGAGATTGGCTTGTGCTAATAATTAAGACAGCTGGCAGATTAGCACAAGAATTGAAAATTGAAATTCAAGAAATAGAAGTTCGTTTAAAGAGCTATGAAACACCGAGTGCCCTCAAAAAACATCTAGAAGAGTTAAACAAAACTCTCAATGACTTTGAAGTAACGTTGAAACAGAGCAAGTACCAGAAACTAAAAAAAGATGTTACCCGTTTCAGCCATGAGAGGATCTATCCATATATAAGAGATGATTACAAACCTCAGGAGAACCGTCACGAAATGACATCTGACGATGATTCATCCGATTCAGGATCCAGTGGATCTGACTCAAGCAAAGTGAAATTCCAACAATACCGAGGTGGGAGGAGCAACAACAGACGTCCTTGGTTCCACGGCCAAAGAGGATGGGGCCATTACCAGGGCCCACCTCCATACCCCATGCATCCCTTAGGACCTCCGATATACCCACATCAACAAGGAGCCTACCCTCAATGGAACTACCCTCCGCAGGATTACCCCTTCTATGAACAGCCCCATTTTTTAGGGCTACGCCAAGGGAGAAACAGAGGGAGGAACCGGAGAGGGAACAATGTTCACTGTGCTCCACAAAACGAAGAACAAATCCGGATGGCAACAAGGAGCATGACAGGGGCCTCAACCAGCAAGAAATGAATCTGGTAGTCAACCTTACAAACCACATTCTAACACCGGCACAGATCAAAGTCCTAGAAAAAGGACTAGGCTTTGTACCAACGGCAAAATTGGATAAATTCCAATTATGCAAAGAGATGAAAGAATTCATGAGGAGACTTAAGTTACAAATCTTTTTCAAAGATAAACAAAATGACCAGTAGGATGGAAACACTGGTTTGAGACCAAAATCTACTTTCACTTCACCGGAAGCCAATCTACCAGTAGAACTGATCGCCTTCGAAAAAGCTGTCATGAAAGATCTGGAAGAAATAGATCCAGCAACCAACAGGGTCTTTCACAATATCACCAGAGAGGAAATGAGGCTCTCAGAGAACTAGCAAACAACCCAGAATTGGTAATAAAACCAGCCGATAAAGGAGGGGCGATTGTAATACAATCAGCCAAGAAGTACGACCAAGAGTGCCTACGCCTCCTCCACGATGAAAGGAACTACGAGGTTCTCAACCAGGACCCCACGGAGCAAATACGAGTGAAAATAGCAAGTATGGTGGAAGAAGCACGATCACATGGGTGGATATCTAAAAAGGAAGGGGATTTTCTAACCACGACTTCGCCAAGAACACCTTACCTGTACACTATACCAAAAATCCACAAAAATCTGGTCTCCCCACCGGGACGTCCAATAGTGTCTGGAATTGGATCCATTTTGGAACCAGTCTCCAAATTTGCGGACGCTTTCTTAAGACCACTTGTACAACAAACTTCTACGTACCTGAAATACACCAAAGACGTCCTGCAATTGTTAGAAGGGCAAACATTTGACCCAGAAAGAGAATTATTGATAAGTTGTGATGTGGAGAGCTTATATACAAGCCTTCCCCACAACGAGACCCTCAACATTATTGAAGATGTCATGTTCGACACCGATTGGGACTACCAGACACCGAGAAATATGATTATGGAGTGCTGCCAATTGGCACTAAAAGAAAATTTCTTTGAATACCGGAACACTCTCTATTTGCAAAAACATGGGACCAGCATGGGGAGCACTTTTGCTCCTAGCATAGCTGGTCTCTATGTACATCAACTTGAAAAACAGAAGATCCTCAATCCCAACAATCCAATTCGTAACCATATACATATATGGAAACGATATATAGATGATATATTGATTATCTGGGAAGGAGATGAAACCACCGCCAGACGTTTCCTATCATGGTTGAACTGCCAAGACCAATTTTTGAGATTCACAAGCACTATCTCAAATGAAAAACTTGTCTTCCTTGATCTAAACATATATGCAAAAGAGGGAAAACTAACAACTACCACTCATTTCAAAGAAACCTCCAAAAACTGCCTACTATTGTACAACAGCTTCCACCCTCGACATCTCCGCGATAACCTCCCTTATGGGCAATTCTTATGCCTACGAAGGAACTGCACGGAAATCGAAGATTTAAAAAAATAATCAAACGATCTGAAAAAGAAATTGGAAAAACACGAATATCCTAAAAAGGTGATTGATAATGCATACAAAAGGGCAAGCAACAATTGCAGAGACAGCTTTTGGTACCCAAAATCCACAAGGAGGAAGAGAACCGCCCAGTATGTATAACAACTTTCAACACAAACTCCAATGGAATCACAAAAATAGTAAACAAACACTGGCGAATCCTCAACAGTGGAAGCATCAATCTACCAAAACCTATCTTCTCTCATAGAAGAGGTAAGAGTATCCGTGATTTAGTGGTACACACCAGACCAAAAGAAAGAAGAGAAGAACAGACAATGCAAACCACTTTAATGCCCCAATCTCTGGGCATCATCCCTGTGGAATGTGCAATGTGTGCAAACTAACTAAAAAAGCAAAGAAATCTTGTTCCATGATGGAACCAAATGGGTCCAAAGAAGATTCACAACATGCAATTCAAAAAATGTGGTTTATCTGATCACGTGCCCGTGTCTTTTGGAATACGTAGGAATGACCACACGCCCTGTCAAGGTAAGGATAGGGGAACACAAAAGTAACATTAAATGCAAAAAGAGTACCACCAAAATGGCAGCCCATTTTCTGGAAAAAGATCATAAGTGGGAAGATCTTTCGTGGACAGTAATCGAACAAATCCAAAACGAAAGGTATTTGTTCGAAAATGAACAACGGTGGGTGTTCCGTTTGAGGACTCATGAGAAAGGCCTGAACGATGAGATTCCTTGGAACCAACTCTGATGTATACAAAATCTAACACAGGAATCCCCTGGCAATTAATGATCAACCAAAAAGTTGCCAGACTCATAAGGAGTATACAGTACTACAATCACCCCCGTAACTAATACTGAACAAAGAGGTTTATGCCTTCGAAAACTGGTTTTCTTCCTTTTTTCCCCCCTTTTTTCCTTCTTTCCTCTCTTTTTAGTGAAACTATAATTTTGGAAACCTGAGTGTACACACACTCTATTTGTAAATATACATGGTTTTTGCTTTTCAATCCTTATCCTCTGACAGAATTTTTTTTTTCCAGTAAATATTTTTCCAGCCTCTAGCGTTTTATTGCTGGGATTTATTCTTTAACTTTTTTCCATTAGGTTTTCTAATTTGCCCCCCGTGTTTTTTCATAAAACCCACATACATAAATGCACGTCTGTGATGATTCCATCCGGGCATCTCTAGCGCAACAATTTGTTTTTCTTTTTTGTTTAATAAATCTTCTTTCTTTTTTGTTTAATAATTCCTTTAAATTCAACCTCCATTTGGCTGCCTTTTGAAACTCCTCCAAAATAAGCCTCAAAACAAACAAATATATGCTTGCTTTTTCAACCGATTCAGTGTTAATCGTTCCAACAGGAAGTGGATCGAAATGAACCCTGTTTTGGGTCCATTCACCGGCAGCCATCTTTAAAAATTCCAAGGTCTAGTGTTTTTCCAACCGACTAAGTGTTAATCGTTTCAACAGGAAGTGGATCAAAATGAACTCTGTTTGGGGTCCATTTACCGGCGGCCATCTTTAAAATTTCAAGGTCTAGTGTTTCCAGTCACACCTGTTTCCTATCAAGCATGCCTCCTTGCACTTTAAAACACCGGTCTCTGGCAAAACCTCAGTTAGGTCCCGACGAGCCACGAGAAGGTACTTCCTTTGGTGATCGCGCTCCTTCCAGCATGTAAGTAGGACAATGGCATGTCCTTAAAAAGGCCAAAGAGACCACGCTTGTTTGTTTAAAAACGACCCTAGGCGTTAAAACCTTGTTTTTCCTTCTGTTCTTTTAAAATACCTACAGTGTCTATTTGAAGGCGCCCAACACCGCTCGTGTGAGCTCATGGAGCGATAACGATTACATTCTAAAGTATGTATTATTATGGCACGTCCTTTTGAGAGCATGAATACCATTTTTTATATAAAAAGACACACCATGAGATCACAGTTAAAAAGGACGAGTGCACAGTCTTTTGCCAAACATCTCCCATTTTTTCCAAGGCTCATCATGGGAGTATGAATGCGAGTGCTCAGTTGCTGTGAACATCAATCTGTAACCTTTTAGGGGCACAATAGGAGTGTACAAATATTTCCGTTATGTATGAATGTATTGTAACATAAAATGTATCTTGCAAGGAGATACATATGTATGAAAGAATGTTGAATAAATGTGATACTGGGCACTAGAAATCACAAGGAGTGTTGTTTCAGATGATGTATGAGTAGAGGATAGTTACCAAATGGTACCATTACCAACAAAAGGGTTGCACAAGAAAAATATATCACAAAAAAGCTTAAAACTATCAAAGTGATGGTGATGTGAATAGATAAAGATAAATGATAAAAGCCATGATTTATCAAAAATATTTTTCTTTTCAGGTTCTTAAGATATACAAGTGGTATGTGTAGGAGAGTAGGATCTGCCTCTTATGTTGCCCCCACTTTTTTTCTGATGTTAGCACTGGTTTCTGGCTATAGTCTGGCTGGGTCCCTGCCAATCAGGGCCCCAGCCTCTCTGTTCTCTCTAAACGACATGGAGTGCACTCTAGGTGCACTAGTGATTGGATACTGTGGTGCCTTATGAGTCCCTAGTATATGGTACCTTAGGTGCCAAGGGCATAGGTACTTCACAGGCCTCCCAGGGGCTGCAGCATGTGTTATGCCACCCCTGGGAAGCGGTCTAAATCTGACACCACAGGCCTGCTACTGCAGCCTGGGTGAGGTGGTGCTAGCACCCCTCACTGAGATATAGGTTTCCTATATCTCTCCTGCACACACATATAAACCTATCAGTCACCCCTAAGGCAGGCCCTATCAATCCTGAGGGCAGGGTGCTTGGCTTCTATGTGAGGGGGTGCCTCTGCATGAGCAGGGCCCCTCTGCAGTTCTCAGAGTCCATTCTCTGGTGCTGTTTGTGGATGCGGTTAAACCATATACTCTTAAGTGCATTATATCCTCGCGGTAAATGCTAACTTTGGAATGGCTGCATCAAAACATGTCGTGTTTGGTGTCAAACATCTTGGAATACTACCCCCCGCCAATCTTGGCGGCGGGGGTAGCATTCCACCCTTCTAGAGGGATAAGACATGTACCTGCTGTGGAAACGCGGTAGAATCCTAAAGAGCCCTGGCATCACAAAATGGATGCCACCAGTCACAGACACTGGGCTGCCCTCCTGCTGATGACCGAAACTCACAGTGGAGGAAGCCCAACAATAGGCATCCTGTCACAGGGAGGTGTAACCACCTTCCAGACAGGGTTTAGTGTATTGGGGCTGGGTGGGTGCACTCTTAGAGTGCTTTGAAGTCCTGCACTGGGGGAGCAGAAGGCTCCTCTGTGCATATGCCAGTTCAAACCAGCTCAGGGGCTACCTGCCCCTGCTCTGGCGCGAAACTGGACAAAGGGAAGTGGGTGTAGCCACCCCTCCCTTGACCCTCCCATAGGTGGGGTCATAGAGGTAGTCCATCCCCTCTTTTTAGTATAAGAGGGGGAACCTTGCCATTGCAAAGCAGATAACCCCTGGAGGACGCTCTACAGAAGAATCCTGGCCCTTCGACGTTCCACTACCTTTGGAAGACAGAAGAATCTCCCTTGGAGTCAAGGAGTGACTCCCTGCTTGGCAGGCACCAAAACGACAACGACGGTCGCAAACTACGCCGCTCCCGCCGGAGTCCGAAGTCCCTGCAGCCCAAGAAGTGGATTTTCTGACCTCTCCCAGGCCATCGTGAGTCCCCAGCGAAGCTGAGGCAAGTGGACCCCACGAGTAATGAGGAACCGCGACCCCTGGGTACCGTGCACTATTGTCGAGTGAAACCCCTTTACAACGTTCTACGAACTTGTGCTTTGGACCACGTGTGGTCCCGACCTCCAGCAGGAATCTCTCCGAAGATCAGAGGCCTACACTGTCCTGAGTGACCGTGAGCCCCTGTTGAGTGATTCCGCCCGAGGTGTCTTCATGATCCCTTGCCCGCCGGCTTGTGGGTCTCCAGAAGACTTCTTAAAGAAACCAAAGGGCACCCCTGGTTGCTCCAGGCCTGTCCTGACTTACCCTCGCTGGGTGAGTCCCTCAGACCTTGCTGGTCTGCGCCATCGACTTTTCTTCATCTCCCCAAGACTTGCTGCTGCCAAGGCTTGTTGGCTCTAATCGAGTTGTCGACACCGCAGTCAGCTGCAGACGTCGAGGGACCCACCGAATCCAGCTCCTGGTCATCGTCGACACCTCCTGGACCACGTGGCTGAAGAGTCAAGGCACCCGCAACCGACCTGAATCAACCGACGACGGTGGGCATCCATCTTCCTTGCCCCTGGTCACTGCCAAGTGACTTTGAACACTGTCCCCTCTGCTTTCAGGTCATCCTTCTTCAGAATCCAGGCTTGGATTCCACCGGACACTTCTTCAGCTCCCGCAAGCAGCAAGTCTTCTTTGTTCGCCATTGAAAACGACGCCGCGACCCGACACCAAAGGACACCTGTGCACCCGGCTTCCCTGGGTGAGGTAACTCCAGCACTACGGTGCTCCTGTGGGTGTGGGCCCTAGAACTACTTACCCTGTAAGTGACTTGCTTGTAGGTTCTCCCGAAGTATCCTAAAACTCTTTATTTCCAACCGCGACTTGCCCCATTGAAGTTAACGGCGATCCGCGCCTGTGTATCCACACTGCACGCGTCCCCCGTGGGTCCTTTACTTACCTGCCTTGGGTGGTTTTGTGAGGCCCCAGCACTTCTGAAGGCCCTAGGCCTTGTCTCCCTGCAAGTCGTTGTTTCTAAGTCTCTTACTTAGTATATGGTCTGGTACGCCCCTAGGGCCCCAGCCATATTTTGTGCTTAACTTATTGTGAAACGTTGATTTGTGCATATGTTTGTCTTCTAATCTCATAAAGAGATTAGTAGAGAGTTATTTAGAAATAAATACATATATATTTGATATATATACCTGTGTGGTGTCTTTTCATTTGGTGATTCAAGAGATTATATGGTAAAACAAGCTGCTTTACATTCCTCCGAGACTTAGCCTGAAGGCTGCTCTCCACAGCTACCACTAGGATAGCTTTCTTTAAAAGGTTGTCTTAAACCTATCTACCATAAGAGTCGATTTGCCCTGGTGCAAGGTGTCCACTTTAATTAGTGAACAGCATATACCAGGCCAACTTCTCACATTGGTGGGCAGCGTGTGGGATTCCAGCTTGCCATTGTTTTACCAGAAAATCTCTATTTGAATTACTAACTGAAAACCATTATAGGTACTCAAGGTACATATAAAGTCAAGCTTAGTATCAATAAGTTCTACTGAACTTAGAGCTGTGTGCCAAGGGATAGCACACCCTTTCCACAGCTCAAGCTAGGATCAGTAGGCCACAAACTAGTGTAGGTAGTACAACACTGCACAACACTAGAATGTCCTTAAAGGGTGGACCCAGTGGAATCACTCAGCCTCAGTATAAGGACATGGCTTTCTCTGACTTGAGAGCCATGTGTGTTGACAGACACCTGAGACTAGGACAGAGTCCCTCAACACTCCACCTGATAGATCTGCTGACAGCAGATGACCTTAGATTGGCTCTAGGAGCTAAAGGGTTTGAATCAGTGGGTGGGTCAGTCATAGTATCTGGGTCAGATGATGAAAATCAGAATGACCAAGACTCTGTGATTGAAGGGCCAGGCTCCAAGGGGCCTGAAAAGGACAGAGGAATTCTCCCTAAGAGAACTGACAGAGAGGAGGAGAGGCACAGATCCCCTTCCAGGGAATCTGACCACTCTTATCACTCTGGCAGAGAATTTGTCCAGCAGAGGAGCTCATACTTTTCCTTAAGAGAGACCTCCTCTGAGAGAAGGTGCAAACTGCTCCAGTATGAGGAAGCCAGAGTGGCCCTCAGAACCAAGCAGTTGGCACTGGATAGGGAAGCCCTGGAGATCCAGAGAGCTTCTAGAAAAGAGGGGTTAGAACCCCCTGGTGGCAGCAACAGTGTCCCTAGAGGCAGAGAATATATTCCTGACCATAGGAACCTGAGCAAGGTTGTTCCTCCCTACCAGAGTGGGGATGATATCCACAAGTGGATAACTGCTATGGAGAGGGCCTGTAGAGTACAGCAGGTCCCCCAAAAGCAGTGGGCAGCAATCTTGTGGCTCTCCTTTTCAGATAAAGGAAGAGACAAGCTCCTCACTGTTAGAGAGGAGGATGCTGATGATTATGAGGTCCTGAAGAGTGCACTGATAGATGGGTTTGGCTTAACCACTGAGCAGTACAGGTTGAAGTTCAGAGATACCCAGAAGGCACAGACTCAGGACTGGACTGACTTTGTTGATTGTGCAACCAAGGCTCTAGAGGGTTGGCTGGTTGGCAGTAGGGTTACTGATTTCAAGGGATTGTATAATCTGATGATGAGAGAACAGATCCTAAATAATTGCCAGAACCAGTTGTTGCATCAGTACCTGGTGGACTCTGATCTGACCTCTCCCCAAGAATTGGGAAAGAAGGCAGACAAATGGGTCAGAACCAGGGTGAGGCAGAAAACCCAGAACCAAGGGGGTGACACTAAGAAGCAAGATCCTAAAGGCTCTGAGAAAGGTGGGGATAAGTCAAAAGACCAGAAGTCTTCACAAGGGCCCCAAAAATCTGCATCTGGTGGGGAGTCACAGTCCAACAAGGGAAAAGGCCAAAAGAAGCCCTGGTGCAAATTCTGTAAACAGAAAGGGCACTGGACTTCTGATTGTACCAAGTCCAAAGACCAAACCACCACCACTCCTGCCCCTAAGGCAACTGTGCCCCCTAGCTCAGCTACTGGTGGAGGTGGTACTCAGAATAAGGGTGTAGTAGGGTTGACCCTGGGTTCTGAAGTGGATTCTGACCTAGTCAGAGTGACCACTCAGGCAATGCTGATTTGTGAGGGAAACATTGATATGTCCTTCCTAGTAAGCCCCAGTAATCTGGGCAAGTACAAACAGCAGCCTTTGATAAATGGCAAACAGGCTTTGGCATTTAGGGACACAGGTGCTAGTGTCACCATGGTGGCAGAGGACCTAGTGGACCCTGGACAGATCATCCTGGGTGAAATGTACCAGGTGACCAATGCAAGCAATGTCCAGACCAACCATAGTCTGGCAGTTGTGAATTTCTCCTGGGGAGGGGTAACTGGCCTCAAGAAGGTTGTAGTCAGTGCAGACCTCCCTGTAGAATGTCTATTGGGCAATGATCTAGAGACTTCAGCCTGGTCTGAAGTAGAGTTATGGACTCATGCTGAGATGTTGGGCATCCCTGCAGAGGTATTTGCTGTGACCAGGTCACAAGCAAGAATGCATGACACTGAACCAGCTCTGGATCCTGGAACAATGGACCAGATGCTTCCCAAGAGGAGGAGCAGTAGGGTTAAGGCAGTGCCTTCCCCTCTGTCTCAGATCAAGGATTCACTTCCAGAGGGAGGTGAAGCAGAACCTGAAGAAGGAACTGCCCCAGAGGGACTTGAACCTGACCAGGTTGAGTTCTTGGGGGCAGGGGGCCCTTCCAGGGAAGATCTGAGCAAGGAGCAACAGTGCTGCCCCTCTCTTGAACCCCTCAGACAGCAGGCTGCTGCTGAGGCTGCTGGGAGTGCTAGTGGGTCCCATAAAGTTTATTGGGATGAGGGACTCCTATATTCTGAGGGTAGAGACCCAGCCCCTGGAGCCACCAGGAGGTTGGTAATACCTCAGAAGTTTAGGGGTTCCTCTTGACCTTAGCACATGATATCCCTTTGGCAGGACACTTGGGCCAAAACAAGACCTGGGACAGGCTTGTTCCACATTTTCATTGGCCACATATGTCAGAGGACACAAAGGAGTTTTGTCGCTCCTGTGTCACTTGCCAAGCCAGTGGTAAGGCAGGTGGCACAACAAAGGCCCCCTGATACCACTACCTGTGGTGGGGGTACCCTTTGAAAGGGTAGGGATTGACATTGTTGGTCCCCTTGACCCTCAGACTGCATCTGGGCACAGATTTATCCTGGTGGTAGTGGATCATGCCACCAGGTACCCAGAGGCAATTCCTCTGAGGACCACCACAGCACCTGTGGTGGCAAGAGCCCTCATTGGAGTTTTCTCCAGAGTGGGTGTTCCAAAGGAGGTCATTTCTGACAGAGGTACCAACTTCATGTCAGGATATCTGAAAGCAATGTGGAAGGAGTGTGGTGTAACTTATAAGTTCACCACCCCTATCACCCACAATGCAATGGTTTAGTTGAACGCTTCAACAAAACCTTGAAAGGAATGATTAAAGGACTCCCAGAGAAGCTTAGGCGGAAATGGGACCTTCTTCTTCCTTGCCTGTTGTTTGCCTACAGAGAGGTTCCACAGAAGGGGGTTGGTTACAGCCCATTTGAGCTTCTGTTTGGGCATCCTGTGAGAGGTCCACTATGTTTGGTAAAAGAGGGCTGGGAGTTACCTCTCAAGCCCCCCAAACAAGATGTGATGGACTATGTACTTGGTCTCCGCTCCCGGATGGCAGAGTACATGAAAAAGGCAACCAAAAACCTGGAGGCCAGCCAAGAATTGCAAAAAGCTTGGCATGACCAAAGGCTGTGCTGACTGTATACCAGCCAGGACAGAAAGTGTGGGTGTTGGAGCCTGTGGCCCCAGCAGCCCTCCAGGACAAGTGGAGTGGCCCCCATACAATAGTTGAACAGAAGGGAGAAGTCACCTATCTGGTGAATCTTGGAACTCCCAGGAGCCCCCTAAGGGTGCTTCATGTCAACAGATTAAAGCCATATGTTGACAGGGCTGACATGGGCTTGCTCATGGCAACTGATGAGGACCAGGAGGAGGAGAGTGACCCTCTCCCTGACCTGCTCTCTCAGAACCCTGATGATGGGTCAGTAGATGGTGTTGCTTTGGCAAGCAGCCTCACTGACCATCAGCAAACTGAGTGCAGACAAGTTCTGCAACAGTTTAGACATATGTTTAGCCTGACCCCTAGTCAGACTACCTGGTGCACCCATGAGGTGGACACTGGGGACAGTCTGCCTGTCAAGAATAAAATCTACAGGCAACCTGACCATGTCAGGGACTGTATCAGGACTGAAGTCCAGAAAATGTTAGAGTTAGGCGTGATTGAGCCTTCAGATAGCCCTTGGGCTAGCCCAGTAGTCCTGGTACCCAAGCCTCATACCCAGGGTGGTAAGAAAGAAATGAGGTTTTGTGTAGACTACAGAGGCCTCAATGCAGTCACTAGGACTGATGCCTATCCCATACCAAGGGCAGATGAGCTGATTGATACTTTGGCCTCAGCCAAGTATCTAAGCACATTTGACCTAACAGCTGGCTACTGGCAAATCAGATTAGCTGATGATGCAAAAGCCAAAACAGCATTTTCGACTCCTGGTGGGCACTACCACTTTGTGGTGATGCCCTTTGGATTGAAAAATGCACCTGCCACTTTTCAGAGGTTGGTGAATAAAGTTCTGGCAGGGATGGAAACTTATTGCTCAGCTTATCTAGATGATATTGCTGTCTTTAGTTCCTCCTGGCAGGATCACCTGGTCCACCTCAGAAATGTTTTGGAGGCCCTGCAGAAAGCAGGCCTCACTATCAAGGCCACCAAGTGCCAGATAGGGCAGAGTCAGGTTGTGTACCTGGGCCACCTTGTAGGTGGAGGCCAGGTTCAGCCTTTACAGAGCAAAATCCAAACCATAATGGAATGGGTTGCTCCAACCACCCAGACACAGGTGAGAGCCTTCTTAGGCCTGACTGGGTACTATAGGAGGTTTGTCAAGGGATATGGATCTATAGTGACCCCTTGAATGATCTTACCTCTAAGAAAATGCCCAAAAAGGTTCAGTGGACAGCTAGCTGTCAAAAGGCATTTGAAGACCTAAAGCAGGCCATGTGCACTGCCCCCATCTTACAGAGTCCAGACTACACCAAAAAGTTCATTGTCCAAACAGATGCTTCTGAGCTGGGTGTGGGAGCTGTACTGTCTCAACTGAATGATGAAGGTCAAGACCAGCCAGTAGCTTTTATTAGCAGAAGGCTGACCCCTAGAGAGAAACGTTGGTCAGCTATAGAGAGGAGGCCTTTGCTGTGGTTTGGGCCCTGAAGAAGCTGAGGCCATACTTGTTTGGCACTCACTTCATAGTTCAGACTGACCACAAGCCCCTCCTATGGCTAAAGCAGATGAAAGGTGAAAACCCAAAACTTTTGAGGTGGTCCATTTCCCTACAGGGGATGGACTATACAGTGGAACATAGGCCTGGGACCCAACATGCCAATGCAGATGGACTCTCAAGGTATTTCCACTTTGAACACGAAGACTCAACTGGTCAAGGTTAGTTTAGTGTCCCTACGTTTGGGGGGTTGTGTAGGAGAGTAGGATCTGCCTCTTATGTTGCCCCCACTTTTTTTCTGATGTTAGCACTGGTTTCTGGCTATAGTCTGGCTGGGTCCCTGCCAATCAGGGCCCCAGCCTCTCTGTTCTCTCTAAACGACATGGAGTGCACTCTAGGTGCACTAGTGATTGGATACTGTGGTGCCTTATGAGTCCCTAGTATATGGTACCTTAGGTGCCAAGGGCATAGGTACTTCACAGGCCTCCCAGGGGCTGCAGCATGTGTTATGCCACCCCTGGGAAGCAGTCTAAATCTGACACCACAGGCCTGCTACTGCAGCCTGGGTGAGGTGGTGCTAGCACTCCTCACTGAGATATAGGTTTCCTATATCTCTCCTGCACACACATATAAACCTATCAGTCACCCCTAAGGCAGGCCCTATCAATCCTGAGGGCAGGGTGCTTGGCTTCTATGTGAGGGGGTGCCTCTGCATGAGCAGGGCCCTCTGCAGTTCTCAGAGTCCATTCTCTGGTGCTGTTTGTGGATGCGGTTAAACCATATACTCTTAAGTGCATTATATCCTCGCGGTAAATGCTAACTTTGGAATGGCTGCATCAAAACATGTCGTGTTTGGTGTCAAACATCTTGGAATACTACCCCCCGCCAATCTTGGCGGCGGGGGTAGCATTCCACCCTTCTAGAGGGATAAGACATGTACCTGCTGTGGAAACGCGGTAGAATCCTAAAGAGCCCTGGCATCACAAAATGGATGCCACCAGTCACAGACACTGGGCTGCCCTCCTGCTGATGACCGAAACTCACAGTGGAGGAAGCCCAACAATAGGCATCCTGTCACAGGGAGGTGTAACCACCTTCCAGACAGGGTTTAGTGTATTGGGGCTGGGTGGGTGCACTCTTAGAGTGCTTTGAAGTCCTGCACTGGGGGAGCAGAAGGCTCCTCTGTGCATATGCCAGTTCAAACCAGCTCAGGGGCTACCTGCCCCTGCTCTGGCGCGAAACTGGACAAAGGGAAGTGGGTGTAGCCACCCCTCCCTTGACCCTCCCATAGGTGGGGTCATAGAGCTAGTCCATCCCCTCTTTTTAGTATAAGAGGGGGAACCTTGCCATTGCAAAGCAGATAACCCCTGGACGACGCTCTACAGAAGAATCCTGGCCCTTCGACGTTCCACTACCTTTGGAAGACAGAAGAATCTCCTTGGAGTCAAGGAGTGACTCCCTGCTTGGCAGGCACCAAAAACGACAACGACGGTCGCAAACTACGCCGCTCCCGCCGGAGTCCGAAGTCCCTGCAGCCCAAGAAGTGGATTTCCTGACCTCTCCCAGGCCATCGTGAGTCCCCAGTGAAGCTGAGGCAAGTGGACCCCACGAGTAACGAGGAACCGCGACCCCTGGGTACCGTGCACTATTGTCGAGTGCAACCCCTTCACAACGTTCTAAGAACTTGTGCTTTGGACCACGTGTGGTCCCGACCTTCAGCAGGAATCCCTCCGAAGATCAGAGGCCTACATTGTCCCGAGTGACCGTGGGCCCCTGTTGAGTGATTCCGCCCGAGGTGTCTTCGCGATCCCTTGCCCGCCGGCTTGTGGGTCCCCAGAAGACTTCTTAAAGAAACCAAAGGGCTCCCCTGGTTGCTCCAGGCCTGCCCTGACTTACCCTCGCTGGGTGAGTCCCTCAGACCTTGCTGGTCTGCGCCATCAACTTTTCTTCATCTCCCCAAGACTTGCTGCTGCCAAGGCTTGTTGGCTCTAATCAAGTTGCCGATACCGCAGTCAGCTGCAGACGTCGAGGAACCCACCGAATCCAGCTTCTGGTCATCGTCGACGCCTCCTGGACCACGTG
The DNA here is from genome assembly GCA_963921515.1 of Calotriton arnoldi. Classification (NCBI taxonomy): domain Eukaryota; kingdom Metazoa; phylum Chordata; class Amphibia; order Caudata; family Salamandridae; genus Calotriton; species Calotriton arnoldi. The sequence goes on along the minus strand of CAWUFW010007390.1, from coordinate 949,635 downwards.
GCTGAAGAGTCAAGGCACCCGCAACCGACCTGAATCAACCGACGACGGTGGGCATCCATCTTCCTTGCCCCGGGTCACTGCCAAGTGACTTTGAACACTGTCCCCTCTGCTTTCAGGTCATCCTTCTTCAGAATCCAGGCTTGGATTCCACCGGACACTTCTTCAGCTCCCGCAAGCAGCAAGTCTTCTTTGTTCGCCATTGAAAACGACGCCGCGACCCGACACCAAAGGACACCTGTGCACCCGGCTTCCCTGGGTGAGGTAACTCCAGCACTACGGTGCTCCTGTGGGTGTGGGCCCTAGAACTACTTACCCTGTAAGTGACTTGCTTGTAGGTTCTCCCGAAGTATCCTAAAACTCTTTATTTCCAACCGCGACTTGCCCCATTGAAGTTAACGGCGATCCGCGCCTGTGTATCCACACTGCACGCGTCCCCCGTGGGTCCTTTACTTACCTGCCTTGGGTGGTTTTGTGAGGCCCCAGCACTTCTGAAGGCCCTAGGCCTTGTCTCCCTGCAAGTCGTTGTTTCTAAGTCTCTTACTTAGTATATGGTCTGGTACGCCCCTAGGGCCCCAGCCATATTTTGTGCTTAACTTATTGTGAAACGTTGATTTGTGCATATGTTTGTCTTCTAATCTCATAAAGAGATTAGTAGAGAGTTATTTAGAAATAAATACATATATATTTGATATATATACCTGTGTGGTGTCTTTTCATTTGGTGATTCAAGAGATTATATGGTAAAACAAGCTGCTTTACATTCCTCCGAGACTTAGCCTGAAGGCTGCTCTCCACAGCTACCACTAGGATAGCTTTCTTTAAAAGGTTGTCTTAAACCTATCTACCATAAGAGTCGATTTGCCCTGGTGCAAGGTGTCCACTTTAATTAGTGAACAGCATATACCAGGCCAACTTCTCACAGTATATTTTTCTACTCCCTTAACAGGGAACAAAGGACAGTGTTTGTGACTATCAGGCATATGTACATTTATTCTATCACCCATTGAGGTGTAACAGGGATCGTTTTTTGGTCCTGAGGAAGAAAGCCAAGGGGATGGCTTCTGAAACATGTCGACCTTGTAGGAGGTGACTCATTATAGTACACCATCTACACCTCCCCACTTTTACTATTCTCAGCCAGGGAAGACAATAAAGTATTTTCGTTCCACTAGCCAGAGAATTTTTAACCATCTCACATTTTCTTTTCACGATCCCACGCACTACACATACTCACCAATCACTGAATAAAGTGCTCCTGCGTCTACGTAAGTTGTAGCACGCCCGTCCCGTAGAGGGGCGGGAAGACCCCAATGATGAAGCATGACACTGAATCAGGTTTCAGTGTGTGAGGGGTATTTTACAATTTTTGAAACATTGCCCTTCCCACAAATTGAGAGAAGGAGCTCTGATCCTTTTGCACCATTTTGACGTATGACTAGACACCTCAAATAAAAATAACAATAAAAATAGCAGCACACACATGGGTGCATATATATTCACATAGTATATGGTAGAATCCCTATATTGGATAACAGTATCAAGAGGAGGACGATTCTACCTTTTTCCTCTTCACTCCCTCCTTTGATTTTTTGCAATTGATTGTACCCATGTTGCCCTCCAGCCACCCCGCCGCATTGCACACATCTTCTGCAACAGACACCGATGGCATTCCATCAATGTGCAAGCTGTCTGTGATGCCAGTGGGAGATTCATTGACGTGCATGCAGTGTTCCCAAGCAGTACCCATGACAGCTTCGTATTCCGCATGTCACCTCTTGCCCGGCGGATGGCTGCGGGAGAATTTGGCAACATGTGGCTACTGGGTAAGTACCAAGCACTAAAAATGAGGGATATGTGCAATTGAAATGTCTGAATGCCACCTTACATTAACAACTATTGTACAATAAGCATCATAAAGCAACATACATGGTCTCAACAGACCCTGCATGTACCAAAGTATAGATCATGTCCTGTGTAAATCAAAGAGGGAAATGTAACCAATTGCCCTTTCTTCCGTCCTCAGGCGATGATGGGTATGCACTCTCCCCACAACTCCTCACCCCTTACAGACGTGCAAACACTGTACCTCAGCGTAGGTACAATAGGGCACACATACGGACTCAAGCCATCATAGAGCTCACTTTTGGTCTGTTGAAGTCGCGATTCAGATGTCTTGACCATACAGGGGGTGTGCTGCTGTACTCCCCTGAAGTAATGTGCAAGATCATATTAGCCTGTTGTGTTTTGCACAACATAGCTTTAACGCATGGCTTACACATACCTCTTGTACCTCGGCTAGCTCTGAATCTGGGAAACCGGGCCATTGCACATAACCGAGGTCAGGGTATGCAAGTCCGTGATCAGCTGGTTGCCACGTTTTTCACATGAGCAACCTGTTGTGTCATGGACAAAATTTGGTTTGCAGTCTGTTGTCAATGATGAAAGTTGGATAATTACGACTCTGTCCAAAAATTCCATCCTGAGGCTACTTTGCAAGCCACACTAACTGCATGTAAACCACAGCTGTTGACAGTAGTCAAAAGATTGACCGTGCTTCAGGTCATGTGCCCATGTCAGCGATCAGTGTAGTGGATGTCCCTAAGGAATCTATTGACGCAGAGGAAAAACTGTACATGTTCTGAGAGACCTCCTGGACCTTATGGAAAGGGATTCCTTGATCACAAAAGGGCATAACTATTGCATTCTTAGAGCCTTTGCCCTCAACAGATTTGACTCCCCCACAAATGATGGGCCCACAACGTGAGTGATGATGTTGTGGGTGAATATGGCACAATGTGTCTGTGATACACAGCACTGCTTCCCCCCACTTTTCTGTAACACGACACACAACTCTTGTGTTAAGCACAATATATGGACTACATGAACCATAATGCAAAGTAGGAGAAAACTTAACTGGGGTTTGATGTTGTGTCAGCCCCTCCCCCCTTGTCTGAGCCAAAATGTCATTAAATGGCCTGTTCCCCCTTTTGTTACATGTCTATGATTCTCTCTTGCACTGTCATTTCAGGTATTTCCACTACAGAACAGCAGGATGGCAGTTGATTTGATTTGTGATTGTGGATGGTTCAGAATGAATACAAAATGCTGTCAACTACTTCCTGTGATGTGTTTCCTGTCTCCCACTTCCTGTATGAAATAATGAATTCTGGTTCAATTTCGGAGATTACGGCCCGAAAACGTAGTTTCCGGTTCTGGAGTGTGCGACGCGCATGCAGACTAACCCTGGGCGTAGTTCGCGTAGTAGCGCTACGCGTAGCTACGCAAAGCGCACTCCGCACTACGCGAGCTACGCATGGCTACGCAAAGTGCACTTCGCACTACGCGAGCTACGCGTGGCTACGCAAACTGCGTAGTGCACTGTGCAAAATGCTGTTCGCACTGATTGCACAGTGCCGGATGCTTGTCCGCACTGTGCAATCAGTGCAAACCGCATCTTGCACAGTGCAAGCGGATCGTTTTCTGCCGCTCGAGTAGATTTCTACTCGAGCGGCAGCTTCTCAACGCGGACTGGTAGTTTCTCATCGCGAACGGTCGCGAGCATACGCGACCACTCGCAATGAGAAACCTGACCTTCCCGCATTGAGAATCTCGCCGGGAGGTTTATTTTCCATGCTCGCGATCGGCAACTTGATGTTGCTGATCGCGAACGAGGAAAAAGTCTCGCCGGGATGTCATTTTGCTTGCTCGCGGTCGCCAACTTGACGTTGAGGACCGCGAGCAAGCAAAAAATGACCGCTACGCTACGCGTGTTTGCACTGTGCTACGTGCAATTCGCGTAGTGCGAAGTAGCACAAACTTCGCAAACTACGCGAGCGTAGCGTAGTACTTCGCCCAGGGTTAATGCAGACCCGACGCTCCGGAACCGGAAATTACGTTTTCGGGCCGTAATCTCTGAAAATGAACCGGAACACATTACTTTATACAGGAAATGTTATACAGATGTGGGAGACAGGAAATACATCACAGGAAGTTGTTGACAGCCATTTTGTGTTCATTCTGAGTCATCCTCTCTCACAGATCAGATCCTCTGCCATCCTGCTGCTCTTTTCAAACTTATTTCCCCCAAAATGGCAGAGGGTTATGAGGAAAAAGCACCCCCTGTCACTGAAAGGGAATTAGACATCTTGGCTGAGGGGGTGCTGTCCAAATTTCCTCAGCTATATGGGGGGCCAGAGTACCAGCTGAGCAATGCATCCCGGGCCAGGCTATGGGCTGACATTGGTGAGCGCTGCAGTGCAGTGGGCGTTCACACCAGGAAGGCGAGGGCATGCCGCAAGCGCTGGGAGGACCTAAAACGCTGGGCCCGGCACAAGGCTGAGGAGCTACTGGGCCAGTCTTCCCAGCACCATGTGCATCGTCCTCGCCTCTCCCCACTGTACAGGAGGGTCCTGTGTGCAGCTTGGCCGACCCTCCATGCTCAGCTGGAGGAGCATAAGCAGCAGAGACCTGGTAAGTGCATTTTATGCAATATGTGTCTGGAAGTATGATGTGAGTGAAGACAGAGCTGTACCATTGTGTGTCCCATGCCTCCATTCACCTATTCTGTGCCTATGTAGCAGTCATCATGAAGCAAAAGGCTCACTGTGGCATATGGACTGTACAGGGCAGCGTGCATTCTGGGAGTTGTAGTTCCTTCATGACAACTGGGGAATTGAGCTACACATGTGCATTTCTACTGAAATTTGCACTGCCAGCACCACTAACAGTGAACCAAGGGAATCATAACTGATGTGTGCATTGGATGAGGAATGGTACAGACACTGTCCAGTGTGTGTATGAGAGGCCAATGGGCATTGGATGCTGTGACTTGCATTGCATTTGTTGAGTTTGGGTTCTGATTGAGACAGATCATCATTTGCCATGGAGTCAAGACAGACTTTGAGATCCTTGCCTCACTCTTAAGTGTGTCCAATTTTGCCAAGTGTGTCCACTGACACACATCTTACCCTCAGTGGTTTGTATGCCATTTTTCATGTACAGGTAGCTATAACAACGACCCGCTACTGTTCACCGGTGCACAGCACTACCTTATCAGTCACCGAAGCCAATATGTAGCACTGGATTGTCAGCTTTTGTGAGGGAATATCAAAAGGCTAGACTCACAACATAGCAAACCAAATAGCCCAGACCCTATGTGGATGTGTGACCCACAATCGGCATTTGTCTCGTCCCATACAATGCTACACAGCAAATAACATTTGTCCAGACATAAAAGTGCTGAGACTCCATATCACAGGCCCTTTTCAATACCATCTGGACTCTCTATGATCTCCTTTTGTAGACTGGGTTTGGAACCTGCCCATGTAGCAGTGACAGGACCCACATGTCACAAGAATGCCAAAGTTGAGGGTTGGCCAATACAGTTGTGTAAGCCACAAATAATCTTGTGAGATGTCCATGTCAGACTCAAATCAGGAGATGACAGTGTACATACACGTAATGTAAGCTCATAAACACTGACAACTGTATAGTGTGATCAGAGGAAAACAAAGTCTGACCTTGGCTCATCTGGGTATGTGTCTTGTCCCGACGTGTACAACCACTACATCATGATTTTTCTTACATTTCAGTGGGCACAGCTGGCCAAATGGAACAACAGCAGGACCAGGTTCGGAGCAGGAGATCTTCGGTGCGACGGCAGTTACGACCTCTTTCCAGTAGTGAGGAAGAGGACGATGAGGCGGGACCCTCAACATCAGGGGGCATGGGGACTGCGCCCACCCGGACTGACCAGGAAGATAACTCTGGTGCTACGGACCGGGTGGAGGCTGTGGACATTGAAGTGGGGGGGAAGAACTGGACACCTCTGGCCAGGGGGGGAGGAGAGCTACTCTCCCCCAGACCATTCACCTGTAAGTTCTGACAAGGTGTCCCCGGGGCAGGCCACTACCCAACCTGGGCCTGCCATCACCCCCTCCCTACCTCTAGAGGCCCCCATTCCATCGGGGCTTCCAGCTGCATCCCCTGCAACCTGTCCCCCTCGTCATAGCTGCCAGGTCGACCCCAACATTGGCTCCGAACCTGAGGCACTACACCCCTCATGTTCCACCCAAACCCCTCCCTGTGTTGTTCCATCTGTGGCTGTCCCAGAGGAATTGATGTGGGTATGTGAGGGTCAGCCAGACATGTCCTCTCGCATCATGCTGTATATGTGTCTAGAGATACGCATGATGCGAGAGGAAATTGTCGGAGCTCTGACCACCCTCACTGCCAGCATCAATTCCCTGGCTGCAACCATGTCGTCTTTTGTCTCCCAACCTCCTTCCCACACCACCGTCAATGTCTCCCCTGTCCGTTGTCCCACACTGTTTCCCCCGTACTCCTCGTGTGTCCCGACCCCGTGTGGTGCCTGTTCCTGCACCGGCCAGCCATGTGCCCGCATCGGACTCGGAGGATCTGGACATTGTGGTATTAGAGGATGACCAGAGGACACTTGACCTGTTGGACATAATTTTCTTTGTGGACAATTATTTACTTTTCCCCTTGTAAATAGACTGGTTCCCCTGACGCTCCCTGACGTGTTATATTTTTGTTGCCCCACCCCAATCCAAGTTCCTTCTCCTTCTGTATTAAGATCATTTGTTTTCCTTTCTCCCTTCCAAATGGACTGTTGTTTTTCAAAACACACACTTCTATTTACTTAAAATATATTTTTGAATCCTACTTTCTTTAACTTGTTTGACTTCATTGTGAATGTCTTGTACAAAATATGGACATGTATTTTGTGAGTCATCTGCTCTGCACATTATGGCTTGTTGCAATGATGGGGTTACACTTGTAAATGTGTCACACACACACATACATCCTCGCATCTCTAGGCCACCAAAATCGTTGTACATTTGCCTATCAGGACATGATACGCAACAGAATCTTGACTTGTGAAGATAATTACTTTTTATTTACACATATTCACAGTGGTCAATTTGTTTTTGGGATGTTGTCAATGGTGATCGTGCTTGCGACTTCGCAATTTCGGAGGTGATGATCGCTGTGAGGGATCATGTCTGGCTTGTTGCCTGCGTGTAGGTGGGTGTTGTGCAAGTGCCTGTACAGGGTGAAGTTCATGTGCAGGGGCAGATGGTATATGTACAGTTGGTGTTTGTGCGTGGACAAGGGCTGGTTGTGCAGGTGGTGGGAGTGCCTGTTCAGGGGGTGGTGGTGGTTGTGCATGTTGTGGGAGTGCCTGTTTAGGGGGTGGTGGTTGTGCACATTGTGAGAGTTCCTGTTCAGGGGTGGTGGTAGTTGTGCACGTTGTGGGAGTGCCTGTTCAGGGGGTGGTGGTGGTTGTGAACGTTGTGGGAGTGCCTGTTCAGGGGGTGGTTGTGCACGTTGTGGAAGTGCCTGTTCAGGGGTGGTGGTGGTTGTGCACGTTGTGGGAGTACCTGTTCAGGGGGTGGTGGTGGTTGTGCACATTGTGGGAGTGCCTGTTCAGGGCGCGGTTATGGGTGTGTACCCTTGCTGTGGTCCTGTGCAGTTGGTGGTACAAGTGTGTGGGTGTGATGTGCTACAGGCAGATGTGATGGCTCCCCTCCCTGCGTTGACCGTGAAGGGAGACTTTGGATCACGTTCAGCATGCCCTGCATCATCTTCATGGCCAAGGCATAGTGTCTTGCACTCTCTTCCCTTTGGATGGATATCATGTCTCTGATATTCTTGGACATGTCTTGCCAAGTTCTATCCATCCTATCCAAAACATGGGTCAGTCTGTCCACCACCTGAGGGAATTGGAACATGTCCTGCAGGGACTCAGACATGTCTGACAGGGTAGTCCCTATGGCACGAATATCCTGCCTCACATCTGACTGCTGTTGGAAGAAGTCCTGCTCCCACTGGCCACCATAGCCAGGTGCAGGCCCTCTCTGCAGGGGTCGGCCATGGATGAGACCAGCAGGTCCAACAGCTGGGGGGGGTGGCAGGTGTAAGCCTGTGGACAGGAGAATCGTTCCCAGGGGATACCTACACCACAACAGGGTTGGTACTTCCCCCAGATGGTGGAGAGGATGCCTGGGATACACTGTATAGGGAGGAGCGTGTAGGGGAACCACCATGTCTGTCCTGGATGTGAGGGCAGTGAGGGAGTGATGTCTGTGTTGGGATGCGTGTGAGCTGTCGCTGGTTAGCTCTATGCTGGGGACAGGCAATCTTATGTTTTGGAGGAGGCTGAGGTACTTTGCTGGGCGGAGGATGTGATGCCTTGCAAGATTTGGGCAATGTGCTAAGATTTCTGTCCATGGCATCAGAATTGTCATCCCCGGAGAGGATGGACATATAGTCACCATCATCTTCCAATCCTTCATCCTCAGGTACTTCCTCCTCCTCTTGCGCAGTACTTGCAGCCGACGTAACTGCCTGGAGGAGCAGTGGATTTTCCCCTCTGATTGCCCGTCGCCCAACACTGGTGGAAGGTCCGTCCTCCTCATCGTCATCATCCTCTGGAACACAGAGGTTGCAACCGTATTAGTAATTGACCTAGCATAAGATGTGGTGCAACACAAGGGTTGGATTAACTGTACTTTGCATCAACAGATGACGTACGTGTGACCTGGTTTGGGTACCCCTACAAATGACAGCTCACACCATAGCACTGAGGTGTTAAACGGAGATGCACATTGCACAAACAAACTCACCAGCTCCAGCCACAGCTTTCTGTCCCTTTGCGATCCCCCCTGATGTCAACTGCTGAACCATGCTCCTCATAGGTTTTGTTGACAAAGCCGTCCCCGATCCAGCAGCTGTAGAGGGAAGTGACACCATACTCAAAGATCTGCAGATTCTATGCCGAAGGGGATTTTGATCTTTGTCATGGTTTGGTAATCTATGATAGGGAAACACTTCATGCCACATTTACCTGATGGACAGGTGTGAGAGGGTTTCACTGCTGCAGCCAGGATGTCTTGCATTCCCCGAGATGGTGTTGTACGCTGCACTGGTGTCATCCTATCAGCAGCTGTGATGAGCCATTCATGTCCATATTTCAGTACCCCAGATGGTAGCTATGAGCTAACATGTATGTGTCATTCTCAATGACCATTGATAGGATATTCCTGGACAATGTGCAGCATGTTTACCTCATGGACTTTACATGTGGGCCCCTGCTCACATGCAGCAATTGCCAGCTGTTACCTCCACAGAGCACTGACATCAATGAGATAACACATCAACAGACAAACTTGTATGAGAAGGTTACTGATATTTCAAGGAAGGGGATAAATGATCAGGACTCCTCCACATTACATTGATTACACCTTCACCATTAAGACTAACATGTTTCATGAGTATAATGTTGTCTGTTGACAAGTCGAAAGGATTGTACATCACCAGGCTGACCAGTATCACATTTGCACAACAGTTCAAACATTGCATTGCAGAGTTCATATGTGAGATGTGCAATAGTCAGGTACAGAATGTGGCTCATTTGTGCATCCCTACCCATGAAGTCACAAAGATCATTTTGGAATGAGAGATCACACATTTGTTATGTCCATCCTTTGAGTGTCCTCTGTTTGCATACTCCATTTCCAACATCATGGTAGTACTTAGCTGACAAAGGATGGTGTCTTGTACAGCAGACATCCCAACCTCATATGTCAACCACTCACTTATATATGTGAATACAGTAGAAGAGGAGGCAAGCAGAATGCAACATTTGACTAGGATCCCACAATGTGGGTACGTTGAGAAGCTTTGATGGTTGCCGCCTGCACTGGATTTGCATTGGCATTTTTAGCCAAATGATTTGAAAATTTCACTTCCTGAAGATTCACCTTAGCAGCCCATACACCCATCTCAAAAGAACCCAACTGGCATCGGTGTGAGCCTCATCCACACCAATTTCAATATGATTTTACCATTGATAGTTTGCAAGAGAGTTTTCATATCATTGAATTGCAATCCAGTAGTGTGTCGGACACTTCATATGACACAATGTACTATTTTATGTCCATTCTGCACTCACTTGACATACATTTTGTGTCATCCTTTCAGTAGCCGCCATGGTCTGATCTTGTATGTGGTTAAATTCCATATGTGAGCATATTGTGATGCAGGACAACAGTGTTTTACAACACATGCAACATACAGTGGAGATTAAAGGCACATTTCATGAGCATTCAGGTACATTATTCTTGGGTTTACTTACCAGGGCCCACACCTGCCCAGTGTGTGGTCCCTGACCAGATGTCACAGCCAACCTTGTAGCAGAAGTCAATGTGGGTGTTGGAATCTGGGAGGACATCATTGGACCTACAATGATAAGTGTATTTGCAACTTTACATTTCTGCTGCCACATGTGATGCACTCAATTTCAGGCACAATGGATAAGCACAAGCAGTTGTGGGCACCACCGTTGCAGAAGTGTGTAGCACTAAATATCATGAGTGATCCCACATTTAACTTCTAATGGCCCCACTGCCTAGAAGCAACGTCTATCAAAATGACATGACTACAAATCCTGAGGTAAGGTCCACTATCATGTTTTGTTAATGGCCAAAAACACAAGCCATCCAATGAAAACATATGTAACCAGCTGGGTGGACTGGGCAATTTCATGTATAGTAAAACTAATTCTAAGTTGGACAGTGGATGCATTCTCAATACTCCTGACAATAGTATCTCACTTCTTGTTCATCATTGTCATATTTGTTAACAATGGATTTCTTGATTTGGTCTACAAAAACAATTACAATATAGTGGGGACACCTTTTTGACTTGTTGTGGCACTCGATTCCAGGATTCCAGTTCTGGAACTGTTGGTGGAATATATGTAATGTTCCCAAATTACAAAGGTATGATGAGGCAAGATATATTATATTTTGTCTTTCGCTATTCACAAATGTCATTTGCTAAAGGTAAATGTCCATTAAGAACTCCAATAGTTGTAAAGCTAGTTTTTCCTCTCCGGTTACCTTTAATATTCGGGACCTATATGTCCCTCTGTTGTCTGCTGACAATGTATGCATTTTGACCATCTCCTGACCAGTTTGACTTACCAGTTAGAGAGGGTGGTCTGCGTTGCTCTAGATGATGTTGTTTACTCCCAGAAGATGCAGGGACCTCTGCTACAGTGGTTGTCTGTGCTCTGGCTGAATGTGTCAATAGGTGAGAAGAGAGAAAAGTCACCAAATGGAAAATGTACATGTGTAACTTGTCAGACATTTCCTCATATCTTCTGCATGCTAACAGTATTGTGAAGTACTGCAACGGCCGGTGCAGGTAGGAGCAGTGGGGCGTTGGGGATGTAATGGCGTGGCAGGGTGGGAAATAGACAACGGAATATGTGGGTGAAATGTGTTGAGATAAGGATTATCTCACCTTCTGCTTTGTGATTTTGGCTGGCACAAGGTGAGTTACTTTTTGGATAATTCGCATTTTTTTTCCCTATTCCGTTGTCAGTTGATTTTCCTCTGCACCGCACCCCCACCCCATTACGTTCTTGACTGACCCAGCAGTGTCTGGATAAGTAGAAGGGGCACTTTGTCAACTGCTAATTAACAGTGTTAGGTATATACGGCATCAGTAGTGGGCCCATGTTTTCAATAGTGGGAGTGGGATTTGCCATTTCTAATACCAAGGATTGTGGGACTTGTGGTGCAACATACAGAGGGAAACACATGAGCCTCTGACTGACTATATTTTTATATAAACTTTGGACAACTTCCTTACTCACAATGGCAGTGCAACACAGCCAATCTTTTCATATACTTATTCTTGTCATCCCATTTACCTGGTACCACGTTGCGGACATCACTCACAGGCAGCCCATGGAGCATGTGGGGGTGGATTGTAGTGAGGATATCATCCTCTAGTGGGGTGAGACGGAGGCGGGGTCCAGAGTTTGGAGCAGGGAGAATCCTGTTCAACTCGATCCTGGAGGACTTCTCCTTCCCCCTCTGCTTTTCATCCTGCCACTTCTTCTTGATGTCCTGGACTGTGTGCCTCTCCTCCCCCAAAGCTGTGACAGCAGTGGCTAATTGCTGCCATAGAGCTGCCTTCTGTGCGCCACTGGTGCAGTAAGGTGGGAGACCATATAGGCGTTTGTGGTGCCTCACAATGAACTCCACAATCATGGTGGTCTCCTCAGTAGTGAAGTTCTTCTTCCTCCTCATTTGGTACATTTTCCTCTAGAGATGAACATCAAATGACACCAGGAAATCTCTGTGGCCAAACCTGTTCCTTGAATGTGTGCTGCTTTTATATGGTTTGTGGTGCTGGTCTTCCAGTTAGTGTTAATTGACTTCAGCTGGAGCATGGTGGGGGATGGTAGGCACTTTAAATGATCATCAGGCCCAAATGCGGGTATTCTGGCCAGGAATCGGAAGTTCCGGCCCGGTATCGGAAATTCCGGCCCGGAAGCAGAAATCCCAGAACAAATGCGGAATTCCCGCTCCGGGTGCGGAAATTCCAGCCCGAGTGCAGAAATTCCGGCCCGATTGCGGACATAAAGTTAGTAGTCGTAAGTGCATTCTGTGAATACCAAAAGTAGTAAGTGCCTTCTGTGAATACCAAAAGTAGTAAGTTTAGGATTTTGTCTCAGATTAGTTCTGTGAATCGGCCCCCTTGTCTTTAGTTTGTTTTGTCAGACCTGGCCACCAATAGCGCTGTTTCAACAATGAAATAGTCGCTGTAACGCCTGTGTGTGCAGAGCCCAAACCCTTGTGTGCAGCAATAATTAAACCTTGCCTACGATCCATATTTGGTATTACTCTGTCCCCCACTCCAGGAATCTGAGCATATGGAATGTTGTTTGCATCTAACTTGTAGGAGTACTTGAGTGGAAATTTCTTTGGTACTGCACCACTGTTTTTGCTTGAAGCAATAACAGCCACCATAATCTCACCGTCTATCCTAGTTTTTGAACGAGTGATTGCAGCTATGGAAGCCATTCGTACAGCCCCCTTTGCGGCTTCATCAGCCAATGAATTTCCTTCAACGTGAACGCCATCACATTGATGACTCAGTGTATGAATCACGTGAGTCCTCTGTAGTTCGTTCTTCAACTCAACTACCTGTTCCCATAGCATTTTATGCTTAATTGTGCCACCTTTTGCGTCTTTAAACCTGTTTTCTTCCCAATGATTTAAATATTCATTGTATGATTGCACACAGTAAAAAGAATCACACACTATCAGTGTGGGGAATTCGTGATCCGTATTCACCAGTGCTAGTATCAGTGCTTTTAACTCTGCCAACTGAGCCGTGCAGTTTCCTAGAGACTGCGTTTTGGTGCAACTTGGATGGAATTTTCCATCCCGCATGCGACCTTTAACGATTGCACATGCTGCGCTGTATTGTTGCTTACTCACTATGTCCGGTTGAGCAGATCCGTCAGTGTAAATTATATATTCATACTGATCTAGAGGCAAGATTTCATTTGGTAGAGGATATTCTTGTTCGTATTGCAGAAATGCCTGTGTTTTTAGACTTGGATCAAATCTGTATTCAACATCCGTTGCAGTAAGGGAATTAGCCCATTGTATCCATCTCGGATGTAAGGCTTTTGCATTTGGAATGCTAGCCTTTGTAACAGCTTCTAAAGCTGGTACTGGGGTTACGACAATTATGCGTTTCCCCTGAGCCAGGGCTCTTTCTCTTGCTACAGCGGTCTGAACTGCTGTCAGGATTTTTTCTGTCGAAGTGAAACGCATTTCTGCGTTTGTGTACAGGTGTGATTTGTAAGCGATTGGTACCGTTTCTCCTTCATTGAAGGTTAAGTAAGTGTACCCGCATTGACCCGCTATTACTCGGTTCACTAAGTTGCGTACATTTACGCGTGTCTGTAAGTGTTTTGAAGCTATCATGTCTTCTTGTAGTGAACGTAGGATGTTTGTGTGCTCCTGTGTCCATTGTCTAACTGAAAAGTCAGGTTTTATTAAGTCGTAGAAAGGTTTTACTTTTTCTGCGTAATCAAAAATGTATGTTCTGCCGAAATTTAGGAATCCCAGTATTGATTGTAGATTTTTCAATGATCTTGGAGGCTGGAGCAGCGCACACTTTTCTAAAAAGTTAGCTGCCAGACTTTTCCCTTCACTTGACAGCTCATATCCTAAAATTAGGACGTTGAGGTGGGTGATTTTTGATTTTTTTAAATTAAATTTGTAGCCCTCAGAGGCGAATCCCATAATTATGGTGCTTACCCTGGTCAAGTGCCTTTTTAAGTCATCGTCCATCAGATAAATATCATCCACGTAGGACAATGCTTCCTCATCAAAATTTTGGAGTAACTCAGTTACTCTTGCTGAAAATACCCCCCAGGCTATTCTTATACCCTTGAGGGAGGCGACAAAGTTGCCGCTGGGACCCCAATGCTGAAAATGCGGTCAAATACCTGCTTTCAGGCGCTATATTTTGGCAGAAGAATCCATTTGAGATATCTAGTGTTGTTTTGTACTTTTTTCGCACAATGTTATTCATTAATGCAGCACTGTGTGCATTTTGGACAGCGAATGTCTTTGTGCATGTGTTTAAATGTCTGTAATCTAAAACTAGACGATATGAGTTGTCTGGTTTTGATACAGGAAACAGAGGATTGTTCATTGGTGAGGTGCATGTTTCAATCACCCCTTGGTATTCAAGTTGATCTAAGATCTCCCTGACCTGTTTTTTAGCTTCTTGCTTTTTTGGATATTGTCTCTGTGCATTTGGTGAAACTTTTAACGGGATCACGTGGTGGGTTGAATTTTCATCCCATCCGGCATGATTTTTGTACAATGTTGGAGCTAGGGCAACTGCCCACTCCTGTGCATATGCAGGTTTAAGATGAATGGGAACGAGAGTGGAAAATGCTGGAAAAATTACCGTTTCTCCCCTAGGGCACTCCATAACGAATGCTGGCGGCCAATCTTGTTCAGATAATAGGATGTCATAACCAGATGATAGGTTTTTCCAAAAGAGACCTTTAACTTTCCTGGGCTTGTCCCCCTCCATTTGGAGTGTTATTTCGTGTAACTTATGTGGGACGTTCACCCTTTTATCTGGTGTTTCCAACGTGATGTAATCATTCAAGTCCGCTGTCACCAGAAATTCCATCAGGTTCTGGCGAGCTATTGTTACTTCAGCCGCACTGTTTAGCATCGTCTGAGCCCATTCCCCGTTCAGAAGTTGTGTCCTCAGAATTCTGGGCATGTCTGATCTTTAGGCCTGCAACTTTCTTCTTCTTAAACTGAGGTTTTAATTTTGGCTTTTCTTCTTTTTTGGAAGTATAGTCTTGAGCGTGCTGCTTGTCTCTGAACTTTGTACGCTCTTCTTTGTGTTCTGACCGTCCTTCTCTCTCAGAGTTTTTCATCGAGCCCTGAAAGTAACGAGAGGAACGTGTATACCTGTCAGGTTTCCTAATATTATCCCTATTCCTGAGGTTGTACCTCTTCTCAGAGGGCTCCTGTGGAGGAGATCTACCTCGGGATTGAGATCTGTTTCCTTTAAAGTTTTGTTGTTTTTTATTATCCCACTTCTTTTAAGAAGAAGCAGGTGTCTGCTTGGAATTGTCCTTTTCAGGACTGCCCATCAGTTGGGGTTTTAAAGCTTTTCCACCCAAACTGTCCCTGCCTAATTCTGCATATGCAGTTTCAATTATTTTGGGCAGTTCGTGTTGTTGATCCAATGGACTGTACTCCCTTAGGCGTTGGCGGATTGCCACTGAAGCTGCTTCCCCTTTAATATTAGCTAGTATTATGGCTGATACCTGGTCATAGTTATTTAGTAACTTCATCCCTAAGTTCAGAGCCGGTTCTGCTCCGTACTCGTTTTGTATTTGTCTTAATACATCAGGCACTACTGCTAATGAAGGAATACCATGAGTTCAGGTATAAATTGCAGCAAAGACTGAACCCCAACTGGTACAATCTTCTACTTGTGGGGTTATCCCCATGGGCAAGCAGATTGTTAGCATTCTGTGTTTTTCATATGGGCCAGTATTTGGGAATACTGCCTCGAGCTGAGTAATTTTCTGAGCTACCCAGAATGGCATTTGTTCACGTTTCGTGGGCATTTTGCCCATTACCACGTGTAATGTTTGTGGAGTGATTTTAGTTGCTGTACCCTGAGACTGAGTACCATTTGTTGCAACTATTGCTGGTTGGACTGTGAAAGTCCTCTTGATGAATTGCGTAAAGTTTCTGTAGATTTTAATTAAATCTTTGTGTTGTATGAGATAGTCTCCTTGTGGCATTGTGTCAATGTCAGGATGTGGTTTGTAGGCCGTTAATATCGGCCATGTTGCCCCCTCTCCTCCGAGCGGGCCTAATCTTACTCTATTTCTTATGTGGGGTAGGGTGCCTTTAAACCAGTATAAGTGTTCCTGGTACGTGAGTGGAACCTCTATGTCTTCAAACAGGACCATATTCCACTGGTGCATCTCCTTCTGTATAGTAGTGAAATGTCTGTGTTCTTGCATCTGCTGCTGGGAATGTAACCCATGAATAAAATACCTCTGTTTTGTTTGATTCGTGTGCCTCAATCGCGAAAGCTACTAATCCACCCCTAGCTGATAAACCATTTTCTACTAGTTTCAGGGTGATCGTACGTCTGAATTGAAGTGCAATTTGAATTGCGTTTGTATTTCTTCTCCGTCTGAGACTTGTAGATTTACTACTGGGTTATCTTCGCCCTCAGTCATTTTGTAACAAAGAAGTTTGCTCAAGGGAACTAAGATAAGGTTTTATTTGCACAATTTTAGGAACACTGTGTCCTTCAAGCTTGATTAACCAACAGCCAATAAATAGGATATTTCGCCTACTCAGCTGTGGCGGAGTTTGTGCCCACCCACTCCAGACTTCTCTGGTGTTTTGTGAGTAGGGGTCTCTGAGAATAGCACGGCTGAACTACTCGGATTCTACTGTTAAATAAGTACCCAACCAACGTTGGTGGCGCCATGTCGTGTAGTTCCTATATATAACCTATACAGAATCTGCGCATTCGGATAACATGAACTGTGGGCTTGGTGGCAGACTGACTCTGAACACCCCCACCGAAAATGTTAGCCTGTTTGCATTAGCTAGCTCACAGTGCCACTAGTGTCTCCTCTTATCGGGGAGAGAATAGTTTCTGGCAACCTCAGAACATGACAACCCTGATCCCTCAGGATCGTGGAAACAATATACTACTTTTCGCTCAGTCACTCGTGCTCACTTATTCGGTCTCAGAGAGTTACACAGAAGGAACAGTCGGGCGTGTTACAATAAGAATTTATTGCACAGTTGTTCTTCTAGTGTAAAATAGATGTGCTGCAATAACCGTTAGACAGTAGCAGATATATATGATTAGCAGTACAGTGAATATAAATGGATAGTACAGTTCTACCATTTTGCAATAATCACAAATGCATACATGAATATAAAATGCATGATAAAAGAAAGCGCATACTCCTACGATGCCTATCTAAATGTACCTTAGTGTACCTAGCATGTGAGTAGGTGTGAAGCCAAGAATCCCTCTAGGATTTAGTCGAACCCCATTACCTGAAGTGTGAGAATGTAGGAGCCCGTCCTGGTCTCGAGTTTGGACACCCCGCTAGGGATGTGTTAGACCACTGTCAGCTGGAGCATCTGCATGCAGGAGCCTCAGCGTCTCTGGTCAGTGTGTCGGCCTGGAAGTCTTGGCTCCCTCTAACTAACACTAGCAAGATGTGCTGTATTTATACAGAAAGTATCTAGGGTGCCTGTGTCCCTTGTTTCTTGTGTTAGCCAT
This sequence comes from Calotriton arnoldi, assembly GCA_963921515.1. NCBI lineage: Eukaryota > Metazoa > Chordata > Amphibia > Caudata > Salamandridae > Calotriton > Calotriton arnoldi. Next base: position 931,935 of record CAWUFW010007390.1, on the reverse strand, counting down.
TGTTGGATTTGAGGATGACGTATGGGATGAACCTTGTACGTAGATATTATGCAGGTGGTGTAGCCCCAGCCTGGTTTCCAAGAATCCTTATGAATATTCATTCATACTGTGTGAGTCTATTGATGAAGTTATAGAACACTATTGTTCAGGGAGAAACCCCCCTTCTGCGCACAGGACTAGAACAAGGTAAAGGTTCAATCCTAAAACATAACACACCCTTTAAAATGGCATTAAATGCCACAGTAAAATACGGTGTCCACACATCTATTTCTGATAAAACAGATCTCCTGGAATCTTGTCGATGTCAGGAGCATTCCGTGGGGCTACCTTTCTTATGGCCTCTTCTAACTCCTTACACATTATCGGGGGAAAACCTCTAACATCCGCCTCTGGTCCAGTTTACGAGGAAATTACTGTGGGTTTTGAGAGTATACCTACCTCAGGTTTTTGTTGGCATAGATTAGTGAAATGGGCTATCCAGGCCTCGGCCTCTACATTATTATCAATTTTGGACCTTCCTTCCCTATTCCCAGTGGCAAATTGATTCCAGAATAGGGTTTGATTCTTTTCCTTTGAGGCTGCAAATAGAAGACCCCAGTTCTGGCTGTCCCATTTCCTTTTTGCCAATGCAGTAATAGTTTTATATTCAGCTCTCTTTTCCTGGACATCTTCCCTACATTGTTTATTGAACCAAGATGGTTCACTACTCCTTGCCCTTGGCTACTAGCTTCTCTGAAAAAGTCCACCTTTAAACTATTAATGAGGGAACTGTGTACTTCTCCAACCTTTTGTGCAACTGTTTCCTCATCTGGCGCTAGCTTAAGAGTACTAAATACCTCCAAAGCCTTTCCTACCTAGTCAAATATGGGTCTCAGAGTCATCTCAGGCCTGACCACTGTGGGCCAGTGAATTCTACGATTATTATTAGTAAGCTTACACCTCCCGTCCAGTGGCTGAGGGATAGCTAGCTTGTTTTGAGTGATTGGAAGTTCCAAATCCATCTTGAGCGTCCCATGATCGCTATCATGCCTGGCCACAGCAGTCATATCTACTAATAGAGGCCAGATTTTAACATCTAAAAATATATTGTCGATAAGACTAGTCCTTCCTGTTCTGTTAAAAGTGTGGGTACCCATTCTAACAGATTTGTTTTTTTCATTACAGGTGTGAATAATACAATTCACGAATAGGGCATTTAATCGTAACTCCAAGTGAGACCACTTCTCGATTGGGGGATAGTGAGAGCAGGGATTGACCAAATCCTGTCCTCCTCTACTAGAGAATGGTGGTTAACCAAATCCAAGGGTTCAAACTGACAATTAAGATCACCCACCCAATATTTAACGCATTTGGATGGAGACCTGCTATGTGCGCTATTTACACGTCAATGGTGGTAGATTTCTGGCGCTTGACGGAGGGTCTTATATATATGTTCCAAATATTTACTCGGCAACCGTTAGGTAGTTTAATAGTAACACAGAGAATATCTTCCTCTGCAGTTTTGGTCCCCAACACCACACATCCTGCATGTGCCCCAATCTAAGTCATTAGGCCTCCGGAAGGCCTTCCCTTCCCTTCCCACATACCTGGCATTAGCACAATAAGTGGCAAAGTTGGGATAACTAATTTCATGGCTTTGCCATGTTTCTTAAAAGAGGCAAATATCAAAAGAATTAATAAAATTGCCCCAATCGGGATCCCCCAATTAGGAGGCCAGACCAGCAAGGTTCCAGGAAAGTATCCTTCATTTTATATGATTCCCCTGGGAGTGACTACTTGTCTCAACTCACCGGTAGTCACCTTAAGTCTCCCTCCCAATGGTTCTAATGACTTAGCAGCTATTAAGGTATTTGTCATATTAAGATCTACTGGAATGACGTTAGATCGTATTTTAATCTCCGAATGAAATCGAGGGAGGCCCTTACCTGAGTGGCTGAGTCTAAAGGAGCTCTTATTACTCTTAGGGTTTTGTTGGGCTGGATGAATGTTGAGGGGCCAGTGCTAGTGTTCCCAGCAGAGTTATAACCATTTGATCATACGTGCATCTCCTTCCTATGTGTTACCTTGCTAGGAGCCTTAGCTTGTGTACCACAAATATGTCTACTGTCTTCTTCAAATCAATCAGCAAAGTCCAGAGGACTAAACCTGTTATTCACTGAAACATTATACAAATCTCCTTGCTGCAGCTGATTAACACTTAGGGAACTTGAGGCATAAAGATGGTGAAATCTTGGCAGCTTGGGGCAATCTCGTTTGGAAACCAATGGGGTGCTTGTAGTCAATTGAGGCACCTGTTGCTCAGTTCTGTGTGGTTTCCCTCAGCCCGTCTCTTAAGCCAGGAACCCCAGTCATCACAACCACATTGGGACAAGCCTCCGGGGGCAAATCAATTGTCGCAAGGGCCTTGGTTTCAGGTGGATTTGTGTTAGGCGCTCTGGGGCAGATTTACAAGAAAGTGACCCATCTGTAGAGATGCATCACTTTCCCTGCGCTACCCTGAGAAACCCTTGTGCCACCATGGATGTGCCGTATTTACAATACGGTGCACCATGGTGCAAGGATTGACAGATGCGTCAGAAATTCTGACGCATCTGTTGGGGCAAAAGTCACGCATTGCTGGAGTCGTGTCCCAAGCACGACGCAACTCCAGCAATGCATTTTGAGGCCTATTCCCACTACAATGCGCCACTCCTTAATCCTGCTTCAAGGAGGCGTAAGGTTTTGACGCAGTGGCGTCCTAGAAGTGACACAGTGAAATCTTGTAGATTTCACTGCATCACTTTTAAGAGGCTTTCATGCGTGGGAACGCCCACCCCGCATACATTATACCTGATGCAGGTATAATGTGACGCAGGGCTTTACAACTTGACGCATATCCCTAGATGCGTCATGTTGTAAATTGGCCACATTTTTTACGCCGCCGCTGCATCACAAAAGTGACGCAACGGCGGCGCAAAAGTGTCGCAAGGGGCTTGTAAATCTGCCCCTCTATTTCTTTCTAAAATGTCTCCAGAATCTCTGTTGAGGGTGTCAGTTGGACAAGTGTTACACTTCGATCAGTGCCCCCTAGATTCCCTGTTTTCCCCAAGCCATGGGATGCACCTGCATTACTTCCATAGATCTGGGATTGTTCGGTTCTGGAGATACCAACTCCAGTGGACAGGTCTATATATGGGAATGTAGCTTCAAGCTGGGGGTGTTCTGGGTCTGAGTTTGCTTTGATGAATGCAGTTACTCGAGATTCTAGGACAGTTATTTTGTCCAGGAGCTGGATAAGTTCTAAATGTATCAACCCCTTGAGTTGATCCATTACAGAACCTACAAACTCAATTTAGACAGTCCGGTGTGGGTGCAATTGGTCTTTTTCCTCCTTTTGATTGGGTCGTCTTTCCAATTTTGGCCTTGGGTTTAGCAGGCACAGTGGTCTTCGAAGCAACACTGTTGAGATGGTGCTGGTTGGATACAGCGCGTTTAACTTTAGACATTTGTTGGGGTGAATCTTGTGGGTTAATCTCCTACCCAGAGCAGCAACTAGGGCGGGCCTAATTGGCGTAGTGGATTGTTTGCTGGCAGAATTGGATTCATTATCAGTTTCGGTAGTGGCTACAATGGCTGCATGAGCCTTTGGCAGAGGTAGAGGTAAATGAAACTAAGCTATCTGTACTTGTTGGGGAGTTCTCCATCACCCCCAAGTGAAAGCCTCCTCTCTGTAAGTTCAATTTCAGTGGCTATTACACCTATAGCCCTTTGGAACATTTTATTGATGGTAGTTACTTTAGCAGGTGGCTGTGTATCAAGCCCCCCCACCGGTGCACTTGCGTTTCCACATTGTGGTGAAGCTTCTTATGCCAAATATACTTAAGAGCTATCAATAGGATTCACCCCTGCAATCCTTTGTGTTTTCAACATGATATGCCAAGGGGGGTGGACCAGCCCAGCTTCGTCCGGCTGTAGACGGGCGCAGATGGGCCCGCTCTTGGCCCAGAGACTTTGCCTAGGCGCGATGCGCACGTCCCACGCTGCGGAACACCTCTGGTTGATTTATGGCGATCCTGTGCCATGGATGATGTCACCACTGGGCAAGGCTAGGAAAGCTGGGAGCGGTAGTCTTCCCCTCGAACAAGTCCAACAGCAGTCGACGGTCCCCAATATCACATATCTATATTGCAGATGATGCTGGGTAAGCCCTCTCTGCTTATTTCCACACACCCTTCTGACATTTAACCACACTGCCTCATCAGAGGTATAACAGAGCACAAACAGGAACGCGAACAAACTATGAGTGCTCCAGTACTCCCCTGAAGCTGTGTGCAAGATTATTGTAGCATGTTCAATGTTGCGCAAAAATCCCTAACTAAAGGGGCTTATATAGGGGCAAAATCCGTGAACAAGCAAACACAATAAGATGGTGGCTGGAGCGCTGAAACTTTTCAGACTCTCACCCCCAGTCACTATTAGATCTGGTTTTAATCCATAATTGGTCTTTTGCTCACTTTGCCACCCCAGTTCAGACCCAGCCATATGCAAATCAGTCTTGACCCTGTTCCTCATGGGAACAGTCCAGTCCAAACTGCCAAGCCAGATATTCCCTGGCTCAGAAACAAGCATCCTGGGACCGGTTTTGGGGTAACACCCCTCATCAGCCAGGCTAGCTTGAATCCAGTGGCAAAGTGAGCAAGGGACCCACGTCTAGGCATTCCCTGCCAACTTAGGGCGAACAAGCACACACAATAAGATGATGGACGGAGCGCTGAAACTTTTCAGCCACTTACCTCCAGTCACTATTAGATCTGGTTGAATCTATCATCATTCTTTTGCTCACTTTGCCACCCCAGTTCTGGCCCAGCCATATGCAAATCAGTCTTGACCCTATTCCTCATGGGAACAGTCCAGTCCAAACTGCCAAGCCAGGTCTTCCCTGGACTGGAAACAAGCATCCTGGGACTGGTTTCAGAGTAACACCCCTCAGCAGCCAGGCTAGCTTGAATCTAGCAGCAAAGTGAGGCAGGGATCCACGTCAGGGCGTTGTCAGCCAACTTAGGGCGAACAAGCAAACAATAATCTGTGAACTACCACACCATCCAAGTTCTTGGAATGGTTCGCGAACCAGAGGTCATGGTATGAATGACCAACTAAATATCTGATTTTTCACATGAGCTGCTACTTTGGTTGCTGCTTCACAGTTGTTGGGCAGTGTTAAGTCAATGATGAATGATAGACTATTACACTGTCCACAAATACCATTCTGAGGCATCACTGTTGCTTTCTTGACAAAAGAGAGGGACTGATAGGGCTGTTTAACGGAGTCCAGCGTACATGCCCAGATACTGTAAATCAAGAAGGGTACGCAGTTCCCCAAAAGAGGGTAGGACAACGAGTGTGGAGGTGGAAGGAGGGGAATCCTCCTAAACGGAACTAGAGTCCTCACACACCCAGCCAGCTAGGTGTCATGCTTCATCATATGGACTCGCTCCTCGTCGGTTCGGCGGTGCAATTTCCGGTTTCTCAGCTCGGCGCTGGGGTAGTTTTCAGGCGTTCGTCCGACTAAGGACAGGACACCATCCATTGAGGTGTCAAGAGCTGACATTACCGTAGAAGCAAGCGCTACCACCTAGTTAGGATACCACTAGGCCTGTCGGGACTATATGCTCGCACGTAAGATTAGTGGTAGGATATCACTAGAACTGTTGGGACTATATGCTCGCACGTAAGATTAGTGGTAGGTAGGTATCCCTCCACCTAACCACTATGTGTAGATAGTTTTTATAGGTCCTGAAGAAATGCACTGTATCTTTATGAACAAATAGCGTGAAACATGTCGACCACATTTGTAGAGTTGAGCATTGCTCCCCTGGAACATTGAGCCAGCGAGCAGCCACTCTTTTGTTTATATTTTTTAATAAGGTGGATGACCATTTCATTAAAATCCTCTTTTGGATTATCCAACCTTTTTTATATCACACACTTACATCTACACTCACTTTTAGGGCCCTTACACCCACGGCACCATACGGCAGGAACAAAAGATCTCCGCTAAAGAGCCCCTTCATGGGTGCCCGTCGGGTATTGCACCACCGACCCGACGAGGAGCGAGTCCATATGATGAAGCATGACACCTAGCTGGCTGGGTGTGTGAGGACTCTAGTTCCGTTTAGGAGGATTCCCCTCCTTCCACCTCCACACTCGTTGTCCTACCCTCTTTTGGGGAACTGCGTACCCTTCTTGATTTACATCACTGTTGCTTTACCATGATGTAACAACCAAACATGCAAGTCTTATTATCATATGCATTCACTTATACATAATTTTCTTTCTCAATCATTATTTTCTTTTTTATAGATACAAACAACATTCAGATACAATGCACATTTTCAAAGGCATTATTCATCTTTTAATAATTGTGTTTAGATATAAAGTTTTTCAAGTTGTCTCCTGATCTCTCCACCTCCCCTACATTTGGGGAGATCTCCACTCTCGCTGCAGTGATCTCTGCCTAATGCAACAAACAGGAAATGACATACAATAACAGAAATAGACCATTCCCAAGCCATACATGCACCACAACATAATTAGGGGTGGACATAACTGGCATAATTCTCTCAAGCATAATTACTCGTATTTGTTGCAAAATTACTCAACAATATGAGTAATTACGTGAGAAGTGCAATTCATCATTAAGGGCTATTTTCGCACTGTAAAATGCACCCTTGCATTCAAAATGGGCCAGAGGATGCATTATGCACTAGAAAAATAGCACTAAATTCTAAAAGAGACGAGCAGCAGGAGCCAGCAGCTACTCTTAGTTCATTGATCCTGTGCATCTGCAGTAGGATTTTTACCCCAAATTACACTTAATTACTCAAGCTGACGTAATAGCTTAATCTCATTAATTTTTCATCGCAAGAGTAATGTGTAATTACTGAAATTACTCTTATTATTCTGGCATAATTAAAATTTCACCCAGGCCAGAACAGAATCTTCTTCCATCTTGCTACTCTTTTTGGCAACTCCTTTTGGCATTTTACCCCAAAATGACAGAGGATTGTGATAAGAGAGAGAGAACATCATGTGCAATAGGGTCCTTATGGATTTTCATTAGCTTTATAGAGTGCCTGAAAACCAGCTGAGTAATGTATCGCGGGTGTAGATATGGAACACATTGCCATAGGCAGCAGTGTCCATACTAGAATGGAAAAGGCTCACACCAATAAAACGGATAATTCGAGTAAAGCCTGCCTAACCCTCCATGCTCAGCAAGAGCGGCATGAGCACCAGAAAGGTATTTCAGAGTGTGGCTATACCAGAAAAATGAAGGAGTGCTGCAAATGCTGATAGGACCTCCTGTACTGGGAATGATTAAAAGCCATGGAAGTGCTGGGTGTATCCTCGCAGCCACATTTGAGACACCCGGGGCTCACACCAGTTCTCTGGAGGACCCATAGACGAGCCTCACAGATCTTCCTTGCTCAGCTAAAGCGACAGGAGCAGAAAGTCAGTTTTTTAAATGCAAATAAAGGTGCACATACGTTTTGTAAATGTTGAAAGTGCTGTCCACCCCTGTCTCTTGTTTACTGTTTTCTACATGTTGAGTGTAGCACATGTTGCACTGTTTAATGTGTTGTTGAATGAATATATTTTTATGGTTGTTATTGTTTTTATTTAAAAGGACGTGTTACTTATATGTTGGCACAATGGAGCTGTACTATAATAAAGCTTAACTACTGAGAGTATATATTTTTTGATAATTGAGCAATGACAAATTTTGTGATTTTAAAACTTGATACATTTGCACATAACCTTTACGAGCTCTTTACATTATATCATATTTAAAACAGATCTTACATCATGGAACAGGCATCTTAACCATATGGAAGTACTTTGAGACATTTCTTACCAGAAATGGTTGGGGGGCTACCACACACAGGCTTGCACTGGTCATAAAAGTGGACCCAGAGACCTCTGCTCACAACATTCATGGACCTGTGAAGAATCAGAAGAAAGACTGTGCTGCTGTCTCAGAAATGTGAAGAAAGACTGGACCTGCTTGCCTTGGACCCAGGACTCCAGGGGTGCCATTTTATATATGTTTGCAATATTAGTTTATATTTATTTATGCTAACTATTTTAAAGAACATAAGATCATTTCACATGGGGTTTTATTTTAAGTCCATTCCTCCATTATGTAGTGGCACCAAGGGTACAACTTTAACTTAACACAATTCACTGGGAATTGCCTGCTGTTTGCACCATTCTGACCAGGAATTGAGCAGAGATTCTCTCAGAAGTGCGTTTTCATCTAACCATATTAATTTTGTTAAGTTGGTAGTAACATCCCCACCCAAATTAGTGACCCAGTTTCTGACAGACTAATATAAACACAAATAATGTTGCACTAACGGCAAATCCATTTTGCACATTTTTCTCACCAGCATCTACATTGACTGACCAACAGAAATGACATGGCCACGGACCTATTTTTTTTTATATGAATATGTTTCTAAAAATTGCAAAAAATAATTTACATTAGTAGGGCAGTCCAAATGCTCATGCGAAATTCCTCTACCCTGGGAAAGAATTCTCATTTAGAAGTGCAGGGTGTTGAATCCGGGCACCTGTCTAGTTTGCAGGTGTGACTCTAGTTTTAATACCCACTGGGGGATATTCACAAGAACGTGCGCTAAACATCTCCAAAAAATGTTAACGCAACTTTACACATCGCAGTCTATCGCGGGAAAGTAACCCCGTGTTAACGTGGAATTCACAACACGGCGGTACCATGCGATAGTCTCCCGAAAACGCGGCCAATGTCCGCGATACAACCACCGCGACAGAGATAACAACACAAACACCAACACCAAAAAACGTGCGATGGGCCCATTCGCGATGAGGAAATCAGTGATAAGCAGCGCCAGGCCCCTGACACACATACTGCAGGCGGGAATAAGCACAACAAAAGCAGGAAAAAGAAAGACAAACCAAACAGAAAACAACAGCTAAGCACAATGTAGGCAACCGGAGCCAGTACACAACCCCACAAGCCCCATTGGCAACAAAACATTGTACATGGCAGGCCATTGTGGACAAGGTGAATGCAGCCGGAGAGCGGAGGAGGACAATGGAAGAAAACCAGAACAGCTGGAATGATGCGAAACGCACAAACAAGCAGAAACACGCCAACAACCAGAAGGCAGCAATGCACACCGGAGGTGGGAGTCCAGCGCCACACCAGGAGCTAGATGACATGGAGGAAATGGTGTCCACCACATCAGTCTGGAGTTGGTGGCAGGAGTCGGGGACCAGAAACTGCTCAAAATCAACAGACACCACAGCAACAGGGAGAGGAACGACCAGGGACTGGGGGGGACGGGGGGAGATGGGCACAATGGCACACATGCACAATTAAGCACAGCACAACTGCAGACAAACCATGCCCAAGAGTAACAACACCAACCAAGAGCACAAGTCACACAACCCGGCAATATCACACCACTGAACAAGCACAGAAGTGAAAACCACACTGCCTGAATGGGAGAAAGGTGAGCCAAATCAGAGCTGAAGGGACATCTCACACACAATGCAGCACACACACATAGGAAGCAGAGCACCCCAACATCGAACACAATGTGGAACAAACACCAACATTTGCACAACCGAACACAGGACACAAGTGCACCCGCCTGTGGCCGGTAAATGGCCATACGCATCTGGCAAAGCACGAAACAGGGACATGATAATGCACAAGTACCAACCCACAGCCCTGATGGGGTAGCAATGCATGTATGGCAGGGACCCAGATAGGCCGTGACACACACATTGGCATACAAATAAACACTCAACACTCAACACAGTTGGAGACAAGTGAACGTGCGGAAACTTTATCAACAATTGCGTGTCAGTACGGCCAAGAGAAGTGCCACGACATGCAGACCAATGCAGCAGCATGCCTGAATGAGGAACGTCGGAAAGCGCCCATGTCCACCCCAGGGGAGTCCATCACCAACACAAGTCAGTGCCAACCCGCGTTGGTTGTCCGCGCATGGATCAGGAGTCCAGGCCAATGCAGCCATGTCCACTGTCGTCTTGGGACATGTGACCAGATCCCCAACATGCAACCAGGCGTTGGGACACGTGCAATGGGTCACATACAGTTCTGGCTGCAGGTACCTTGTCACTCGTCCATGAACGCGAGTGCAGCAGCGTGAGGCCAACATTTCCAATGAGAGATCGTTGTCCACCACATCTAACATGTCGGCGACGTAACCCATCAGCTGTCCCGGACAGAAGTGCTGACTCCAACCACTGGCCCCAATTTGCACGAAAGCCCAATCGGGGAGCGGCTCAATGTGGTCACTGTACACGACGACTCGTGCAATCTCCCAGGTCCAGTTGCCAGCATGCATGCCAAACATCCAGGCATGCCATAAACGGGCATCACGGTGACACTCCTGGTCGTGGGCCAACAGGGGGCGCACACACACGTCGAAATCCAGGTCAGCTATCGTAACGTTGGAGAGGCAGACATCCATGGACCACTCGAATATGCACGAGCGACAATGCAACACAGGCTGAACGCAGGTGACGTTGGCAAGGCGGAAGCTCAGCCGGTAACTGATCCGCAGCACTGCCAATGGCAGTGCCCCCAGTACATGCAGCAGACGTGCACGGTACAGGTCCACGTGACTGGAGTTGAGCATGTGTCCGGGATGGTCAGCCATTGCGTCAGTGGCTCTGCTTGAAGCGGCACTGTGCTGACCTGCGCCAGTCCTGTGGATGAAATGGCACAGCTCGGAGCAATGAGCAGTGTCTGTGTGCAACAGGTGCAGGCCTGGGGTGTGGTGGGAGTACGTGTGAAGGCCATTTCACGCACGCTAACTACGACCAAGGACTTCTGCGTGTGGGATGTGTACACGTTGGTCTCACGTCGGGCAGTGCGTAGTGTGGGAGTCATCAGCAAAGGCTATCGTATCTGTCAGGGGGTGCTGGGCACATGCAAGTCCCAGCTCGGAGTTGCAGATGTGCTTCCGCCTGATAGTCCAGACAAAGGACCTTTCATCCCTACAGTCAGTTTACCATCTGCTTGCATACAGGAGATGTGCAGAGGTCTGTCGTGGGTGGGGTGGGATGTCTGCGACCCAGGGAATCATGGATGATATGCCTAGCATGTGGCACATGAGCGGCCTCACTGTGTGTTACATTGCCTCACAGCTGCTCCTCCCTCCCACGAGCCCCCACACATGTGTGCGCTGCGCGGTTGTATCACGTGCACTCCTACGGCACACCATTGTCATGCCTGTCCGCGCATGCCCAGCGGCATGCCAACAACACCTTGAAGCTGGCCGTTGAGTGTGTGCAGCCACGTGAGTGTAGGCCAATGATCCGGACAGGGCGAACACAGGTGTACAGTCCATGGCTGGCTGTGATCACGCTGCGATTGAGGCTAGGCACCTGACTCATGCAGCCGCAGGACTGATACACATAACACTTGGCATGCATGTGCCAAGACCCCGAGCGGTCTTGCGCTCCTACATTTCCCCGTACGTGCGGGCCCGCCCTCCGAGTGCATGCTACATTGCAACATCGACTACTGTGGCCCTGGTGGCGACAACACCCCAACACAAAGACACACTTACCGCACTTCCTGCTCAAGGCCAGACCAGAGCCACGCCCTGATCCCCCTACTGAATCAGCACACCCCTGTGCTGACCTGACGTACGCCGGACCAGCACACACCGCTTGTGCATGCAGGGGGGGGCGGGCAAAGCTACATGTCCAAGGTCTCAGCCACTGCTGAGGTGACATGGTATCCTCCGCTGAAGACAGCACACTGTGATGTTGCAGGGCTCCGGCCCATCATGCTGACATAATGACCACACGGACACACTTGCATAGATGGTGGGAATGGCTACGGGCATGTGCGCCCGGCCACTTTTATTAGCAGGCTCACATGTCGAGTGACACCTGTGTTGGATGTGTGTGGGGTGTGTGTACACCAGCCGGCATGGAGTGCTTTGTGCAGTCAAAAAACTACAACAGTGTACATCGTAAAAGACACAACCATTCATCCATAAAGGCCCCATGACTTGAACTGCACAGAGTTAGTGGCCCCGGATGCACAGCGTCCGGCACGGGCCTACCGCCACGGGCCGCTGACTTGCCGTGCACTGGGGCAGGGTCACGAGAGCAGAGCAGGTTCTCGTAGATGACAAAGGGTGTTGTCTCAGAGTGTCTCGTGGACAGTGGAAGGTGTACCCCCAGGGCATGATGCAGAGGGCAGAACCACGAAGCAACAGTCACTATGGTGGAGATGAATGGAATAGACACATGTCGGACACCAAGTCCGGCCGAGCCAGAGGATGATGCAGACAACCCCCAGGCCATGGACTCAGACGCCACCAAAGTCCAACCAGAAAGTGCCCATGACTCATTGCGCACAGAGTCAGTGGCAGCAGTGCTGATAGGGGATGCCCCCTGCGATGAGGCATGTCCAATGGTGTGGACTCCTCCATATCTTACCCAGGACACAGTTCCACATGTGTGACCTACTGGACCGCAGTGTAGGCCTGAGGCAGGGGTCAGCAGGGACCATTCACCGAGTGTCGCTGGCTTACGTTGGATGGTCCCACCGGCCTGCGTAGTTCAGGTCCAGTGGCACCACGGGACGCGGACTTGCGGTGAACGGGGTTAGTGGCACCAGGTCAGTTGTTGCTAGTGTTCGGTCACCTCCGTAACGAGGATCCGGCTTTCATCCGGACTGAACCGCATCTTCCTCTTACTCCTCTCCGTGCGTTCACTGGTATGGACTCTGCCATTCATGAATCACGACTAAGTGCTGGATGTGGGACCTACTGGACCGCAGTGTAGGCCGGGGGCAGCGGTCAGCACGGGCCCACAGACACGTGTCGTGTGCTTGCGATGCAGACTTTGGCCTCACTGATCGGAGGGAGTTCAGTGATGTGGACGCTGCCACGGACTTGGGGTCACTGCCATTCAAGACTCAGGACACAGTTCCACATGTGGGACCTACTGGACTGCAGTGTAGGCCTGAGCCTTCATCCAAGTGTCGCAGGCTTGCGTTGAACAGGGTTGGTGGCACCACGTGTCGCCGGCTTGCGTTGAACATGGTTAGTGGCACCACGTGTCGCAGGCCTGGGATGCAGACTTTTGCTTCACTGATCGGAGGGAGTATAATGATGTGGACGCTGCCACAGACCTTTGGTCACTGCCATTCAGAACTCACGACTCAGTTCAACTTGTGCCAACAGCTGGGCTGAAGAGTACGCCGGTGGAGTATGTCAATGAAAAAGGAGTACTGTGGGCCAGCGCCGTGGAGGCCAGCGATGGTCTGCGGAGGCTGCAGAGGTTGCGGAACTGGGGTCTGGAGCTTGCACCGGCACGTGGTGGGCCCTCTTTGACACACGCCAGTGTCGGCAGGTGAGCGGAGCCTCTTTGGTGCGCTGGGCCAGGCATGACGGGTATGGGGACCAGCGGCCCGGGGTGCAGCAGGCGCACAGGGATGCAGGCCCTGCCGCGCACGGTGCCGGCCTCGTGGCGGGCTGGGAGGCGCCGCCCTGGCATGCGCGTTGGCCATTCCGAAAGAGAACCACGCCCAGTGCGACAGGCTTTTTATTCACACCCCTACGCAGGCCTGGCGTACGCAGGGCCAACCCATTCCGCCTGCGCATACAGGGGGGGACGTAACGTGCGACATTTCCGCTTTCTGCCCCACAGCCTGTGGGGACATGGTAGCGTCAACTGGCCACTACACTCCATGCACCAGCAGTTAATGTCCACATGGCCATTTCCGTGGTTTTCACACTGAAGTCTGTCCGTCACCTCCACGCCACACCTGGCATTGGGTAGGTTCTCATTCATTAGTCACTTGCCGCTCTCGCATGCTCCAAGCCTCTCCTCACATCCTGCTATTGTGTGGCTGTGGTGCCATGCAGTGGCTGGGTTGTGGGCATGGCAAGCCCAGGTTCCCAATGGAGTCGTGTTGTCGTGTCTGGTAGGTTGGCATGTTGTGTGGCATGTTGAATGTAGTTGTGCTGCATGCCCATTGCCAGTGTCGTGAGTTGCATGACTGTGGGGTGGAGGTGTGTGGTGTGTTCATTTTGGACTTACCAACAAGCACTGCATTTCCATGGGTGCCATCCTGGGAGCGCTGGTTGATGATGGACTGTCAGGAGATGTATGAATCATGCACTCTGCCTGGGGAGTTGGCCACGACTTTGTTGAGGAGTCCCGGGTGGTCCACTATTGCCTGCACATTCATGGGATGCGTGTGCTTTCTGTTGAGGTAGTTGTGTGCAGTGTCGGCAGGGGGCATGAGGGGCACGAGGGGTACATGTGTGCAGTTGATTGCCCCCGACACGTGAGGGAATGCAGCTATGACGTGGGAGCCTTGCTTGGTCTCCAGCTGCTCCTGCGCAGTGTGGGTGGAGTGGGGGTGCTGGGGTACCAGGCTGATGATGGCATCCATGACAGGTGTGATGAACTTGGATGGGGCTGGCTGTGAGACTCCTCCAACTCTGGCAGTTGTGGGTTGGAAGGTACCAGAGGCCAACATGTGCAGCACAGCCGGCAGCTTTGTCTGCGGAGGGATGTTCGTTGTGCGCTGTGTTGGTACCATCAGCAGGTGGGCGATGTGGGTCAGGATGCGGGGATGGTTGTCCTTTTGGGCCTGTAGTGGGAAATGTCCTCCTCTGGCGTTCGGTCTGTGCGGCTGGTGCGTTTACGGTGGGTCCGCTGTCTTTGTGTACGCTGCCTCTGTGGTGGTCCAGGGGGGGGCGGACGGGTCCTGGGGGTGGTGGCGGGCCTGGGGGTGGTGGCTGTGGGTGTTGTGGCCCTCATGGGTCTCCGGACTGCATGATCATTGTCTCCATGGCATCTGTGGGTCTTCAGATGTGGTTCTTGGCTGGGCTCCCTTTCATGCAGCAGGTAGTCGTCCTGCTTAACACCAGCAGAAGGCAGGTGTTAAATCCCTGCTGCTACCGCAGCTTATCGCCTGTTTTTGGTTCGCATCGCAGATCTGGCAGTTCGTTGTGAAAGTGGTGTAGTGGTGTTTTCGTGTGTTTTTGCACGGGAACGCCTACTCTGCATCTCATTAGGGTTAGTTGGTGGTGTCACCCGTGGAGGTAAATTTTGCGGCAGTTATCGCGGGAATACTTGCGTTGTCTGCAGTTTGCAACCGCTTGTGAATGGGGCGTTAAATCTATCTCCACTTGAGGCTTTTTAAACGTTATGACATTTTCAAATATTTTACTTTTTTATTACTATATGGTTCGTTCTGACAACGTCCTTTCAAATCTATGGTATTGTTCATGACTTGTTTAGACTTTACATAAAAAATCGATTTCTAGGGGTAAAGTGAATGCATTCCACTCTTTGTTTTGAAACCTGATTTTTTTTTGCGTTCCCCTTTGCCCCCACTGCATTGCTAACCTGTAAATCCTTCTCATTATTATATTTTTAATAAATGCGACTCCTCTGTAAAATCTGAGCTTATTTGAGACAATGAAGTCCTTTGTGAGCAATTGCAGTGTGGAGAGAAGTGATAATGTGCAGACAATAACTGATTAGTGGTCGCTATTTTGATTGACTTTAGGTTTATCCATCCACAGAACTGCATATTTAAAATAAAGAGTTTTAGTATTTGCATAGTTGTACGTTCCCTCTGCACACAATAGACACAAGATAAGGATAAAGTCTATTGACATCAATAATTTCATAACTCGTTCCTACGCCCTGCACAACACTTCTCAGATGCTGTCTCACCCAGTAAATCAGGCATGTAAGAAATTATAGAATTAGCTATGAATTATGGAGCACGTCTTTATTACTTTATCATTTCATTTAAGCTACAGTGCATTATGTGCCATTAGGGGTTTATAAAAATGGTAATTAATTAATGTGTTATCTTAAAGGAAGTTAATGCTCTTGCATGGGCCTGGTAGAAAGGAAAATGAAACCTTTCATGGGCGATAACAGCCTATGGCCGCATTCAAAATATCTGTGCCAGGAGTGTGCAGACTGCAGTCATGTAATTGTGTCCAAATATTTGCGGACAGCGTACAATGCTTTAGTACGGGAGGGATGTTGCACCGCCATTTTCATCAAAAGAGAACTGCGACAGCAACATTTTGCAGCTTTCTGTCGGTACAAATGTTGGAGCAAGATTGCATGATCGCCATCTTGTAATTCTGTACTGTGAAGCAAAAGTTCACCAGTACAATTACTGTAATTGAACCATAAGCATCGCGTGCCTACAGTTACAGAGGGGCATATCATCAAGGGCTGGCGATATAATTATCGCCGCTTTAGCATCCGTTTTCGGGCAAAAAGCGGCGATAATTATATTGCATTATTTACAAGGACACGCTAGCGCGTGTTTCCTTGATTCAGCTCCCATTTTGTTCACGCCTTGCTTTGCATCTCTAATGAGATGCAAAGTAGGCGTTTCCTGCGAAAACAGATTGAAAATGATCGCTAATTGTCCTTCTCCGTATTTACAATACGGCCCAGGACACCCATAGCGATATTTAAACCCGCCCTAACGGCGGTTATCGCCGTTATTGTACGTCTGCATTTTTCCTGACTAACCTATCTTCGACATGGGAGGTGGATTGAGTGGCTAAATCCACATCTCCCTATCAGCAAGGATTCCCCTATCGCTGCAGGATTATCGCTGGATTCCCAACGATAATCCTGCATTTCGCGGCTATCGCCGGATTTCACATCGCCGTGGAGATAAGCGTTGTAAATAACGCAATATCTCGGCGATCTGATCCGGCGATAGCCGGCGTTAAGCTAAATCGCACTTAGCGCGCCCTGCGATCTTTATCGCAGTTCATTGCTAATATGCCCCTAAATTATTATATTTCCAGTTGTGTTGCACCTACTGGATAAATGATCAAAACATCTGTACTCCTGGCATAAGGAGCTAATTTGAATCGTGGTATAATGAACAGTAATCCGAATAGAATACACCACTTGATTGTGTTCTTTTTTTGATAGTTTAGTAGAGGCAATTCAGCCAGCGGATCCTACGCTGACTTTTGCCACTTTCTCCAAATTTCAGAGGATTTTCTATCACCACCTATCTCTAAATCCGCCCCGAAGTGATACAAGTAATCTATTTACAAGAATCGAGGGGCATATTATCAAGGACGTGCGATATTTATCGCTAACCGCGCTTAGCGCGAATTCTTTTAACGCCGCCTATCGCTTGAAATTATTGCTGAGATAACACCCTATTAGTAAGGTTTATCTCCATTGCGATAATATTTCCAGCGATAGCAGCGAAATGCGAGAATATCGCTGGAAAACCAGCGATATTCTCGCATTAACGCTATGGTGGATTTAGTCTGACAATCCACCTCCTATACTTCAAACAGGTAAGTCATCCTCAGTAGCAGGTGTTAAAATCTAGCGATAAACGCGCTTAGCGCGATTTATTTTATCGCTTCGCCTGCCTTGCTAATAGGGGTAGTTGTGTTAGTGACTGTTTTCAGTCGCTTTTAGTGGGAACGCCTACCTTGCATGTCATTAGCGATAATTATCGCTGGCATGCAAGGCGATGGTAAACTCGGCCGCTATCGCTGAAAGCTGTCACTAACGCCTGTTAGCGACAGCTTGCTGATAGGGCGATAAAATTATCGCCGCTTTAGCGGCAAAAAGTGCCGCTAAAGAGGCGATAAAGCCCTTGATAATATGCCCCCGAGTTTACATGTTGTTACAAAAGAATTCTCCCACGCTGTGTTTTTTACGGGAATGATGAAAGTTTTTCATCTTTTAAAAAAAATCTAATATTTCACAGTAGTAGAACGTGCTGAAAAAGTCATGGTTTAAGTAGCTTTGAACCTTCCATTCATTTTGCGTGGATTTCGAAAGGTGGGATAATTTCATATCTAAATTAGCTATTGAAATGGATTGTAAACACTTTCGTTGCTTCCATTTGCTGTTATTCGGTTGCCCTAACAAATGAAAATGATTGACAAAAGTAACGGTTGTGTCATGACCCAGACATATATGTACAAACTACTAGAGTGGGAAAAATACCGGAGGCTTTATTGATGCAGCCTCAGAACATATCGATCTCAAAGTGAATAAACAGGCAAGGTCATCGCTTGTAATTAGGTTAGGAATCTCGAGGTTTGTTAAATGTCCCTGGCTTAAAGGATGGAATGTTATGAAGGGAAACTCTTCTGTTTTTAATATTAGACATTTGCATTCAATTCATTGTCACTTTTTAATCACAAGGCAATTACTTAATTTTACTGAAAATTGATCTGCCATCTTTGTCTTAGTTCTGTTTAACTGCTTGCAGAGTGTTGTTTTAAAGCGTCCCATTTTTCTGAAAAAACATCAAATATAAAACTGGAAACATGAGCATGATACATATTGCAGTGGTAATTCATTTAATGTAGTTTAATCCAATGTGCGTAATCTCTGGTGAATTTGCTTTCATTATCGGCATGAACGAGTTATTTTAGAAAGTTAGTGGCATATTATCAAGAACGGCGTTAAAATTATCGCCGGTTTAGCGGCAGAAAACTGCCGCTAAAGCGGCGATAATGGGCTTGATAATATGCTCTGGAGAATTCAATAGTAGCCCATGTTCACACCAGAACATGGACTTCTATTGGAATTCTCCAGGCATATTATCAAGCCCATTATCGCCGCTTTAGCGGCAGTTTTCTGCCGCTAAACCGGCGATAATTTTAACGCCGTTCTTGATAATATGCCCCTTATTATCTAGTTAACACTGAAATCTGTATATGTTTTTCTTGACCAAGATTACATTGTCAATATAGACTTACTGACTGGTTCACTGTTTGCATTTGTATTGCACTCACTTAGGGGCATATTATCAAGGCGGCGTTAATGAATTATCGCCGCTTTAGCGTCCGTTTTCGGACGGAAAGCGGCGATAATTTTATCGCCTAATTAACAAGGACACGCTAGCGCGTGATTCCTGCATTAGCAAACGTTTTCTGCACGCCTCCCATCGCATCGCTAATGAGATGCAAAGGAGGCGTGCCTGTGAAAACAACATGGGGAAATATCGCTAACCCAGGTATCGCCATATCAACAACGTGGGTTAGCGATATTTTCCACTCGCGTCAAGTATGCCTTAACGCAGGAATTTAACGTCTGCTAAATTCCTGACTAAGGCATACCTAACATGGGGGTGGATTGTGTGGCTAAGACCACAGGCCCTATCACCAAGGATATCGCCGTTTCCATGGGACATCGCTGGAAAACCAGCGATGTTCCATGGAAAACATCGCTATCACTGGAAAATTATCGCTTTGCGCTAAGCGTTGTTAATACAGGCGCTAGCATGGCGATAATTTCCAGCGATAGCCGGCGATAGGATTCCTCACGCTAACAGCGGCCAGCGATAATTATCGCTGCCGCTTGATAATATGCCCCTAAGACATTTTCTCTTGGCTCTGTATTTCTATTTTCTCTGGGTGGTTGAAGGTTTTGTGTTGATCATCAGGCCTCCATCAAATCATGCATGATTAGATATGAATGTCATTACTAGGACTGGGGAAAACAATTCCTCAAAAAGCAAATAGGATGAGAGCAGCTATTTATTTTAGTTCGACCATGGAGGAGGATTTGTAATCCGAACTGGCTAAACCACTAAAAAGGTCAACAAGTCATTTTGTGCCACCTGCAAGTCACCATTCCGTTTTGCCCATTGTAAGCAGATGTGAATCTGTTTACCCTTTGTAGGCAGTAGTAAACCTTGTAAAATAGAAGGACTTGCTCACGATTTGCATCACCATACTGCAGACAATAAAAAAACAAGCATTTGCAATGCAATCGGTCTCACACTTGTGAGAGTTTAAACTATTGGCATTGTTAATGACAATGCCTTTTATTTATGTGTTTTCAAAACCAACACATATATAAAAGACATTGTTATTTCTAATGCCAGTAGCTCAAACTCTCGCAAATGCGAGACCACTTTCAGAGTGGCCGCGCCCCTTTCTTTAGATGCTGCTCGCCGTATTCAGGTTACAGCAAGCCACGTCTAAAGAAAGGGGGTGTGGCCACCATTAAAGTGAAAGCACGTCATGGGGCGCTTTTACTCCAAAAAAAAACATTTGTTCACAAAAAATGTTTTTGTTGTTGGTAAAAGTCCCCCATGCCGTGCTTTCACTTAAATGGTGTGCACGCCCCTTCCTTTAACGCGGCAGCAGCATCTAAAGAAAGGGCCGTGCCACTATGTAAGTGAATGCAAAAACAACGGTTGATGGACAGAATGCAGAACAATGTCATACATTCACCCCAGTACAGAGATCTGGGCCTAAATCCATCGTTTTTTTGCTTACCATGCCATTCCAGTTTGGACCTAGCCATATGCAAATCAGTCTTGACCCTGTGCCTCATGGGAACAATCCAGCCCGAACTGCCAAGCCAGGTCCTCCCTGGACTGGAAACAAGCATTCTAGGACCGGTTTCGGGGTTTCTCCCCTCTTCAGCCAGGATAGCTTGATTCCAGTGGCATGGAGAGCACGGGACCCACGTCTGGGCATACCCGTCCCACTCAGGGTGACAAATGCAAAAACAACGGTTGATGGACAGAATGCAGAACAATGTCATACATTCACCCCAGTACAGAGATCTGGGCCTAAATCCATCGTTTTTTGCTCACCATGCCATTCCAGTTTGGACCCAGCCATATGCAAATCAGTCTTGACCCTGTGCCTCATGGGAACAGTCCAGCCCGAACTGCCAAGCCAGGTCCTCCCTGGACTGGAAACAAGCATCCTAGGACCGGTTTTGGGGTTTCACCCTCTTCAGCCAGGATAGCTTGATTCCAGTGGCATGGAGAACACGGGACCCACGTCTGGGCATACCCGTCCCACTCAGGGTGACAAATGCAAAAACAACAGTTGATGGACAGAATGCAGAACAATGTCATACATTCACCCCAGTACAGAGATCTGGGCCTAAATCCATCGTTTTTGCTCACCATGCCATTCCAGTTTGGACCCAGCCATATGCAAATCAGTCTTGACCCTGTGCCTCATGGGAACAGTCCAGCCCGAACTGTCAAGCCAGGTCCTCCCTGGACTGGAAACAAGCATCCTAGGACCGGTTTCGGGTTTCACCCCTCTTCAGCCAGGATAGCTTGATTCCAGTGGCATGGAGAGCACGGGACCCACGCTCTGGGCATACCCGTCCCACTCAGGGTGACAAATGCAAAAACAACAGTTGATGGACAGAATGCAGAACAATGTCATACATTCACCCCAGTACATAGATCTGGGCCTAAATCCATCGTTTTTTTGCTCACCATGCCATTCCAGTTTGGACCTAGCCATATGCAAATCAGTCTTGACCCTGTGCCTCATGGGAACAGTCCAGCCCGAACTGCCAAGCCAGGTCCTCCCTGGACTGGAAACAAGCATCCTAGGACCGGTTTCGGGTTTCACCCCTCTTCAGCCAGGATAGCTTGATTCCAGTGGCATGGAGAGCACGGGACCCACGTCTGGGCATACCCGTCCCACTCAGGGTGACAAATGCAAAAACAACAGTTGATGGACAGAATGCAGAATAATGTCATACATTCACTCCAGTACAGAGATCTGGGCCTAAATCCATTGTTTTTGCTCACCATGCCATTCCAGTTTGGACCCAGCCATATGCAAATCAGTCTTGACCCTGTGCCTCATGGGAACAGTCCAGCCCGAACTGCCAAGCCAGGTCCTCCCTGGACTGGAAACAAGCATCCTAGGACCGGTTTCGGGGTTTCACCCCTCTTCAGCCAGGATAGCTTGATTCCAGTGGCATGGAGAGCACGGAACCCACGTCTGGGCATACCCTTCCCACTCAGGGTGACAAATGCAAAAACAACAGTTGATGGACAGAATGCAGAACAATGTCATACATTCACCCCAGTACAGAGATCTGGGCCTAAATCCATCGTTTTTTTGCTCACCATGCCATTCCAGTTTGGACCCAGCCATATGCAAATCAGTCTTGACCCTGTGCCTCATGGGAACAGTCCAGCCCGAACTGCCAAGCCAGGTCCTCCCTGGACTGGAAACAAGCATCCTAGGACCGGTTTCAGGGTTTCACCCTCTTCAGCCAGGATAGCTTGATTCCAGTGGCATGGAGAGCACGGGACCCACGTCTGGGCATACCCGTCCCACTCAGGGTGACAAATGCAAAAACAACAGTTGATGGACAGAATGCAGAACATTGTCATACATTCACCCCAGTACAGAGATCTGGGCCTAAATCCATCGTTTTTGCTCACCATGCCATTCCAGTTTGGACCCAGCCATATGCAAGTCAGTCTTGACCCTGTGCCTCATGGGAACAGTCCAGCCCGAACTGCCAAGCCAGGTCCTCCCTGGACTGGAAACGAGCATCCTAGGACTGGTTTCGGGTTTCACCCTCTTCAGCCAGGATAGCTTGATTCCAGTGGCATGGAGAGCACGGGACCCACGTCTGGGCATACCCGTCCCACTCAGGGTTACAAATGCAAAAACAACAGTTGATGGACAGAATGCAGAACAATGTCATACATTCACCCCAGTACAGAGATCTGGGCCTAAATCCATCGTTTTTTTGCTCACCATGCCATTCCAGTTTGGACCCAGCCATATGCAAATCAGTCTTGACCCTGTGCCTCATAGGAACAGTCCAGCCCGAACTTCCAAGCCAGGTCCTCCCTGGACTGGAAACAAGCATCCTAGGACCGGTTTCGGGGTTTCACCCCTCTTCAGCCAGGATAGCTTGATTCCAGTGGCATGGAGAGCACTGGACCCACGTCTGGGCATACCTATCCCACTCAGGGTGACAAATGCAAAAACAACAGTTGATGGACAGAATGCAGAACAATATCATACATTCACCCCAGTACAGAGATCTGGGCCTAAATCCATCGTTTTTTTGCTCACCATGCCATTCCAGTTTGGACCCAGCCATATGCAAATCAGTCTTGACCCTGTGCCTCATGGGAACAGTCCAGCCCGAACTGTCAAGCCAGGTCCTCCCTGGACTGGAAACAAGCATCCTAGGACCGGTTTCGGGGTTTCACCCCTCTTCAGCCAGGATAGCTTGATTTCAGTGGCATGGAGAGCACGGGACCCACGTCTGGGCATACCCGTCCCACTCAGGGTGACAAATGCAAAAACAACAGTTGATGGACAGAATGCAGAACAATGTCATACATTCACCCCAGTACAGAGATCTGGGCCTAAATCCATCATTTTTTTGCTCACCATGCCATTCCAGTTTGGACCCAGCCATATGCAAATCAGTCTTGACCCTGTGCCTCATGGGAACAGTCCAGCCCGAACTATGTAAGTGAAAGCATGGTATGGGGGCTTTCACTGAAAGAAAAAAAAAATGTTTCGTAGTAGGGCCACTATACTAAATGTGGACCGCACTGCTAAAGTAAATAAATTAAGAAACGCGGCCGCTATACTTAAAGCAGACCGCCATTAGTAATTAAAATAAAAGTGGGCGGTGTGCTGCTTGTAGGAAAGCATATATTGGGTGGAATAGGAGCAAATCATTCCTGAAAATAGTGCTCACAGCCAAGATAAAGCAGACCATGTAACAACAAAAGTAAACAGTTCAGTCCTCATGGGAGGTTACAAAAGCAGACAAGGCGGTACCAAGGAGGAACTACTAAGTCTATTCATGAATGAAAATCAATGATTTAGAAAGGACAGCAACAGGAGCCAATTGAAAAGATGGGCAGGACATGGGCAGAGCTTCAAGTCCCTACCTGAATACAGCATGCCTCGCAGAGCAGCGCATGTGCTGCATAAGCTCAACCTAAAAATCATTGTTCTAGGACACGAGAAACATTGACGATTTGGCTAACAAGTGTCAGGGTGTTCTTTCCACTTTTTATCACGAGTGGGACCTTAATTCCACAGCAGAGGAATACAACAAATGCAAGGGAAACCTAATCAATGAATATGGTCCACTAAAATGCAGTTCTCAAAGAAGTATATGCTGAAAGAAAACATCTGAGGCTCCTTGAAAAAACATGGAAATCAGCAACTTCACCTTTGATTCAAAATCAGAAATAACTTTATTTGATCTTAAATAGACCATAAAAGTACATTAAAAACTGGAAACTGCATTAAAAGAAAACAATTAATATCCACAAGTACATTATAAAACAATTAATGTGGGAGAACAAAAACCTAAGGAAAAAAGAAAAGGGTCCGCTATGCACTCCTTTCAACATGACTAACAATCCTCAATATCTAAAATGTACTAAAGTGGCGTCAATGAGCCAACTATACACCAATGTAAAGTAAAGCAGAAATAAGGGCAAGGAATAATCACAGTGGCAACCATCTAGCAGGATTGGTCGAAGAGCCGTAGTGCCAATTCCAGAGCTACAAACTCACACCTCAAACATAGAGGAATGGGAAGGACTATTAAAAGTTACAAGGGGGTGGCTAACTGCAGTGCTAAAAAAACACAATACTTGAAAAATTATAAGGACATATTTGAGGTCATGGAATGATGGGGCACAGATCTGTCAGCCTTAATAAGAATGTGAGAGTGCAAATCACATATTCAAACCTCCCTGAACAAATAGCCCTGCCCACTTTTGCAATGGTGTACGTAAGGCAAAGGGGGGAGAGGGGCACAAACTGGGCCAACATAACACGTGTATTTGTAAAGCAGACTTATCACCCATGGGTCTCAAGGCGCTGAATAACAGATGTTTATTGTTACCCAACGGTACTCATTTTATCAACCTCAGATGGATGAAAGGCTGAGTGGACCCGCCGAGATTCGAACCTGTGACCATGAGGTCAAACACAGGCCTCTGCAGTGGATGCATCAGTCCACTAAGCCCCCAGACCCGGCTGAGCTTCATCATCGTATTGTCCAAAGTCATTGGTCGAAGTAGAGTCCGGAGGTGGCTTCCCTTGTAGTCCCCAAATTCCGCCTGATCTTTATTCCTGCTCTGTTAAGTGTCAACTGTTGCTATGATATCAGCAAAAGCTAAACATTGAAGAAGATGCAGTGCCTACATGCAATGTCTTAAAGAGAGTTTAAGAGGACTTTAATAGTATGTGATCTTGTTAGGGCATAGAAACTACAAACAAGCATTACATGTAAGGTACTTTCTCCTCGGTCTTATCTTCTATCTCGCTGGCCCCATCTGATGGCCTGCAGCTATTTTTGTTACTCAACGTACAACACTACCAGAACTTTCTCCTGCTGAGGTTCGAATCAATTTATTCAACCGGTTGGTGGCATTCCCGTATTGTAATAACTGGAAGCACCTTTGAGTCTAACTATTCTCAGGGCTGCCAAAAAAAACCTACAAAGCAAACCTGTGTGAAAGCTAAATCTAGCTGCATTAAATCCATGCTTGATGCCACAAAGAATTGTCTAAAGCTACTTTTGATATCATCAAGCAATTGAACTCTCAGTCCTCTACAAGCTTAAATCTCCATACCAGTGTCAAAATGTGAAGAATGAGTGATCTTCCTTGCAGAGAAAGTAAAGTCCTTTGAGAAGTCACTTCCACCCAGATACACTGTGCCTGATGATTGCACTCCGATCTGCAAAGCCCATTTGATCATATTGACTTACATCACAGTCTCTGAGCCAGAGTTAATTGAACCTATAACTGAGGTCAACCCTTGCGATCACCTCCCCAGAGTGTTTCCTGGCCCTGAACAAAGAAATGGGCAAGATGCTGCTAGCATACTGGACCTCCATGGTTAACTCCTTACTGCAACAAGATGTTTTCTGCAACAGTTTGTGCTTTTTCGGGTGGGAGAGACCTGCCCAATTTTCAATGTTGAGGCCAATAACCTGAACAACTTTCAACCGATTTCAACACTCCCCTTTTCATTTAGGAAAGTTGTTAGAAAGCTTTGTGGCTTCACAACGATCGCTCCACATCCAGGCTGGTAACCTCCTCAACATTCTCTAATGTGGATGCAGACAGCGTTGTAGCACAGAAATGACCTGTCTGCAAATTGTGGATGACTCTTTGAGTCCTTGACTCAGAAGACTCATGCCTGCTTGTGCTTCTGGACCTTTTAGCTGCTTTTGATACAGTCAACCAAGATGCTGTAATTAGCAACCTGAAGGAACAGATGGGCATTGAGTGGACAGCCCTAAAGTGGTATGATTTTTATTTTTGTTCAACTGTTAACAATTAATGAAAATAGGGGGTTCTGTCTTGTGCAAAACCAACCTAAAACAAGAGGTTCCACAGGGCTCTTTCCTCTCCCTAATCCAGTTTAATCTGTATGTTGAACCACTTGGGGATAATTTGAGAAAATCCAGAATTCTCTATCACAATGCACATGATGCTCAGATCTACCTGAGATATCATCCCGTGAGGATAACGGCCTAGGTGCATATTAACAACGGCCAGCGATAATTATCGCTGGCCGTGCTTAGCGATAATTATATTATCGCTGGCTATCTCTGGCATTTATCGCCCTGGTAGCGCGTTATTAACAACGCGTTACTCCAGGGCGATAAAAATTCCAGAGATAGCGATAGTTATCGCTTTTGCAGGGAACATCGCTGGTTTTCCAGCGATGTTCCCTGCAAAGGGCGAGACTCTTGCTGATACGACCCACAGGGTCGTATCAGCAGAATCCACCTCCTATGGCTAACATAGGTAAGTCGGGATTATAGCAGACGTTAGTTTTGGCAGAACGGCCGTTTCGCCAAAATCTAACGTCTGCTATAATCCTGTGGGCTGCCTTGTAAATATCGCGATGTGCACATCGGCGATATTTACAACGTAGCCCATCTGGGGTACGCCCAGTAACGCCCACTTTGCATCTCATTAGAGATGCAAGGATGGGCGTTGGGGGAAAGGGCGATAGTGCAGGGATTCAAGCGATAGCGTGACCTTGCTGATTAGGCGATAGAATTATCGCCGCTTTCCGTCCGAAAACGGACGCTAAAGCGGCGATAATTGTCTATCGCCTCGTTGTTAATATGCCCCCTAGTTTCCTCCACCGCTGACGGGATTCAAAAATAGATAGCTAACCACTATTATAAAACTCAATCCGACAAAAACTGTAATTTTACTAATCTCTCCAAAATAAATCCAGCTGGAATCCTCCTCTCCCCTGAACTGCAGGCCGGTCATAGTGGAGAATGCCGAAATGCTATGCTATGCTTTATCTTGGACAACTGTCCAGAGGCAAATGACCATGGGCAAAAGCGCACACCTCCAGCTAGGACTACACCCAAACAAATGCCTGTTCGTTCCTGAGCAAGACTTGAAAGCTGTGGTGCAGATATTGTTTTTTTGCATACTGGATTATGGAAACTCACTCCTCTCTGGTCTCCTTTAAACACATCTAGCTCCTTTGAGAACAGTACTCCAGCCAGCTGCCTGCTTTGTGACAAGACACAAAAATTCAACCACATCTCTCTTATTCTCTGTAACCTGCACTAGCACCCCATCGATGCTAGAGCCCCCTTTTAAAACCGCATGCATTACCCATAAAGTCCTCCACAACACCACCCCCACCTACCTGCTTGGTAAACTGAAAGTCTCTGGAGCTTACCCAGGATCACGAAACACCAAATCCCTCCTGCTTGAGCCTCCGACATTCAGGCAAGACCGCTGCATGAGACAGTCATTCTCTGCTAGCAAAACAAGGCGCTGGAAATCCCTCCGCACATTATCTTGTCTGTTCACATTCAAAAGGGAACTCAAAATCCTCTTGAGAGACACTTTGGTTAAAGTGGAGATTGCTGCTCACATTCCGTCCTCTGCTGACTTGATCCATCTAATCTGTTAAGAAATGTGTGTTCTTTGTGCTCACTTGGTACACCACAACTGTTTCATTATGATTGTTAACTAACCATTTGTTCCTTTGCTTTTCTGATGCTAAGTCGTTTTATGATATTTGTTAACAAGAACGTACTTCCTTCTCTCTTGTAAAGTGCTCTAATGCATTTGGGCTAAGTATGCCGCGATATAAAATTGCAAATAAATAAATAAACTCAGCATACTGCTTCCATCCAGTCACTGCACTTCATCTTCAGCATTGGAAGTAGGCAGTGTGCGTAGAAATGGGCGTGACATCATCTGAGAGATGAGTGACTGCACAGAGAATGCCACTGCACGATAAGGAGCTCAACTGACCTTTCCAACAATGCTTGCAGTCTCTAACTTTGATTGTCAGAGCTGTCCAGTACCGTTGTCCTATTTGACACCCTCTATATGTCCCCAGCATACATTATTTTGGTAAATATCGCAGTACGTTCTGGGGCGTTTAAAATCAAACTCCTAATTATAAAAGTGAAACTACAAGTCCCAGAATGCAATGTAATGGTGGTTAAAAGGCTGGGGCTGGTAGGTGTCACACACAATAAATAGCAACTTGTCAGAGATAGCTTGCTAACGTGGCTTGTTGTCAATTACCAATCAACAATAAAAGGAAGAAATAGAATATTCCTTAATTGATGATGCTGTTAATTTCAGTTGGTTTTGCAGTTTTTAAAAAATAACAATCTGAAGGGAGCAAATGTTGTTTAACTTCTCACTGGCATGCTTTGATAACTTGTGATGAGAAAAGTTATAACAACGTAACACTGCTGGGTGAAAAATATCTGCTATGTGTTTTGCACATAAAAGCATAAACATGACAAATGTTTGCAAGCACCATGACTGTTTTCTCAGAAAAAAAAAGTCAACAAACCAAATTGATCCGGCTTCACACGAAAAGTTTCAGTGAATAGTATATGCAAGGGTGAGGACTGTAAAGCATAGATCTTAAGTAGTTGCATGTCAGATGTAGCCCCTATTTTTATTTCTTGCATTCTGGTACTTGTAGTTTTGCTTTTCCTAATATATATGCAAAACTCCAAGTATCAAAGTGTGATGGATAAATGTGCACAGGATCAACTAATTGCACCAGAAAAGAAACATAGTGAGAATTATATGTATGGTCTAGAGCAAGATTTCTTGGATTTCTCCTTCATTATTTCCACTAGGTACGTTTGTGTTTTTATATGGGTATCTCCCAGCGTGGGAGTATACATCTGCATTGATTATTTTAATTTCTCTTGTGGTAGCTACTGATACCAAAGCGATGGACCAATCACAAGATGCCACTGGGCCGGTGATGGTGGTGGCAGATGGCCTTCAGGGACGGATGTATGGCATGGGATTCTCACTCCTAGAGAAAGGGCTGAGGCTTCAGGAGAATCCCCCAGTGAAATTCCTAAATGGCAGGAATCCTTGGTGACAGAAATACCACTGGGGCGGAGTCAGTGTCAGGCTTCCACTCTTGATAAACTGTCACACTTCAGGCTTGGAATTGTCACGCACATGGACATTGTCAACAAGCAGGGCTTTAAGCGGACCGGGTCCTGCCAGTGCTCAGCACCGGCAGTTCTAAAAAGCAGGTGCTGAGACATATCCCTATTGGGCTCTCTGTTTTTGCCCTCACCCTGTGGGTGAAAACCAAATCTTAATTCTGCAGTAGTGCCACCCTTCACTGCCTGTGATGTAACTACTAAGAGACTCGTTATAGTTCTTTCACATCCTCATCATTTCAGAACTGAAGCATTTTCAATATTCTATACAACGAAGCCATAGTTGTTGCACTTTTATCTTATGCAACTAATACCCATTGACAAAGCAAATAGTCCTGGCTTGTTGCAGGTGTAATGTTACTTGCATTATATGTCTGGATGCAATGAAATACCAGTGGAGTGTCAAACCATGCTTAGCACAGATTTTTAGCATAGGTGTTTTTAAGCCATGCTCTTCATTATATCGACCCCCCGTTTTTTCATCCCACTTAAAGCCCTGTCAATCGGGTTGTTATATTCCATATAGGTACCCTATACAGGTGCAGGTAACATTGGAACCTTTCACCTATATTCTTCCCTACATTACATACATAACGGTTCTTAGGCACTGACCTTTTACCTAGATATGACACTGCATTCAGAACGCAGGTTTTTCCCTGGTTCGATTCTCATACATTATGCATGAGGCTTCTTGGAAGCACAGCAGGACTAACAGTAGGATTACCATCTCCTGTATAATATCTCTGTATAAAGTTCAGGCCCAATGTCATCCTTTAGGCCGACACAGTAACACAGCAAGGTAGGACCCCTGGGGAGACCTATGGGTATATATACAGCACATCTTGCTTAGGAAGAGAGAGGAGACCGTGACTTCCCGGCTGACACACTGACCAGAGACGCTGAGGTTCCTGCACGCAGACGCTCCAGCTCGCAGTGGTCTAACATCCCTTGCGGGGTGTCCAACTCGAGACCAGGACGGGGTCCCATATTCTCTAACTCTCAGGTAATGGGGTTGACTAGATCCTAGAGGGATTCTTGGCATAACACCTACACAGATGCTAGGTACATTTAGGTACATCTAGTTAGGGAGGCATCGTAGGAGTACGCACTTGTTATCATGTGTTTTATGTACATGTATATATTCATGATTTCTGCACGATGGTAGAACTATACCATCCCTTTACTTTCGTAGTACTGCTCATCATATATCTCTGCTACTGTCTAATGGTTGTTGCAGCTCATCTATTCTACACTAGAATAACAACTGTTCAATAAATACTTATTGAAAACGCCCAACCTGTTTATTCTGTGTATCTCTCTGAGACAAACTAAGTGAGCACAAGTGTCTGAGCGAAAGGTAGAATATTGTTTCCACGATCCTGGGGGATCAGGGTTGTCATGTTCTGAGGTTGCCAGAATCTATTCTCTCCATGATAAGAGGAGATTATAGTGGCACTGTGAGCTAGCTAATACAGACAGGCTAACTTATCCGGTGGGGGTACACAGAATCAGTCTGCCACCAAACCCACAGTTTATGTTATCCAAACGCGCAGATCCTGGATAGGTAATATAGGAACTACACAACATGGCGCCGCCAACGTTGGTTGGGTACTTATTTAACAGTAGAATCTGAGTAGTTCAGTCGTGCTATTCTCAGAGACCCCTACTCACAAAACACCAGAGACGTCTGGAGTGGGTGGACAAAAACTCCGCCACAGCTGAGTAGGCTAACAAATCCTATTTATTGGCTGTTGGTTAATCAAGCTTGAAGGACACAGTGTTCCTAAAATTGTGCATAACACCGTATCTTGGTTCCCTTGGAAAGTTATTTAGTATACTAAAAACAATGACTAACCAAGAATTAGACCCACTGCAACAAGAACTGCCCCTCACAGATGGTGAGGAAGATGCAGATGCAATACAAATTGCACCAAATTTTAGAAATACGGTCACCCTGAGACTGCTAGAGCATGGTCTATCAGCCAGGGGTGGCATAGTAGTTTTCATGATTGAGGCACATGAATCAAACAGAACAGAGGTATTTTATTCGTGGGTTACATTCCCAGCAGCAAATGCAAGAACAAAAACATTTCACTCCTACACAGAAGGAGATGCACCAGTGGAATACTGTCCATTTGAGGACATAGAGGTTCCACTCACGTACCAGGAACACTTATACTGGTTTAAAGGTGCCCTACCCCACATAAGAAGAAGAATAAGACTCGGCCCGCTCGGAAGAGAAGGGGCAACATGGCCGATATTAGCAACCTACACACCACATCCTGACATTGAAACAATGCCACCAGGAGACTTACTCATACAACATAAAGATTTAATTAAAATCTATAGGCACTTGACACAATTCGTCATGAGGACACTTACAGTCCAGCCAGCAATAGTTGCAACTAATGGAACTCAAATTCAGGGTACAGCAACTAAGATTACACCTCAAACATTACACGCGGTAATGGGTAAATTGCCCACAAAACGTGAACAAATACCATTCTGGGTAGCTCAGAAAATAACGCAGCTAGAGGCAGTATTCCGAATACTACCCCGTATGAAAAACACAGAATGCTAACAATCTGCTTGTGCATGGGGATGACACCACAATTAGAGGATTGTACCACTTGGGGTACAGTCTTTGCTGCCATTTATACCAGAACTCATGGTATCCCATCATTAGCAGTAGTACCTGATGTATTGAGACAAATACAAAATGAGTATGGCGCAGAACCTGCCCTAAACTTAGGGATGAAGTTACTAGGTAACTATGCCCAGGTATCAGCCATAATACTAGCTAACATTAAGGGGGAAGCAGCTTCAGTGGCTATTCGCCAACGCCTAAGGGTGTTCAGTCCTTTAGAACAGGAACACAAACTACCAAAAATAATTTAAACTGCGTATGCAGAATTAGGCAGAGACAGTTTTGGTGGGAAAGCTTTAAAACCACAACTGATGGGCAGTCCTGAAAAGGACACTTCCAAGCAGACACCTGCTTCAACAAAAAAGAAGTGGGACAATAAAAAACAACAAAACTTTAAAGGAAACAGATCTCAATCCCGAGGTAGATCTCCGCCACAGGAGACCTCCGAAAAGAGGTACAACCTTAGGATTAGGGAAAATATTAGGAAACCTGACAGGTATCAGGATACTGATACACGTTCCTCTCGTTCCTTTCAGGGTTCATCAAAAAACTCTGAGAGGGAAGGACGGTCAGAAAGACAAGAAGAGCGTACAAAGTCCAGAGACAAGCAGCACGCTCAAGATTACACTTCTAAAAAAGAAGAGAAACCAAACTGTTAGATTTGGGGGTCTCTAGTTGGCAGAGGTAGGTACCTTTGTCCAAATAGGGACCCTTGAGTCTAGTCAGGGAAAGTAGGTACACTCCTGAAATAACCCCTGCTCACCCTCTTGGTAGCTTGGCACGAGCAGACAGGCTTAGTTCAGAGGCAGTGTGTAAAGCATTTGTGAACACATACAGTAATCAAGTACCAACACTACAAATGGACACCACACAGGTTATATATTTATAAAAATAGGTATACTTTATATAGATTTATCACAAGACCATAAACGACAAAAATAATCCACAGTACTGTAAAGAATGCTTAGTTCTGATCAAAAAGGCTTAATTCAAGGTTCTGTATGAGTCGGTAGCCTCCTCCGGCTACGGCGATGTCCAGAACAAACAGAGTCTAACAAATCCAGCTGACCGCGTCGAGACGGGCCAACACAGCGTAGACAGACTCGGTCAGAGTACCTTTTACTTGAAGCGGCAGGCACGGGCGTTCGAGCCGGATGGCTGTACGTCGCAGTCGCGATGCAAAATGGAAGCGTTGCAGGACGCGTTGTCCCTGGATGCGGTGCAGGCAGCGGCTCGTTGACGTCGCCGAGACGGAGTCGGTGAGACCAGGGCTGTGCGTTGCAGGGCGAGACGGTGCCTCGATGCGGTGCTGGCAGGTTGCGGTGCGGCGACGGAGCCGGATTCGGGAGCTGGCGTCGATCAGTACGGACAGCGGTGCGAGTCGGGCGGTGCGTCGCGAAACGTGCGAGCGGTGCCCAACTCCGGTGCGGTCACAGGACTCGAACTCAGCAACAGGGACCGTGTCGGTCGGACCAGATGGATTCGGTGTAGCGAGGCGTTGCAAGGTGCGGTGCTCACAGGTTACGGTGCAGGCAGCGGCTCGTTGATGGAGTCGGTGAGACCAAGGCCGTGCGTTGCAAGATGCAGGCGTTGCTCGATGCGGTGCCAACAGGACACCGAGCCGGTCGGGAGAGTCGGTCACAGCTCCCTACCTCTGTAGCCACTGAAACAGAGTTTCCAGCAGCAATTCACAAAGGGGGTGAAGTCCAATGGTCCTGGGACTTCGGTCAGGGGGCAAGCTCTCTTCCAAGCCCTTGGAGATCCTTCACAAGTTGATGAAAGTCACAGCAAAGCCAAAGTTCCTTTCTCCTTTCTTTGGCAGTCAGGCAAACCACTGCAGGCCAATCCCCCAAGCAGCACTTCAGGCTTAGGGATAGTCTCTCCTCAGTTTCTTCTTGGTTCCGCTCCTCAGCAAAGGTTTCTTCTTGTTCCCAAAAGTGATCTAAAGTTCCTGGGTTTGGGCCCCAGTACTTATACTCCTTTTCTCTTTGTTCTCTGAAGGCAGAGAGGCCTTTGCTTAGTTTAAACCAGTTCTGTGCAGCTTTGGAGCACTCTGTGTACATGTCTCCTTCTTTTCCTTTCAGAATGTGGGGCAGGGTACTCAGACGCCCGGCAGGAGGTGGAGCCAGCATTGTGGAAGGCAGGCACAGCCCTATTCAGACCCAGCTGCAACTCCTCCCTCCACTCTGGATGCAGATCTCTCTATTCAGCCCTGTGCTGCCTCACCCTGTCTCCTGTAGCCACCCCCAGCCCCTGGCACGCACAAACCAGACACACAATACACAAGCTGGCAGAGGCAGGCTGGATAGTTAGGCAAGAAAATACCTACTTTCTAAAAGTGGTATTTTCAAACACAGAATGTTAAAATCAACTTCACTAAAAGATGTATTTTATCATTCTGAGTTCAGGCATACTAAACTCGAATTTCTACCTAGTTCCCTGAGTCAGTTAAGGATTATAAGATGTTATAATCAAACTGCCCATTCTGGCCTATGGGGAACAGGTAGCCTTGCAATAGTGAAAACGAAAATGGCTGTAATTCACTATTAGGACATGCCACACACACCAGGGCATGTCCCACCTTATCCTTACAATGCACCCTGCCCGTAGGCCTACCATAGGGGTGTCTGATATGAAGAAAAGGGAAGGTTTAGGGACTGGTAAGTGGGTGCACTTACTAAGTCGACATGGCAGTCACAGACTGCACGCAGGCTCTGCAATGGCAGGCCTGAGACACACTTTACAAGCTGCTTCTGTGGGTGGCACAACCAGTGCTGCAAGCCCACCAGCAGCATTTGATTCACAAGCCCTGGGCACACTCAGTGCACTGTACTAGGGTCTGACAGTAATTCAAATAAGCCAAACATGGAGTCACTAATTCATAACACAATTTACAATAGGGAGCACTTGCACTCTGGCACTGATTAGCAGTGGCAAAGTGCCCATGAGCATCTAGTCCAGCAAAAACATATCGACAACAGTGGAGGCATTATGAAAAAATGGAAGGGAGACCCACGCCAAGGATGCCAGGTCTAACACAAACCAAAAGCCACAGTTCAAAAAGAAGAAGGTTGCAGGTCCAAAGATCAGACATGCCCAGAATTCTGAGGACTCGACTACTGAACGGGGAATGGGCTCTGACGATGCTAGACAGTACGGCAGAAGTAACAATAGTTTGACAGAACCTGAAGGAATTTCTGGTGACAGCGGACTTGAATGATTATATCACGGTAGAAACACCCAATACTAGGGTGAGTGTACCACATAAAGTATATGAAATAACGCTCCAAATGGAGGGGGACAAATGTAGAACAGTGAGAGGTCTCTTTTGGGAGAACCTGACGTTTGGCTATGACATTTTGTTAGCTGAACAAGATTGGCCGCCAGCGTTCGTCATGGATTGCCCTAAAGGAGAAACGGTAATATTTCCAGCATTCTTAGACCATATTCCCAGGCATTTACAACACACTTATGCGCAGGAGTGGGCGGTAGCCCAGGCTCCGGCATTATATAAAAACCATGTTGGATGGGACCCACCACATTATGCCTTTAAAAAATACTCCAACTGCACAGAGGCAGTATCCAATAAAGCAAGAAGCTAAAAAACAGGTCAGGGAGATCTTAGATCAACTTGAATACCAAGGGGTGATTGAAACTTGCACCTCACCAATGAACAATCCTTTGTTTCCTGTCATGAAACCTGACAACACATATCGTCCAGTTTTAGATTATAGACACTTAAACAATTGCACTAAGACATTTGCAGTCCAAAATGCACACAGTGCTGCATTAATGAATAACATTGTGCGGAAAAAATATAAAACAACACTTGATATCTCAATTGGATTTTTCTGCCAAAATATAGTGCCTGAAAGCAGGCATCTAACAGCATTCTCAGCGCTAGGGTCACAGCGACAATTTTGTCGACTCCCCCAAGGGTATAACAACAGCCCGGGGTTGTTTTCGGCTAGAGTAACTGAGTTACTTCAAAATTTGGATGAAGAGGCATTGTCCTATGTGGATGATATTTATCTAACGGACGATGACCTAGAAGAACACTTGAACAGAGTGAATACCATAATTTTGAAATTTGCATCTGAGGGCTACAAATTCAACTTTAAAAAATCAAAAATTGCCCACCTCAGTGTCCTGTTTTTAGGATATGAGCTTTCAAGTGAAGGAAAAAGCCTGGTAGCCAATTTTTTAGAAAAATGCGCGCTGCTCCAACCTCCAAAATCATAAAAAAATTTAAGCCAATTCTGGGATTCCTAAAGTTTGGTAGAACATACATTTTAGATTACGCAGAAAGAGTAAAACCTGTCTACGATTTAATAAAATCTGATTTTTCAGTAAAACAATAGACACAGGAACATACAGATACACTTCGTTCCTTACAAGATTACACGATAGCTTCCAAACACTTACAGACACGCATAAACGTACGCAACCTGGTGATCCGTATAGTTGCGGGTCAATCTGGATACACCTATCTAACATATAATGAAGGTGAAACAGTACCAATTGCATACAAATCACATTTGTACACAAATGCTGAGATGCGTTTTGAATCTACAGAAAAGATTTTAACAGCAGTACAGACTGCTGTAGTAAGAGAAAGAGCACTGGCTCAGGGGAAACGAATAACAGTAGTGACTCCAGTTCCAGCTTTAGAAGCTGCGACAAAGGCAAGCGTCCCTAACGCTAAAGCCTTACATCCGAGATGGATACAATGGGCTAATTCTCTTACTGTAACAGATGTAGAATACAGGTACAACCCAAATTTAAAGACACAAGCATTTCTGCAATACAAACAAGAATATCCTCTTCCAAACGAAATAATGCCTCTAGATCAGTATGAATATATAATTTACACTGACGGGTCTGCTCAACCGGCCATAGGGTGTCATAAGGTTTCTGCACATACACAGAGCTATGCACAGGAAAATGGGACCCCGGAATACAGTGGTTTGCCACCATATACCGTAGCACCCAAAAACCCCAACCCAACTAGCTTAGC
Organism: Calotriton arnoldi; assembly: GCA_963921515.1. NCBI lineage: Eukaryota > Metazoa > Chordata > Amphibia > Caudata > Salamandridae > Calotriton > Calotriton arnoldi. The sequence goes on along the minus strand of CAWUFW010007390.1, from coordinate 894,958 downwards.
ATCCCATTAGCACCCAAGTACTAATGTTTGGACAACCCAGAACACGGTATCTTTATCTCAGGACTCGCAGAAGCAAGAACACTCTTTCGTCACTCACTCGTACTTGTCCACAAGGTGCGTAGTAAGAGACACTGGATAGGTTAAAATGTTTATTCCAACTTACGTGCTCTAATGTACAGTACACGTGTCAGTACTAATAGCATAATGCATATGACTAATATAAGCAGCATGGTTACAATTCCATAGAATACAAACGGGGAAAGCATTTCAGAGCTCAGTGGATAAACGTATAAATAACATTACCACCCTCCCCTTGCAGTAAGATAGTTTATTATAATAATAGAAGACCTCTGGGCTTTGACTAGCGAACCCCCATACCTCAGTCACTAGATGCAGAATTACATCAGCAGGACATCATAGCTCTTCTCACTGAAAAGGATTTCTTCAAGTGTGTTAAGCGCTAGTAAACCACAGCATTAAAAGCATATCAAATCCTTCATGGCAATTGCACATAATGTTATGTCTGGGTGCGCGAGACTGGCCATATCAGGAAGAACCAAAATACATTGTTATGCGACCTTGTACATGTTTGTGCAGACTGAGCCCAAAAAGGTGAACAACAGAAAATGCAGACAGTGCAAAAGAACGTGGCACGAGCAAAGGGCGAGGAAGGCCCGGCTCAGTGTAACGTGCGCAAAGAAAAGCAGCATGGCAGCCAGGCCTAGGCCAAAATAACAAGGCAGGTAACAATCCACAAGACACCCTCCCTGGACAGTCGGGCGGCCAGGACAGAGGCCCATCAGAGGAGAAAATTGACGTCGGAGCACAGGGAGCGCCCAAACGGCGAAGGGCAGGTCAATCCATGAAAGTGAAAGTGCAGAAAAAAGCCATACCCTCCAAGAGTTCATCATTGGAATCGTCAAAAACATAGATGCCATCCAATCCATGAGTTCAAAAGAGCAGGAATGCTCCTCAGCAAAGGGAGCATCCAGAAGCAATGCGGGACAGCTTGCGTGATAATTGAAACAGCTTCGTTGTAGGAGATCCTGGGCAGCCGCCCAGATATCCCATTGCGCCAAAATCCCCAGTGCAGCCGCACGTGCCATACAGCCAGCAACGGAACAGTCCTGCTCATGGATCTCTAAGGGACCCATCAACTGAACAAAATCCGGAACAGACAATGACGAATTGGAGAGGCAATAATCCAGAGTCCAGGTGAAAGGACAGCGGACACAAGTCATCACAGGTTGCACGCAAGTGAAATACGCAAAGCGAAATGAAAGAGTATATGACACACTCAGTGTCGCCAATGGCAAGACACCAAAACCAGCCAAAAGGCGCTCACGGAGCAGCTGGAGGCGTTCTGGATCGAGCAGGTCCCATCGGGGAGCAGCCATTGCGCAGAAAGCAAATTAAGAGCAAGACACCAGCCGCTAAAGCGAGGATCAATGGGAAACCGCCAAAGACACTGGAAAAAATAGAATGTATGAAAGCCGGGATGACACCAAAAATAGTTTGGAAGGAGGACACCAAACCCGACCCCACGACTTTAAAAAAGTGCACTAGGCCTTCAGTGTTAGATGCGTTAAAAATACGATGTATTAACTCCCCAAAATGTTGGGGGAGATTAGTGTTTAAAAGGGCCTGTATTTCACTGTGGGTACTCGCCACCTGGAGAATGAATGTCTCCCGGGCGGACGTGAGCATAACTTCCTCGTTTAATAATAGTGCCTTTATTCTGCTCAGTCTATTGAAATCTGCTTCCAGGGTAGGGATGGAAGGCCAAATAGAGATATCAACCTTGCCGTGAGGGGGAGGAAACAGCACATTTTTGCAGCAGACAACCCTGTGCGAAACTGTTACAATGTAAGGAATGCCAGCCTGCAGGCCACAACAGTTTTCGTTATTTAAAAGTAAATAACTACCATTGGAAAGGAGAGTGAAAGTAGGTGAAATAACAGGAGCAGGAATACCTTTCAGCACACAAGCAAGATTAGGAGAGGAAACGCTGCATGAGCCATGCAATTTAATGTGTTTACAAATAAGCGAATGACCTATAGTCGAGTCGCAGTACTCCCCCGTGAGAAAGACTTCCTTGCCGTCCCGAAGGCATTTATACATGAAAGGCAAGGACCAGAGTTCATGCAGGAAAGCACTGCCCAATGGCCGGTAACGGCCCACAGGATAATGTTTCATGCACGAGTCAAATTCAAACAAGGAAAATGGTAAAGCTATAACCCCATGGACTAGCCATACAGCAGAATCGAGTTCTGCAACAGAGAACGGCAAAGGATCCACCTTTTCGATATGTAATAGAGTGTAAGTTGCATCCTTCATGGACATAAATTGCTGTTTGTCAGTTAAGTTAAAAGGTAGAAATAAGGCAGAGGTGTTCAAAAATGCCAAGGCACTTTACCTAACTTAAGTGTTTGTAAAGTCCATGCAAACTGCATAACTGAGCGCAATTGATTCTGACCATGATATAACACAGAAACATCATCTTGTACAATATCAACAACAGAGGACACAATATTCTCTAAAGTGTAAATGCGAGAAGACAGGGTATTAATACTATTGTCAACAACAGCAAGCACCTTTTCCATATTTGCTTGATCTATTTCCCGAAGACGGGAAGCAGCTTCCATTTGTGATAGCTTCCAGAGTTCATTATACGTTTCATAAATGAATCTCTTAGGTCGGGGACCACGAGGTCCCAAAACAAAGTCGGACAGATCAATATTGCCTGTAAGGAGGGACAAATGTTGTTTAACAGAATCTAGGGACGAATGTTGCAGCCATTGTTTGCATAATTTACCAACAGAGTATGTAGTGACAGTACGGGCATCAGTAAACCTCGGATCAGGCCTATTCTGTGTGTAGCTAGCACCAGTATCATGAAAACGCATTTGACATGCATTAGATGATATAGGCCATATTAACCAGGGTGACTGAACCAGCTCAGAAACATTAAACGAATTATTTTGTAACATTGCCTGCAGGGACACGAGGGACATATTGAATCGTGAGCTTTCATTTGGAAAACTCGACAGGGATGGTATTGATGGCGTATTCAATTGTTTAGTGGTTGCTAAGCCCCAACAGGTAGTCTGATAGATGGAAGCATTTAGGAACATAATTTGGGTAGGGATGAGGCAAGCACGATGCAACGCCTCGGTTCCCTGTACCTGCCATGGCTTGGAGCCCCAAATAGATTTTAAATCCACTGTATTATCCCAATACTCATAACCTCCCACAGCTAGGGCACTCAGAAAGGAACCTGAATAAAGCAATTTGGTGTGTGTTAACATAATTTTCTGAGTTGATGTGTTATTTAGTCTAAAATAATAGGATGCAGGGTTCGACCGATTAAAATCAGTAAAATAATTAAACTTATTTCGAAGAGTTTGAGAGCTACCTGGCAAGGGGTTTGGACAATGTTCCCATTGGGTATAGTTAACAGAACTACGCAGGGCACTGGGCTTATGGAGAAAATGATTACCCCAATGTTGGTAACAATACAAATCGGCATAATTAGCAGAATTCATATATAGATCTTCAGCATTAAAAGATGCATAATATTTTAAATCGGCAAACAATGCTTCAACGGCATGCACATCCCAATCATCAGAATGAATATTATTTTGTACTACATCACCCATTGAAACACGAAGGACATTAGGTACATTAATAATTTCCGTCGGACCATGGATTTGATAGTTCACTGCATCCCATACGATGCCATCAGCAACTGGGAAAGCTGAAATGTTTACAAATGTGTGGTCACGCTTCATGATGTGAGACGAGGAATGAGGAGCCAGAGTTCCAGAAACATAGTCTACAGCAGAGCGTTCAGGTAAATAGTGACCATTGATTAGTAGAAAAAACACTGTGACAAAGCCAATGGACATGAACAAAAATATCAAGAAAAGTACCAACCAGATGTATGTCCAGGGGGAATCAAAAATTGTCTCTAAACCAGGATATAAAAATGCTGAACTTGGATGGAACTTTTGAAGATGTGGAATCCGAATCAAAGGAATAACGAGTCGGGCTTAGTGGCGTTGTTGGTTGATGTGCCACCGATTCTGATGCAGGATAAGTATACTCGTCCTCGTTGATATTGGTGGAGAGTTGGGGATCAATCGTAGTTTCAGGCAAATCAACCATCTCAATTACAGCATCAGCGATCGTTCGTGCTGATGGACTATGAACATATGTCCGATAAATGGCAGGACAAGAGACCGCTGGTGTGACACTATTCAGGATCGGCCAGGCGCTGTAGCTTGACATTTTCAACTGAGATGTATCTGTTCTCTTTGCGACCAGGAAGCGGTGGTAAAATGACTGTACGTGTTCCCTTCAGGCCAAGAACTGGAACCGGTGCACGAAAAGAGGGGCCAAATTCTTTTTGTTTTCAACCTTCTCTCGAACCAGTTCTCCAATTTTCGGAAGCCAGCCGGCTACCGGAATCTGCAACGCAGGATCTGTGGCTGAAGGTAAATGTGTAGTTGCAAGTTTGTCTCGGGCTTCTTGTAAGTCCTGTAACATAGCAGAATGGTTATCTACATCAAACTTGGCGGATTGCGCCGCGATGTCTGGACCCTCAAGGTCAGGCACAAACATTCGTATGCCAAAGAGCATTTCGTATGGGGTCCGCCCACCCAGAGGTCTTCTAGGGAGATTATTAAGTGCACGCTGAACGGTATACAAATGGGCCAGCCAGTTCCTGCCAGTACCTAAAACCCTAGCTGTTAAGGATTGCTTTAAGTCACGGTTCATTCGTTCAACGATAGAGTTGCCCTCAGGCCTATACGGAGACGAAAATTTCACCCGCACCCCAAGCGAAGCCATTGCATCCTTGTAAGCCCTAGAGGCAAACGCTGGACCTTGGTCCGAATGGAAGGTGCCGCATGCGAAAATTCCCACAAAGACACGCAAATCCCTGATTACATTTCGGGCGTCAGCACTCCGTTGTGGCCAGACCCATAGAAACCGTGTGCACGAGTCCACTGCCACTAAGATGTATTTATAAGCAGTATCTGATGAGAATGGACCGCAGTGATCCAAGTAAACACACCCAAAGGGTCTGTTAGCAATGCAGAGCGGTGTTTGTGGTGGACGTGTTACCGTGGAAGGCTTAATCTGTTGACAAACGTCGCAAGAAAGCACAAAAGCACGGGTGTCTTTATATAACCCACGCCACCAATAACGCTGCTGCAAGATGGAAACCGTAGCTGACACACCTGCATGAGCAGAAGCCATGCCTTCGTGTGCAGCTGATATCAAGGCACTCCTGCGGTCCGCGTTGGGGATCAGCCGATCTCCAACGTCAGGTATAGTTACATAAGGAACCTGATCGGGACTTAATTTGTAAGAATACTTGGAAGGGAAACCTGTAGGGTAATTATCACCTTCCTTGGTTGCAGCAATAGCTGCTAAAATAACAGGGTCTATTTTAGACATGGACCTGGTAACCGCTGCTACTGAACACGTGACTACTGCTGAACGGGCAGCCTCATCTGCCAGATCGTTACCAATAGCGTGTGCGCCCACCCGCTGATGGCCTAAGGTGTGAACCACCTGTGTGAGGGGCAGACGTTGTTGCAATTCTGCCACTCGAACCCAAAGCATTTTATGCTTGATTGTGCTCCCTTTGCATCCTTGTAGTCGTTTTTCGACCAGAAAAACAGATTGTCATTGTAAGATTGTACACAGTAAAAAGAATCACATACAATAAGAGTGGTCTCATCCTGTGAAGCGAACTCAAGTGCAAGTAGTAATGCATGCAGCTCGGCCAATTGTGCGGTACTATCCCCAAGTGTGCGTGTGTGCACTACAGTGGATTTGAACTTGCCATCCACAAAGGAACCCGCAACAATAGCACATGCAGCTGAATAAGCGTGCTTGGACCCAGTGGCCGGTTGCGCCGAACCATCGGTGTAGATCACACATTTGTAATCCTCAAGCGGTAGTAAAAATAAAGGAGGAGGATGAACGAATTCATACTGCAAAAACTCCTGAGTCTGAAGAGAAGAATCAAATACAAAAGTGACGTCCGAAGACGTCAAGGATGTAGCCCATTGTATCCAACGGGGATGCATTGCTTTTGAGTTCGGTACACTTGCCTTTGTTACTGCCTCTAGGGCAGGACAGGGTGTTACCACCAGAATCCGCTTTCCCTGTGCTAGTGCGCGTTCTTTCAGAATCGCCATTTGCACTGCAGTTAGAACTTTTTCGACAGATGTAAAGCGCAATTCAGCGGAAGTGTACAGATGTGACTTGTATGCGATGGGTACTGTATCACCTTCATTAAAGGTTAAGTAGGTGAATCCCACCGCCCCCGGAATTATTCTAATCACCAGGTTTGTGTGGTTATCACGAGTCAAAAGATATTTAGACTCCAAAAGGTCTGTCTGCAAAGACTGCAGTATTGAGGTATGCTCAGGCAGCCAGCAAGACCTTGAATAAGTTGGTTGTATCAAAGCATACAAAGGCTTGATACGCTGGGCATATTCGGGAATATAAGTACGCCCGAAGTTCAAGAACCCCAGCAAAGACTGAAGTTTCTTCAGAGTATTTGGGGGCACAAATGTGCACATTTTTCCAAGAAATGGGGGCTAAGCCCTTACCTTCGTTATTGAGCTCATAGCCCAAGAACAGAACGGTAAATTCAGCAATGTGTGACTTAGCAAAGTTAAATTTGTAACCCTGCTCCGCGAATTCAAGAATAATGCGGTCCACACGGGACAAATGCTGAAATAACTCGTCGTCCGTCAGATAGATGTCATCTACGTACGAACATGCGTCTTGATCAATGTCATTTAACAAAGAAACAACACGGGCGGCGAATATACCCGGACTATTTTTATAGCCCATGGGTAATCGCCGGAACTGGAATAATTTACCACCGGATGTGAATGCGGTCCACTGACCACTCTCCGGGGCTAGGTTGTGCGTGTAGAAACCGTTTGAAAGGTCAAGTGTCGTTTTGTATTTTTTACGAACAAGACTGTCTACAAGCGCAGAACTGTGTGTATTTTGCACCGCAAAGTTCCGACAATGAGTATTTAAATGCCGGTAATCCAAAACTAAGCGGTACGATCCATCGGGTTTAGAAACCACGAAAAGGGGATTGTTCATAGGTGATACGCATGGTTCAATTACTCCCTGATATTCCAACTGTGTCAGAATTTCGGAGACGGGGCCTTTTGCCTGCCGTTTGATGGGATATTGGGGTTGTGGCTGCGGTAGTGACCGCAAAGGTATTGCATGAGGAGGTGATTCTTCATCCCATCCCACATGGTTGCGGTATAACGCTGGTGCCAGGTACACAGCCCACTCAGCTGCAAGTGCTTCAGCTTTGTCTTTTGGGACATGCTTTGAAAAGCTTGGAAGGATTACCTCCTCTCCTTTATGTGCAGCTAAAACGAATGGGGGTGGCCAATCCACCTCTGCTAACAAAATGTCATATGAAGAGGTTAGATTTTCCCAAAAATCCCTTTTATTTCACGCGGTATGTCACCTTCAATTTGTATGACTATATTATATAGTCTGTCAGGGGGTGCCACTCTCGTGTCAGCTGTCTCTACAGTAACGAATGTTTTAGTTGCTGTCGCCTCCATATGAGGACGTAGCGCCTCCCGCACTATGGTAACTTCCGCGGCGCTGTCTAGGAGGGTCACTGCCCACGTCCAATTCTGGAGTCTCGTTCTCACGGTCTGAGGCATATTTCGCTGTGACAGCGGCAACCTTTTTCTTCTGAAATTGCGGTCGAGGAAGATGAAAATCTTCTGCTTTCCCTCTGACTTGTTGTCGAGGTTGGTCTCGCTCCTGGGGAGCCTCTCGGCCCCTTCCTCTATCTTGCCGTCCTCCTCCACCAGCCTGTGACGACGTCTGGGCCTGTGAAGAACGAGGAGAACGCGTATCAGAGCTCTGAAACCTTTCTGGTGATTTAATCCTTGACCTATCACGTAAATCATAAGTACGTTCAGAAGAAACCGAAACTGGGGAAGCGCCTCTCGACCCCGGCTTCTTTTGTTGCTTACCCTGTTTTTTCTGTCTCCAACTCTTTTTAGTGAAGACTGGTTTATCATCTTTCTCAGATGCACTTTTTGTTTGTATAACTTGTGTTTGCGATTGAGTTTGCATTTTTACAAAAGGCTTGTTGCCTAGGCTATTTCTTCCAATTGTTTTATAAGCCCGGGCTATTATTTTCGGTAATTCGCGAGGCCTGTCCAACTCTGGGACCAAAGCCAAAGCATTCGCTACTTGAAAGTTCATAGCATCGCCCTTGACATTTCCAAGGATCAGCTCAGCTACTACATCAAACACTCCCACTAGTCTCATCCCTAATTCCACAGCCGCTTCAGGGCCATGTTCATCCTGTACTTTTTAATTACAGAGGGTAGAACCGTCATGGAAGGAGTTCCAAAACATTTTGAATAAACTGCTGCGAATACCTTACCCCAGTTTTCACATGATGTCAAATCGGGGATTATGTCTTTTGGCAAACTTATCGTGAGGATGCGGTGTTTATCTACTGGGGATGTATGTGGAAACACTGCTTCTATCTGATCGAACTTTTCGGCAAGCCAATAAGGATAGTCGTCCTTATTTTGTGGACGTTTGCCCATCACAGAATTTACCATGACAGGACTTATAGTCACTCCAGCAGCAATAGCTGGTTGGCCTGCGACTACAGGAGCAGCTCCATGGAGGCTTCCTGTAACGTATGTCACCAAGGCTCGATGCACTCGCACCAATTCGGTATGCATAGTGCGCAGTTCGCAAGCGGTAATGCCAGATAATTTGGATGCGGGGTATACCCGGCCAATACAGGCCAAGTGGCCCCCTGAATTGACAAGGGGCCTAAACGAACTGCGGTAGTTGGTTGTGGTAGGGCGCCATTAAACCAAACACGGTGCTGCCAAGCCGTGAGAGGCACTTCAAGAGCAGTATAGGGTCGATAGGCAGCAGGAACAGCGGTGGGCTTATATTCATGAAACAGCTTGTCACCTGCATCCACCGCTTCAAAAGTGATCCAAGTGTAAAACACTTCAAAGTGATAAGCCGGATCGGCTTGAACCACAAAGACCAACTCGACCCCAGTATCGGGCACTCCATACACAGCTAAGTGGTCTCGGAGTGCTCCTCGACTATGTGCAGCTATCGCCACACCAGCCATGACTAAACAATTATATTCGACAACCTAACAGGGAGCACAAAAATGGGTCTGCTAACTAACCTTTTTAATAACTTCAAGCTTGAAAGAACCTATAAAACATTCAATATAGGAGGTATCACCGTCACATACGCCTCCGGAAGCGTACGCGAGGGGTTTGTGGACAAGCACAAGCACTACTCAAGCGTCTCGCAGATAAGCTGCCCCACGGTGGTCGCGCCATGTCATAAGGTTTCTGCACATACACAGAGCTATGCACAGGAAAATGGGACCCCGGAATACAGTGGTTTGCCACCATATACCGTAGCACCCAAAAACCCCAACCCAACTAGCTTAGCATCCCATTAGCACCCAAGTACTAATGTTTGGACAACCCAGAACACGGTATCTTTATCTCAGGACTCGCAGAAGCAAGAACACTCTTTCGTCACTCACTCGTACTTGTCCACAAGGTGCGTAGTAAGAGACACTGGATAGGTTAAAATGTTTATTCCAACTTACGTGCTCTAATGTACAGTACACGTGTCAGTACTAATAGCATAATGCATATGACTAATATAAGCAGCATGGTTACAATTCCATAGAATACAAACGGGGAAAGCATTTCAGAGCTCAGTGGATAAACGTATAAATAACATTACCACCCTCCCCTTGCAGTAAGATAGTTTATTATAATAATAGAAGACCTCTGGGCTTTGACTAGCGAACCCCCATACCTCAGTCACTAGATGCAGAATTACATCAGCAGGACATCATAGCTCTTCTCACTGAAAAGGATTTCTTCAAGTGTGTTAAGCGCTAGTAAACCACAGCATTAAAAGCATATCAAATCCTTCATGGCAATTGCACATAATGTTATGTCTGGGTGCGCGAGACTGGCCATATCAGGAAGAACCAAAATACATTGTTATGCGACCTTGTACATGTTTGTGCAGACTGAGCCCAAAAAGGTGAACAACAGAAAATGCAGACAGTGCAAAAGAACGTGGCACGAGCAAAGGGCGAGGAAGGCCCGGCTCAGTGTAACGTGCGCAAAGAAAAGCAGCATGGCAGCCAGGCCTAGGCCAAAATAACAAGGCAGGTAACAATCCACAAGACAAGGGAGTATGCAACAATATAGCGCAGCATGTGCAATCGTTAAAGGTCGCATGCGGGATGGAAAATTCCACCCAAGTTGCACAAAAACTCAATCTCTAGGAGACTGCATGGCACACTTGGCAGAATTAAAAGCCCTAATACTGTCACGAGTAAATACGGATTGAGAATTCCCCACACTAATAGTGTGCGATTCCTTTTACTGTGTACAGTCATATAATGAATATTTGCAGTAATGGGTTCAAAACGGGTTCAAAGACGCAAAAGGTGGCACAATTAAGCATAAAATGCTATGGGAACAGGTAGTGGGGTTGAAAACCGAACTACCGAGGGCTCACGTGATACATACACTAAGTCATCAGCGTGATGGCGTTCACGTTGAAGGGAATTCATTGGCTGATGAAGCCACAAAGGAGGCTGTACGCACGGCTTCCGTAGCTCCAATCACTCGCTCAAAAACGAGAATAGACGGTGAGATTGTGGTAGCTATCAATGCTTGTCGCAAAAACAGCGGAGCAGTACCAAAAAAGTTTCCACTCAAGTACTCCTACAAGTTAGATGCCAATAACATTCCATTTGCTCAGATTCCTGGAGTGGGGGATAAAGTAATTCCAAACATGGATCGTAGGTTAGGTTTGATTCTAGCAGCACACGAAGGGATAGGTTCTGCCCATGCTGGAGTTACTGTGACTGTTTCTTTATTGAAACAACGCTATTGGTGGCCTGGGTTAACAAAGCAGACTAAAGACTAAGGGCCCGATTCTGATGCGGGTTGGAAAAGCTTCCCAACCGAGTGCCTGATTCTGATGCGGTTAGGAAGGCCTCCTAACGGCATTTGCTCCTTCCAAATCTGATCGGGAACGTGTCTTCCCGACCGAGGGCCCAATTCTGATGCGGTTAGGAACAAATGTTCCCATTGAAGTCAATGGGAGTTCAACCAAATCGTATCTGGAAGCATCCGGATGCATCCTACTCCGCCGGTCGGACTTTCCCGATCCGAGTGGGTCGGACACCATTTCCCAACCGATTCGGTCGGGAAGCTTTTCCAACCCGCATCAGAATCGGCCCCTATGTCTTGAAATGCGACATCTGTCAGCAGATGAAAGGTTCCACCGTAACACATCCAGCGCAAATCCCATTGTTAGACAGTATCAGACTGTCCGTTTGCGTGCGTCCTGCTCGAGATTCATATGGGTGTGGCCCCAGTGCTCGGCTGACACTCGAACTGTTATAAAAGATTTCCGAGTCTTTATAGAGACATACGCAATTGGCACATTACATTCTGACCAGGGCCCTGCGTTTAGCTCTCGGGCTTACAAGGAGGCCATGCGAGGATTGGGTGTAGCATTGCGGTACTCATCTCCGTACCATCCTGAGGGAAATTCAGTTGTGGAGAGAAAAAAAACGGGACTTAAAGCAATCTTTAACAGCTAGAGTATTAGGCACGGGTGAAATTTGGGTAAAACATCTGTATGGAGTACAGCGAGCATTGAACAATATGCCAAGAAGTTCTCTAGGGGGTGTCACTCCTTATGAGGTCCTATTTGGGACAAGAATGTGGGTACCTGATCTTGATTGTGAAGGCACAGTGGCGGATGAAAAACCTTCTGACATCCATGATCGTTTGGCTGTTTTACAGGATCTAAATGAATCCAGGACACAACAAAGTAATGTCCATCTGAAGCAGACCGCCACTGGGTAAGTCAAATCAGTCACGGCAAGACCTGTCTGGATGCCAAAAGTCGGGGATCTGGTTAGAGAGAAAATAGCGGACAAAAAAGAATTTGAGCCATCATACAGAAAGCCTGTACCGGTCCTAGCAATTGAAGGAACAAGAACTGTACTTCTGCCGCCTCTTGCCGGAAAAAAGGGGAAAAGATTTGTCTCAATCGACCTAATCAAACCACACTATGTGGCCGATACTGAGTAGTAGGCCACGTGGACTCCAAAGTAGCAGACGCCCTCCTCTCGCTACAATCCAAGAAGTTCAAACGGAGAGACTCATCGCGTTCGAAGAGTCCCCTGCACGGAATGAAGGTCTAAGCAACAATGCTATGGAACTCGTTCCCCTTGAACCTGAAACTCAACTTCAAAATCAAAGACAAATTGCTATTAGACCAAATACAGATGTCTACGTCAACATGCCTCGAGAAGAGCAAAGTACGATTTCAACAAATCCTAATGCAATTCCAACAATTGATCGAACTGCTTCTGGCTACTTCATAAACTTTGATACGTTTTCTTTGGATGCAAGCGAACCGGAAACTACGCCAGCCAAAAAATCACGCAAACAGCAAGTAAAAGACTTTCTGAACTTTCTTAAAAAGACTTACCTGGTGTCACCCTGGGTAGAACTATGGGTAATCACCTGGATACTCTTCTTTCTTTTCTGGGTAGGCTTACTAATAGTTTTTAGCATGCTTGTTAATGGAAGATACCTTCTTCAAACAAAGCTCTGCAGCCCAAAAGGTGAACTTACTTTTAAAACCACACCTATCATCTCATCGAGAACAAAGAGACTGGTCATCAGTGAACATTACAGCAGTTCCTATACTGGAAGGTATAGTTTGGGACAAGGTTGATTTCGATATATTTGGTTCGACCGAAATTTTAAGAATTCCACATTTATTTAAAATATCGTTGAATGATATCATTACCTCAAGTACATTTTCAGATGATTGGGATTTTGAAACTGTTAATAAAATGTTATCTGATTTGGAAAAATCTGCTGTGTTTTCTAATAGTGAAACATTGGAAGACACATCAGATTTCGAGAGTTTGTATTGTTATCAACACTATGGTCATCACTTTTTACATAAATCTGCAAATCCTAGACCTGTGTTCACTTACCACCAGTAGGAACATTGTCCAACACCGCCGAAAGGCAGTTCAAAAACATTTACACAGAAATTTCCATATTTTTCGGGGTTTAATATGTCTGACCCAGCCTCATATTATTATAAGGTTGCACCAACATCAGCACAGAAAAATATGTTAACAAACACCAAACAGATTTACTCTGCTTCCTTTATTGCCCAGTTGTCCGAACAAGGTTTCGACTTGTGGAAAGACACCATTGACCTAAAATCAGTCTGGGGTACTAGGGAATGGCAGGTACAGGGAATAGAAGCTTTGTTTAGAGCATGCCTCATCCCTCAACAAATCATGTTTTTGAACGAGACAGTGCAACAGACGTCTTGCCTTGGACTAGCCAAGAACAAAGACTTGAACACACCTCGGTTGCCAACTCTATCACACACCGAGGGTAACGAAACATCACAAAAAGAGATTACCGTAGATGACATCATACAATACAACAGATCAGACCCTGATTGGAGGAAGTAGTTGATTTGGCCCACAGACACTATTAGTTGTCAGGCAAGATTCATGGGTAAAGCCGAAGGGTTTAGTATCCATAGGCCAGATCCACGTTATGTACAGAGACAACATCCAGGGGTAGTGACATCCTACAGTGTTGGGAAGTTGTGCCTCGATTGGCTAAAAACCTCAACACTCACACAGGTGAAACAACACTTATCCTTACTGTCACAGGATGTGGATCTTAGGGATTTTTTAATGGGTACCAGGAAGCCACGTCAGACACGTTTCTATTATGCTGTCTATAATGAAATATGGAAAATATCACAACAAGAGGCCGCAGAGAGACTACGAGAGATAGACCGTATAAATCTAGAAAAATGTCTAGCAGTGGTAGACAAATGGTTAACTATGTTAACCTCCAGGATATATTCCTTAGGCAACATTGTATCTTCTCCGATAGACATACTAGAACAAGATTTGGCCATATTACAACACGGGCAATCACAGTTACGTTCTATTATGTTATTAAGCTGGACGCTGCACTCTTTGCGTGCAGGCTACGTGCCTTGGCGTTGTATCAACAGTACGTCTCTGTTTTCTGAATACAATCTCACAGATAAATAGATAGAAATGGCACAAAGGGGAGCAAAATGTACAATGCTGCGTATCAAAAAACTGGATAGATTAGCATTTACAGTGGCAGAATCACCGTCCACAGAATGGCTAATCCATGGCCACATAACTCTACCGGTCACTACTTTTCAGTTTCAGTATTGCCTTGAACAAAAGCAAGTAGGCAGATATGATGAAATGGGTAAGGAATACATTAAGGATTCATGGGTATTACCATACAGATTTCGATGCTGGAGTGGGGATCGAGAAGTGTTTCTGAGCGGTACAAACTGTGAGAACTCTTTAAGTGGATGACTCATATGCCAGGATATAATGCTACACGGGGCTTGTAATGGTTCTGTGGCGAACCTGTCCTGCCATTTGAGGGGTGCCCCAGCTGCTGTGATTACTTCAGCATTTAGGCTACTTTCGAATGGGAGTTACTTGATGCTGAACAGTCAGGGCTGCTGTGGCATGCTTCTGGGCATCGCATATCTGGTAACCGTGAGATCCAGGGTTACTTGTTGTATGCAAGTATTGTTTCCACTGACACATATAGTCAGGGAGGCGCCGTTATGGCCTTCACTGAATGTTTCTTTAATACGGTTTGATACTCTAAGCAGAATGAAAGCCATGCTTCTACAGAAGACTGTGCTCTTAACCTCCGCTCGAGAGACTTTTGATCTCCAGATCGCACAGTCTTCGGCAGAGATACAGGCGCTCATTCATGCAAACTGCCCTTTCTATTTCGCAGAAGTGGTAAATCGTATCTTTAACATGTCTGATACGACAGGCATTGTTCACCTATTTAAGACCATAGGTTCTGGACTTATAAGCACCTTTCAGACGGTACTTGGAATTATACCAAACTTCATACACTCCATATTCGGAAGCATCTTTGGAGGACTTCCGCTCATCCTGTTCCTAGCAGCAGGTATCCTGATTGTTTTATATTTGCTATGCAATGGACGTCCCAGTCACCAAGGAGATGGAAAAAGCTCTCCTGGAGCATAAATACCGTGACCGCCAGGTACAACATCTAGGCATGCCTCGCCTAAGAGAACTAAGTGCATCTTGGTTCTTGTCATTTCGACCAGTCTGGGTGGACTGCATCTTACCTGTCCTCCGATGCCTGTTTTGCGGAGAAGAATGCGTGTTAGAACTGTGTTTGACACTCCCATCATGTGCGCAACCGGACGTGAATGCGTTACTGGACCTGATAACGGCCCATGTTCTGCAGTGTCCTCAGCATATTCCAATGTTGATGGCGGCATTCCTTGAGCCTACGCAGGTAGTAATTGCACCTGTTGTTCTGAACACCGGCTCCTCCACTGACACCCAGGCTTTGGACGGCGCACAGGCTGCCCCAGCACCGGCTGCGGACAGCGTGGAACATCATCTGTGCTCAATTGACATACTCTGCAAGGTGTTACAGGGGCCGTCTACGGCGGAAGCAAGCAACGGAAATGTTGCGTCTACCAGCCAGAACACATAAACAATTGACTCATTTGGCTCGTCGTGTGCTGGAAGAAATTTGCCCTTTTTAAGCAAGCTCAATTTGGGAACTAAAAACAAAATTGACATTCCTTTCATTTTTGGGCATACATGGCTTTTTAATGCTTATAGTGGTTCGGACTATAATTACGGACACTTTTAGAGCTACAGCTTGAAAAAAAATTCTTTTTACATTTTTTAAGTTTTTAGAATTTTTTTAGAAGTTTTTTAACATTTTTAGCTAAAGAGATGTTTTTATAAACTTTGTGCGTACCACTATCTAGTTATGCTAGTAGTACAGTTATAGGTTACATATGTCGTCCAGTCGGAAGAGGAGTGGGTGTTATATTCCATATAGGTACCCTATATAGGCGCAGGTAACATTGCAACCTTTCACCTATATTCTTCCCTACATTACATACATAACGGTTCTTAGGCACTGACCTTTTACCTAGATATGACACTGCATTCAGAACGCGGGTTTTTCCCTAGTTCGATTCTCATACATTATGCATGAGGCTTCTTGGAAGCACAGCAGGACTAACAGTAGGATTACCATCTCCTGTATAATATCTCTGTATAAAGTTCAGGCCCAACGTCATCCTTTAGACCGACACAGTAACACAGCAAGGTAGGACCCCTGGGGAGACCTATGGGTATATATACCGCACATCTTGCTTAGGAAGAGAGAGGAGACCGTGACTTCCCGGCTGACACACTGACCAGAGACGCTGAGGTTCCTGCATGCAGACGCTCCAGCTCGCAGTGGTCTAACATCCCTCGCGGGGTGTCCAACTCGAGACCAGGACGGGTTCCCATATTCTCTAACTCTCAGGTAATGGGGTTGACTAGATCCTAGAGGGATTCTTGGCATAACACCTACACAGATGCTAGGTACATTTAGGTACATCTAGTTAGGGAGGCATCGTAGGAGTACGCACTTTTTATCATGTGTTTTATGTACATGTATATATTCATGATTTCTGCACGATGGTAGAACTATACCATCCCTTTACTTTCGTAGTACTGCTAATCATATATATCTGCTACTGTCTAATGGTTGTTGCAGCTCATCTATTCTACACTAGAATAACAACTGTTCAATAAATACTTATTGAAAACGCCCAGCCTGTTTATTCTGTGTATCTCTCTGAGACAAACTAAGTGAGCACGAGTGACTGAGCGAAAGGTAGTATATTGTTTCCACGATACTGTGGTATCAGGGTTGTCATGTTCTGAGGTTGCCAGAATCTATTCTCTCCATGATAAGAGGAGATTATAGTGGCACTGTGATCTAGCTAATACAGACAGGCTAACGTATCCGGTGGGGGTGCACAGAATCAGTCTGCCACCAAACCCACAGTTTATGTTATCCAAACGCGCAGATCCTGTATAGGTAATATAGGAACTACACGACAGGGTAATGTCACATAAGCAAACTGAGAACTTGACAACTATGTTCTTTTATAAATCATGTTTTCCTGTGCTTTAGGCCAGTTCTATTAACCGCAATGCCTTTGGACTATTACTCCCAGAATGCACTGGATTGTAACATAGCGACCTTGGTGACCAACAGCTCTGGGACTCCCCCTAGAAATGAATACCCTTCATCTGTTCGTCCAAAATAACCGTAGTTTGTAGTTCAGTGTGGAAATATTTGTCGACATAAAATAAACTTTAAAACTAACCCTGTAATATGGTTAAACCCTAGGAGCAGCCCATTCATCTGAATTCTATGTCCAAAATATGCACGCTCCCTGCGTGACCACCGCTTTTCAAAAGTGAAAACCTAATTGCAAACTGTAACTCGAAAATGAGCTTGGCAAATGAGACCTGCCTGGCCGGTCAGGGCAGCCTGTGGTATTTTGGAAGGGGTGTCGAGCTGGGGGTGGAGAAGTTGAGGTGGACGAGGGAAGGAAGACGTGTTGAGAGGGTGAGGGAAGGAAGGACAAAGGTTAAAAGGGCGTGTGTGATCAGAGGAGGAAGATCAGGGTGAGCAGGAAGAAATCGGAGATGAGAATTTGAGGCAGGGGGCACAACGAACACCCCATGGTAGAAGGATGCGGATGAGAGCCATAAAGGGAGATGTCATTCTCAGATTCCCGGGGGGGGATATAGACAAAAGTGGATGGAAGAAAGGTTGAGAATATTATACTGGAATGAGCAGATTGCTTTGCCCAAGTAAAGGAAACAAAGTGAAACCTCTGGTAGTTGTGGGATATCAACTTTGCGAGATTGTGAGAGCGTCCCTCAGTTCCAAACTATAACGTATTTGATTGGGTGCTAATGCGCCATTATTCCAGCCCGATGACATACGTCTAAGCACCCATTATTGCATGCTGGGAAATGTGACGTGCCTTACTTTGATGTAACCAATCGCGCCAAAGCAGCTGATCATGAGCGACATGTAAAGGAAAGCTCGGGGGATGGAAATGGGATGTGCTGGTGACATACAGCCATCTGATCACCACATCTGAGCTTCGCATCGGGCACTTATGTAGCGCTAACTTTTCCTAGAATCTGAAATACAGTTCAATTACTTGATGTGCCTTTTGAACTACCCATGCCGTAGGGTAATGACGCTTATGAAGTCGGAATTTTCATACTCAACTGGGACAGAGAACGGTGCTCATAGACATCATAAAAAGCTTGTACTCCTGTCCATCGAAAGCGCTCCAGCGAGTTCTCGGTAGTATGAAACGCCATATACATGTATTTGCTATTATTCTCAGGCTTGTATTTAACAATTTTTTTGCATTCTGGGAGTTGTAGTGTGACTAGCTTACTCAATTGGGCTCACAATCGGCAATTTGTGAAAGTAAACCAAACCAAGGGATTGGCAAACCAACTCCCAGCTGACTCATCTGGCAACCCAGGCTGTGCGTAAACTACGTGTTATCCTTATCTGAGATATCAAGTTTTCCGATGATAAGATCGAATAGCAAAACCAGCCCTGTTTTTTTTATTTGCATTCCGGCTCTCGCAGTCCTTGTATGAAATGTAGGCTATGTATTGGCAACGACAATGAAAAGCGAAGACAAGGCTGCCAGCGCGTAATTGGCAACCTTGCGCCCTCTGATGCCTCCCCGTTCCTCGTATCACAGTGAAACATGCTCAGGCAGTCCTGAACTTTTAGCATGCCGAGACGCCCGGCCGAAAAGAGGCGTTGACGTGCCATGGTGGAGAGTAACAAGCAGTAGAAAAAACGGAAATGGTTGTTGGGCTATTAGCTTTATGTGATACTTGCTACCACAATGTAATATCTCAGTAAATAATGAGTTTCTTGCGCTACTTAGAAGGGGCTTGTTTTATTACCTCGGGAGAATAAAAAAAAAACATGTAACACAATCTGGCTCTCTGGTAAAGCGCTCTACTGTCCTCGGTCAAGGTACGCGCTATATAAAACAAGCATTTGCAATGCAATAGGACTCGCATTTACGCGAGACCTATTGCATTGCAAACGGGAGTGCAGGCGGGCGTGGGGCAGGGGGCGAGAAGGCACAAACAACGGGAGTGGGGGGGTCGAGAAGGCACGGAATGCGGGAGGGGGGAGTAAGAGAACCTTTTTAAAGAAAATAGTGCTCACAATCTAAATTACACATACCATGCAACACTCGAAGTAAAGGGGCCAGTAGCCATGGAAGGATACAAATGACAACATGGCCATAATAAGGAGGGACTAACAAGCCTCATAATCAATCAGACAGCAGCATTTACGAAAGACAATGACACGAGCCAATTAAAAACATGGGCGGGGCTTGGGCGGAGCTTCCACGGAGCTTCCACTCCATACTCAAGTACTGCATGCCTCGCAAAGCGAGCAGCGCATGCACGCTTCCCCTATAGGCTCGACCTAAAAACACCTAGCATTCATGACGCTCATGATGACATTAGCAAGGATCTTTTTGGTAAGAAGCATGAATTTAGCAACTGGCACTGTTTCAAAAGTGCAGTTCAGAATGGGAATCAGAAGTGTGAATATGTCCTCCTTGTCATCATTATTGCTAGCATTTCATGAAAGCTTTTTTTATTTACAGATTTTAGTGATCTCATACGAGTTACTAGTTTGGTAGCCAGGTTTCTTGAGCATTTGCTGTAATGAGCCCTATAAACATGCACCGAATTTTGAAGGGAATGTGGCTCTTCACTTTCAGCTAGAATAAGTACTTACGACCATTTGTTACACAATCCTAATTCTGTCGGGATAAGGTTTGCTGTTGGACAGGTTGTGCCACCATCTTCTAACGCAAGATCATATTCCTGTAGGCATGAACCTAACCCTACTATTCCATATTGAGAATTTCTTCTGCTGTTTTTAGTAACTCATGGACTGAACAAGTGAGTTGAAAAGGGAGGTAAGAAATGATTTTCATAAACATATAACAGAATGTACAAAAACATAACATAGTGTATAGCTATTCTGAAACATCCCTCTTGGTGGCCCACAACCTACTAGTAATTTAGAAGTGTTTGACCTGTCCCTTAGAAATTCCTGGAAAAAAAGGATTTAGAAACCAACCAGTGATATTTAAATAGGAATGGAGAGTATATTTGTGAAACAAATTTCGAAATTTCTAAAATATACACTGTGAGAAGTTGGCCTGGTATATGCTGTCCACTAATTAAAGTGGGCACCTTGCACCAGTCCAAACAACCCTTTTGGTGATTTAAGAGGTCAAAGATAACCTTAGAAAGCTATCCAAGTGGTAGCTGTGGAGAGCAGCCTCCAGGCTTAGTCTTAAAGGAATGTTAAGCAGCTTGTTTTACCAGAATGCAACCTTATTGTATTGGTTAAATGAAAGGAGAACCATACAGTAGTTATAAAAATATTTATTTATTATTATAACACACCTTAAATACCTCACAGTATCTGCTACACACAGATAAACACAAAGCACACAATACTGTAGCACAGAAACAATCATAAGTAGCACTAATACACAGTGGGCTCCAGGGGGAGACCAATCCATATACTAAAATAGTGGTATAAGAACCACAATTCGAGCCAAGACAGTGTCTAGAGGATGTAGAGTCGCTGGGACCCCCAGGAACCACCCAAGGTGAGTAAGTAGAGACCCCAAGGAGGACGGGTGCAGTGTGAGAATACGACTGCGTGCTACATACAATTCAATGGGAGAGTCGTGGTTGCAGTTTTAGTGTTTAAGGACCCTTCCCAATGGATTATGTAGAAACCCTTTAGAACATAGAAGGTTGGAGAGCCACCCCACCCGTGGATGCCGAAGTACCAGAGTTACCTATCCCAGGGAAGCCGGGTGCATAGGGTCGAAGTGGCATCAGAAACCACTGTCGTTCTCAAGGGGAGTCTTCAAAGAAATGCCACTGCTGTAAAGAAGAAAAGTGTCCGGTGGAACCCACAAGTGGATTATTGATGGAAGGAACCTGAAAGCAGAGGGGACAGAGTCTGGGTCACTCAGGAGTGACCAGGGGCTCGGTAGACGAATGCCCACCGATTTTGGGTGCTCCAAGTGTGAAGATGGAGACCCTGACTGTACAGCTGCAGGGACCAGGAGACGTTGAGGACAACCAGGAGCCAGATACAAGCTGTCCCGCAAAGGATGTCGAGTGCTGAGGGGTCGGTGTCCAGCGGGAGCACCAACAAGCCTTGGCAACGGTAACCGGCGAAGAAGGTCAAAGAAGGTTACGGTCTGGCCCAGCAAGGACCAGAGGACTCACCACAGCAACGGGAGTTAGGGCAGGCCTGGAGCAACCAGGGAGCGCAAGGAAAGCAGTGTTGTCCCTCAAATGGACCCACAGGCCAAAGGCACAGGAGTCGCAAGGGGACCTCTAGCAGTTTCACAAAGTCACAGCTTGCAGGGCACAGAGTGTGAGGAGGCCAAAGTCCTTTGTATGAAATGTGCACAGAGGTTGGGGCTATTGATAGCCCAATGCACTTAGTTGGGGAATGCCAACAAGCATATGCACTTGCAAATGTACGCAGTGCACAGTGATTTGGGTTATGCAGTCCCCACGAGGGATACTGGCCTCAAACTTGATGAGAGGGCAGCTCAACCTCAAAGAACATAGGATCCCACCTCCTGTGTTGCTGGAGCCTTTGGAGTCCGCAGGAGCTCAGGAACAGCAGACTGGTTAGTTGTATTACGGTGCCTGCGAATACAGGGGAGTGACTCCTTCACCCCAAGGGAGATACTTAAGTTGTCCTTGATGCTCCACAGGTCCTGCACGGAGCGTGTATGGTGCACAGGCACAGACGATGCTTTGGACGGAGAGGGAGACGAAGTCGGGCTCAGTCGAAGTCCAGCGAAGTCCAGAGTGTCCAGATGGTCGAAGGTCAGTGGTTTCTTGATCAGGATCTTGTCCACGGCGAATCTAGGGTCCTACAGCCAGGTAAGCCCTTTTGTACCCATGGGAGAGGGTTGGACAGATTCAGGGGACCCTCCCAGGGGAGGGTCAGGACAGTGAGGAGGTTATTCCCATGTCCTTTTCCTGTTTCTCGCCAGAGCAGAAGCCAAGGGCTCCCAGGACTGTTTTGAACTGGACTATGCACAGGGACACCAAATGTGCCCCTCGTGCAGACTTTCAGGCACTTTGGAAGTGCACCCACCCAGCTCCAATACACTAAATCTTGTCTGGGAGGTGCAGCAACCATTTTGTGCTGTCCGGGTCGAGAAGGCTGGTACCGGGAAGACCAGGGACCCCACGAAGCTTGCTTCTGAAGGGTGGAGTCATACCTCCCACACCGGTTACCGGTGTGGAGGTATGAATCCAAGGTGTTTGATACCAAACACAACATGGTTTGTTGCAGCTGTTTTCGAGATAGCATTTTACGAGAGCATATAATGCACCTCTACCTATATGTCTGGCTGCGTCACCGACAACCCGGGAGAATGGTCTCCGGTGGCTGTAAGGGTGCTCTTCTCATGCAAGGGCACCCTCTCACGTAAAACCCAGCACTCTGCCTTCAGGATTGTCAAGGCGTGCTATAGGGGTGACTTATAGGTTTTAAGTGTAGTGACCTATAGATATAGTAAACCTATATCTAAAGTAAGTGGTGCATACACCATCTTACACAGGCTGCAATGGCAGGCCTGTAGTTCCATTTTGCATGGCCTCTCATGGGTGGCATAATACATGCTTCAGCCCATTGGAGGCCTCTGGGGTACCTATGCCCTGGGTACATGTGTACCATATAATAGGGACTGACAAGGGTACCCCAGTATCCAATCTGGAGTGTACCTAAGTAAATGACATGACATTTTAGGGAGAAAGCAGATAGACTGGGGTCCTGATTAGCAGGATCCCAGTAAGACTAGTTAAAAACAGTGTAACATCAAGCAAAAAGTGGGGGTAACCATAAAAAGCATACACAATTTTTCAAAAAAAATGTCAACAATTCTGCAAAATATTGATCAATCCTTTCCAAAATTAATCTCACGTACAGTGAGAGAATTCCCTTACAAAAAGTGATGAGGGAATATTACTCTGAAAAAACTTTTTTTGTAGGAACTGTTGCCCTTAAGCAATGTTTGGCAAAATTGACTATTTTGAAAACGCACCAGAGTGCGAGGTAAACTTTGGAACACTATATTTGTAACATTTAAGTTTCACACAATCATACTCATCATGAAGATTTAAAGTGGTGAGCAACATTTTCTGAATTTAAACTGTACAATTTAAGGTATAATTTGAAGTCAATACTGTAATCTGCAGTTTCACAATCCCCAAAACGTGACCTTGAAGGTTGTTCTTACCTTGCTCTCACGTTGCCCAGGTTAAACTAGTTTGGCCAAACTCCACACTAAAAGAATTCACATGTTGAAGTTCGATGAACTTCCTGTTTAAGAAGTTTATGGAATACGTGTCACATAACAGTTTAAAAGTTTTATTGAATAACAAGTCAAAACGGGGCAATACTTTTTGCCGGATCAATTAACAAGAAGCAAAATCTCGTTCATGCAAGGATGGAAATTCATTGTGGAAAGTTGCAAGAAATAAAACTTTATTTTATCAGTTTTCTTTTTTAGTTTCACTAGCAAAAAAAAAGTTCCAGGGATAATCACCTTCCACTGAGAAGTGTGTCTAAAATGAATTTCATAAGTCTTAAAAAGGGGGTTTCTAGTTGGCTAAGGTAGGCATCCAAGCCAGGCATAACCCACCACTCTAGTAAGGGTAAGTCAGATATACAACTTAAATTTACCTGTGCTAACCCTCTGGTAGCTTGGCACAGAGCAGCTAGGCTCAACTTAAGAGGCAATTTGTAAAGTATTTGTGTAACACTTAAATTACAGTAAAAGACTCCCCCCAGTTTAGAAAAATAGAGAATATTTATCTGTTTAAAACACAACCAAGTTGACAAAATACAATAAGAAGAAGTCAATATATGATTTCTTAAACATTAAGGGCCCGATTCTGATCTCATTCAGAAATCATACCGAATGACTCAGGTCCGGAATGCTTTCTGTATGACTCGGATCGGGGGAGTCCAACCGCACGAGTATGATGCATTTGAATGCATCCGGATACTAGTCGGTCGGACTCCCAATGTCTTAAATGAGAGCCTCTGTACCGAACGCATACAGAGGCTTGCATTGACAAAAGGGGTGGTTGGGGATAATTGTGCACCCTGGGTGCCCGCCACACTGTGCATGGTTGGGAAGAGGGGACCCATGGGTACCCCCACAGGCCCGATTCAGAGGGCTCCGGATTAAGGGGGGGGCCTGCTACAGGCCTCCATACACTGATTCCGGAAGCCTTTTCGATCCGGGCAAACCGAATCGGAAAGGCTGTCCGAATCAGTCATCGTACTTGCTCGCTCGTAAAACCTAGTCCATAGAGCTGTCCGAATCAGCTCCGTAAGGCTCTATCTCTCTGAATGCCTTCCGGAACCGATTCGGTCAGCGCTAAGGCTTTCCAGGCATCGTATTTGGTCATTTGGAAATGTGACGATTCGGTCGGAAACAAGGGCTCCGGATCGGTTTAGGCAATTCCGATTCGGAGCCCTTCCAACCGAGATCAGAATAGACCCCTAAATGTGTAAACAGTGCT
Organism: Calotriton arnoldi; assembly: GCA_963921515.1. Taxonomy (NCBI): domain Eukaryota; kingdom Metazoa; phylum Chordata; class Amphibia; order Caudata; family Salamandridae; genus Calotriton; species Calotriton arnoldi. The sequence continues at coordinate 870,231 of CAWUFW010007390.1, read as the reverse complement.
TAGAAATCACTAGCGGTCAAAAGATTACTTAAGGTTGAAAGGGACCAGTGCAAAGTCGAAATTCGGGCTGACCGTGATGAAGGGCTGGCTGGCTACAGGACCCAGACAGGTCCAGCTGAAAAAATATCTTGGATGGAGCTTTTGTCGAGGGTCCACTGCGTCATCGTCGAGCCACGCAGAGTGGGTTTCTGCCTCTTGGTCGGCTCCATTGAAATCAATAGAAAACTTTGTCATTGGGCAGCCTTTATGTCACTGCCAAGCCAAGTAGGCTGTGGATTCTTCGGCGATGAGGACCCTCTGCGTTGGCGGCCAATGTGCCAGAAATTCTCACACAGTCAAGGCAATGCATCAGTTTTTGCAATAATCAGCGCTGAACCCACTTCTGAGCCCAGGTTTTGAGGTGGCACCTCAGAAAGGGGTAGTACTCACAGATGGCAGAGTCCTGCAGCACCAGCAGGATTACAGGAAGTCTTTTGTGTCTCTGAGACTTCAGAAGAACAGGAGGCAAATTAACACACCCTTGGAGTCACTCTGGGTTCAAGAGAGATGGGTCCAGTCCTCGTCCTCGGCAGGGGAGAGATCAACAGACTTCAGAGCAGCTCAATAAAGCAGAGTAGCAGTTCCTCAAAACAGCTAATCACAGCAATGTGGCAATACTTTCGGCACAGCAGTCTTCAGTCCAGCAGAGTTCTCCCCAGGTTCAGCAGTGTACTAATATGTTAGGGCCAGAGCCCTGGTATTTATACCCAAATGTGCCTTTCATGTAAGGGGTGACTTCAAAAGATTTCTCTGCAGTGCACAAGGATCCCTTTCAGCCCAGTCTTGTCTGCCAGGCTATCTGTGGGGGGTAGGCAGCCCCTTTTTGGGAAGATAGGACACAGCATATTCAAATGTAAGAGTAAGCCACCTCTCCCCCTTCCTGCTCTGGAAGGCTGTCAGTATGCAGATGAATGTAGATGAATCCTCGGTCTCACCTAGCCCTTTCTGTGTCGTGGCTGTATAGAGGGAATGCACAAAGTGTAGAGGTCCTGCAGCCCAGATGTGCAGGCACACAGAGCAACGTTCGTGAGCAGAGAAATGTTCACTTTCAAAAAGTGGCAATTTTAAAAAATGGTAATGCCAAATCCAACTTTACTACTAATGAGGATTTATTACCACCATTACAAAAGATATGAAACATGATGAAGCTAATCCTTTCTGATCAGGAATTACAGCTTAAAAGTTACTTTAAGGAATCCCCAATGCTAGCCTATGGAAGGAGTAGGCCTCACAGCAGTGAAAAACAAATTTAGCTGTTAGTCACTGCCAGGACATCTAAAACTTAAAGTACATATCCTGCCTTTTAGCTACACAGCACCATGCCCTTAGGGTCACTTAGGGCCTACCTTAGTGGTGACTTATGTGTAATAAAAGAGGAGTTCAAGGCTTGGCAAATATAGTTTTAAATGACAAGTCGAAGTGGCAGTAAGCGGCACACATAGGCCCTACAATGGCAGGCCTGAGACAGGTTTGAAAGGCTACGGCTGTGGTTAGCACAGTCAGTGCTGCAGCAACATTAGTAGTATTTAACTTACAGGCCCTGGGTTTATGGCAGATGACTTTACAAAGGACGCTCAAGTAAATTAAATATGTCAATCAACGATATACCAATTACACGTTTAGAGAAGAGAGAGCATGCACTTTAGCACTGGTTAGCAGTGCTCAGAGCCCTAAAGCGAACACAAAGAGGGTCAGAAAAAGATAGAGGAGGAAGGCAAAAGATTTGAGGTAACCCTGCAAAAAAGGCCATTTCCAACAATAAGTTTCAATCTTTGCTGGAAAGCAAACGTTTCTCCTGGCAAGAGGTGCCTGCTCAATCAAATCAGTAGTTCTTATTATACACATTCAAAAGGATGAAATATGGAATCGTCTTTGCCTGCATCTAACCGTGTGACTTGCATGTTGACCAAAGATATCTGCAGCAGGTGTATTGATGCAATAATAAATTGCGAAATGTTGACCGTGCACATAAGAGTTATATTACTGGAACTGGCACCCGCAGTTACCCCACTCTTTTCAAATGGTGTTACCCATTCTTTGTCTATCGGAAAATGCTTTAGTACATATGGCCCTTAGTCTTGCAGAGTCTGAATAAAACCTCACAGTTATCTGAGTACAGATAATGCCTTCAGCATATATTTTAATCTTCAGTATCATACATTGAATGATTTTCTTTGCCAGTTGCTCAAAGTATGGGTCAAACATTACCAGGGAGAGGGAGAGCCCCAGTTCCATATGTTTAGTGTCTTAAAAGTTGTTGACAGGAATCTGTTAGCTATCGGGATTTTATACTCCCATAAACCAATCCTGAAGCCCTTCATATATAGGGTGGCTCATAGATACCTCCAGTAAACCCTGACAAACTCTTTTTCCATGTCAACCTCATATTACCCAAGATAGGAGTTATTCGGAATAGCCAAGTCACAGTCACAATAGAAGTTTGAATGGACAAGGTGGACCAGCAGTAATCCCTCTGCTGAGAGAATGTATTATCACTTAATCACTATAGACAATCAGTTCAGGAAATAGTGCAACACTTTGTTCTATCCTGCTTCTAATCATCATAAGGCATGGAAGCCATATTAGACTATTATAGCAGGCACAATTTTGCTTGCCCGACAGTTTTTCAAAGTACTCATTTTCTTGTACATAACACATAGCCATTCTATGTTTTCAATAGCCTAGACAGATTGACACGGAAAGATCAAATGATCCTTTCTTAAATTAAACTATCTTCTTTCTGTATCATTGTGTAGGAACATGCCTCTTTTAGTATGGCCACCACCATTTTTTCTGAAACAGGCCACAGGGCATGGCCTTGGACTCCTAAAACATGTTGAAATTGACTTTACTCGTTATTGTCATATTTTGCTTACCAGTAAGTCCCCTGTATATGGTGCAAACGTTTATCCAGGGCCTTCAATTCAAATGTAATTAGTGGACTATAGCACATATTGTGCCACCATTAAAGTGGCCATGCAATGCTTGTCTCAGGCCTGGCCCTGCACCCTGGTAGGCAGTTTTAAAGCTGCCAATACAACTTGGTAAATAAACCTTTTGGCAAGACTAAACCTTCCTTATATTTATTTACCAGTCACCCCTCAAGCAGATGCTACATGCATAGGGAAGGGGGCATGGTATTTAAAAAGCAGGGAATGTGCACATATGTTTTCCATGCTTTGGCGATGAAAAATCTCCAAAGTCATTTTTCTCTGTGGTAGGGCTGGCAATCCAATAGAAGAACACTGGGTCACATTAGAACACCTTAGAATGCTTAACTTCAGTTAGGGAATAGCTAGCAAAATAATTCAAGGGCTTATTTTAATGGACATTTAAAATCCAACTTAATGGTGAAGTCTGATTTTAGATTACTATTTTGAAAGTTATACTTTTAGAAAGTTGTCATTTACCTGCCAGTTTTCAGTGTGTCCTGACTTTTGATGGCTCCCCTGTGGTGAAATGTATATTGCTCCCAGAGAGAGGACAAAGGGCTTGGGTGTGGCTGTGGGGAGATTTTGTACTCCCTGACAAGATGCCCATCTGGTTTGTGCCGATGAACCAAATTAACTTCAAAGGGTGCCTACCAGTCACAGGTAGATGTATTTCACACCTTGGTCTGCCCCCTACACTTTCTTGCTAGCCAGCTCACACTATTTGTAGTGGGGAGATGGGATGCCTCTAGAACCAGTTTTGAGTGACAACAAGGGAAGGTTTGCCCATTGTTATAGCCAGACCTCTGGGTGGACACGGTCACCCCATGCTCATGGGAAGAAATGTTCTGCCATGTTAGTTTTTGGTAGAGGCTGGCACTGTGGGATGGTTTACAGTAAAACATACAGGAAGTGCTACAATAGTGTGTAGTGTCATCCCATGGAACGTTTATTCATTGGTTAGGGAGTGGCTAGGAGTTTCGCTCAACTACAGGCTGGCACTGGGCATACATGTGGCACCGCAGTACCCTCTTCAGAACACCTCTATACCTGTGTAAGACAGAAGAAGGATGGCACATACTTTTCTGATCTATTAGGAGACCCCCCAAGGGCTAGAACAACTCCTATCTATATATAGGACTGAGAGGTAGACTCCAAGGGTCATTTGGCTAACCTCCTGTTAAGCTACAGGAACATAAAAGCAGCAAGAAGTCCACATTCCTGAAGAGTCCACCTGACCAGTTCCAGCTGGCCATGCTCTGGATCCTGCTGGGGCATCTCCTGGAGGGAGGCCTGACTTCTAAGTGGTGTCCTAAGGTCCTGATGCTCTTAGAAAATGGGCAGAGGGTACTTCTACTGCCGAACCCTAACAGCTGGTAGTTAGAAATGGTTTCAAGACTTCTGCCTGGAGAACCCACAGAACAATGTGACCCACCCGTAAGCCTACCTGCTGAGGGTGCCATGCCAGTGGGCCTGACTTCGCCACAGCTCTCGGTACAATTGTGTCTGCAGCAGCAAATCAGTTTCAGCGGACCAGACGCTGATTGGCATCCAACAACATTGAACCCTCTCTGACTACAGCCTGCAGCCTTGCCCCATTGAAGGAATCTGACTTCCAGAAAAAAGACTAAGTCCAAATGTAGAATTCTTCACCAGACCCGAAACTGAGCAGCATCCAATCGATGTTGATAGCTTCTTGGGCGTGAACTTGGAACTTTTCCCACTCTGAACTTTTCCCGCCTTCTTTGACAGATTCACTGAGAACTGTTCCTTCCCCAGTCCATCATCAACGACCTCGTCTTCAGAACTCTACCTTCTCAGAAAATCTTTAGTGCAAAGGTAACTCCTTGGCCATACCTGCCTGGCCCTTGCATCCGACATGTGCTCCATCGCGTATGGCCTTAAACCTTCCCTTTGTACTAGTCTTGTACAATCAGTTGCCCACAGTTGGTGCTTTATGCTTTTTGGAGCAAAATTTTTATATTTCATATCACTAGTCCCCGTTATTGTATTCATGCCATTTGTATGTCATTATTTTCATTAAAATATTCTCTATATTCAGAAACTGGAGAAGGATTTTTAGTATGTTGTGTTTTCAATGTTTTACATGTTTTAGAAGTTCTAATTTTTTTACACATGTTCTTAAGTTCAGCCTGTCAGCTCTACGCTATTGATCTCAGGGGTTGAGCTCAGGTTTTAGATACTGAAATCTTAACTGGACCTAACATGAATAGTGACTAGGCCCGGGTGGTAAACTCTGCTCCGGAGTTTGTGGAATTCGGGTACTCCATGGCCAAGCACGGAGTTCCTGAATTTCGCCTTCCTGGGCACGAAGATGGTTTATTTCTGTTTGTGCACCAATATAATCTTGGGCTACTAGCAAGCTCATGCAATACTTTGCGCTTGTTTGCACCCTTTCCAGCCTCGTCGGCGCCAATGTAGTGCCAATAGGGGACAAAGCACTTGAGCAGCTTTTGTGCTCGATAAGTAGCTGAGAGACTTTTTGAGCGGATTCTCTTTTCCAACTGGCCGTTGGAGTTGTTTTTTTTGTGCAAGAAGCTTTTTTTTCCAGCAGGAAGGAAGTACCCCGATGTACAAAGAGAGCTTTAGATACTTTTCGCTGTGGGACGGAAGAGCAAGATGGTGTTGGTGTGATTTCACGTCGTCCAGCCGCGCACGCTGTGCTTCTCGGCAATCGGCTATGCGGACTGATTCAAAATGTCGAAGGTGAAAAGCAGCTGGACGCGAGCGCTCCGATTTTCAGTCCAGCGAAGCCTGGAAATACTCTTTGTCGGTAGGATAAATGCCGTGCCTGGTGGAGAGTTACTTTTCTACATTTGCTGCCTGATTCTGTGCTACATTGTTTCCTCGATACTCGTGCTTGCTCTGGGACTCGTGCCATTGATCAAGAAAAGGATTAGAACGCGAGGGCAGCAGCTTTGGTTTCAAGCCCGGAGGTATACAAAAAGAAGCTTCGGAATCTGCAATGGACATTTGAGACATGTCGCGCTAGAAAGAGCGCCTTATTTCTTCATCCACCTCCTATCTCTGTGCAACTTGGTATCTTTGGCGCCTACTCTGGTTTTTTATTCTACAATAAGCAGACAACAACAGAGGCTGCAGATGTCTTCCAGGGGCTCTAGAACCGGGAAAAGTAGCAAATTAAAGGCCCCCAACCCACGTTAAGCAACATTGCCCCAGGGGAGGCTGCAACACCGGACATTTCACTAAAAGGTAAAAGGGAAGCTATTTGCCTAAAACGAGGTACGGGGAAGATTGGGGGCACTGGGGGCGCTGGGGGAGCTAAAGAGGGTTTTCAACCAACAATTGTGGAAATGCTCATTGGACCTAAGGCTTTACCTATTGTTCCTGACACTACCTTGAGTGGCGCCCCAACTCCCACACCCCCTGCAGCGTCCAAACCAGATTGCCAGCTTGTAGATGCGCAGGATTGCTCGAATCCTGAATTTAACCTGATGGGGTCTCAAGAAAGTGACATGCTTGTGCAAAAAGAGATATCTCTTGGTGAACAACCTAGAGATCAAAGTAGCACAGTGGGCCCTGTGGTTTTGGCAAACTTACCCACCGATCCTCCTATTATTGCACTACCTGTTGAAGAAGCGGCTAGCCCCCTACATCTAGAATCTACTAAAACGATGGCTGAAAGTGAAACTGGGCTAAACCACCTAGCAAAGGGTATCACGGACTACATTCTTAGAGCAGAACCCAATTCTGGCCTCAGAGCCCCTTGGACTGCAGAGGTTAGTGGTGAACATTTCTATTCGGTCTCAGATGGTTCCCTGTCAACTTCTGATGGAGACCAAATTAGCTACAGCTCTAGTGAAGACATTAATATTGACCCTTCTAAAAACACAGGGACGGTGCAACGCCAGACGAAAAATAGAAACCCCCAGAAAAGACGTAGCCAACTCAAATGGGACTATTCAGACTCGCAAATGTCTTACCCCCTATGCGAAGAAACTGAACAGTTGTCTATCTGGGAAAATGCCAAATCTGCAACCGTGACTGAATCTATGGTAGAACCCTCCTTATCCTCAATCCTAACTTCCATCAAGGACTTCCAAGCAGAGGTTCGCTCCGACAATCGAGCCGCTAAGGGGGCAGCCAAAAAGCTACAGGGAGCTCATGCGGAAATTAAACAAATTATGCACTGACATAAGCGACCGGGTCAGCACGGTTGAAGGTCGTACAGAGAGCCTAGAAACGGAGATAACCACTTTGAAGAATCAGGGGTCTGCTCATGAGGCATGTCTGGGAGATGTCAGGATGAAGATGGAGGAGCAAGAAAATCGTCATCGCAGGAACAACCTCCGTTTGCTAGGTATTCCGGAAGGAGTGATTCAAGACGCTACATCGTAAAACTGCTATGAGAAACCTTCCCGGCACAAGTAAACTGGAACTGGGACTACGAAGTCCAGCGAGCGCATCGATTCCCCTTCCATCTTAAGCAGAACCGAAATGCCAGTAGCTCTTCGGTAGAAAAGCCCAGAGCTTTCTTAGTGTTTTTTGGGAATTTTCTCCTCAGGCAATTTGTGTACGATCAGGCCCGTCCAAACTCCCCAAAGGGGGCTAATGGTGTGATGTTCTTTGCCAAACCCGACTTCTGCCATACAACGGTAGAGCGCAGATGGCATCTGCACCAGATGATTACCCCATTTCAACAGCTTGGTGCCCAAGTGTTTTTAATGAATCCTTCCCGACTAAAAGTTATTTTAAATGGGTCCACCCGGATTTTTATGTCCGAGGTCAAGGCAGGGGAGTATCTGGAGGAGATTAAGGTTAAAAGAAAGGGAGGCAAATAAAGGTGTGCGGGAATGCTAGTAGTATAAGGGCTGCTTGTTACACTGGAGAAGCTCCTGGGTTTTGGTTTGACCCCTTTACTCAGGGTCAAATCTACATTGTATAAAGAATCCTTAGCCAATAATTCTATACGCTAATCTAGGCGCTGCTTTGCGGCAGGGAAACTTAACTGACAACCATTATTCAGGACGTTCCTGATTGCTCTATTTATGGGGGTGGGTGGGAGGGGTGGGAAGGGAGGGGTCACGTTTTGGTGGTGGGGAGGGTCACGTTATTGGATAATGTGATAATAATTGATGAATCTAAAATATGGAAAAAAAAGGGGAAAAAAACCAAAGTAAAGTTAATGAATAATAGGAAAAAGGAAATTTGCACAGAGCAGAGAAAAAAAAAAAAAAGAAAATATAATAATAATAATTTTTCGGATACTGTGGGATGTACAAACTGTAGTATGACTTAAGATGTGTTTTCATGATAAGAACAAACATGATTGATCAAAGCTTTTTAAAAATAGTGTCCGTCAACGTTTGTGGGTTAAATGACGCCCTGAAAAGACAGAAGGTGGCTCAGGGTCTACGTTCACTGGGTGCGGAAATTATTACCCTTCAGGAAACACATATAGAGGGATCCCAGAAGCACTTATTGAACTCACTGGGCTATAGGGTTATTGGTGGTACCTCGCAGGGTGCAAAGACACGAGGGGTTGGAATTCTGGTTCAAAATAGGCACCCACTGACCTCTAGTAGGGTGAAATTCGATCCTCTGGGTAGGTGGGTTATTGCGGAATGTCATCTTCCCCCCAACTCCAGCTTCACACTATGCTCAATATACGGGAGTAATACTGACTGGATTTCGGGAGAACTTGCCCATTGGCCATTACCGCTAGTAGTTTCTGGAGACCTAAACATCAACCTACCTAGTAATTGGAGAGCAACTGATCAATGGTTCTATAGAGGTAGAAAGCCTAAAGTCTATCAGGCCCTGCTTAACCTAATACAAACTCATGGGCTCAATGATGTCTGGGCCACTCTAAAACCAACTCATCCGGGCTATACCTACTTTTCAGCTCCGCACCTTTCTCTTGCCAGACTAGATTATTTCTTGGTTTCCCCATCACTACTTCAAAACTGCTCTATAGAAATTGCCCCACGCTTTATGTCGGATCACAATCCCCTTATCCTAAATATTAGGGGGCTGGGGCTCAGGGGAGAAATCTCGAGTTGGAGCTTTGAAAAAGCTTTATTATATGATGAAGGTTACCGACTTCATATGCAGGGGTGGATTAAAGAATTTCTAGAAATCAATATAGGATCCGCAGCAGTTAGAACCGAATGGGATACCATGAAGGCGGGCATCCGGGGGAGACCCTGCGTGTATTCAATAAGGAAGAATAAAAAACTAAAGAACAACTAGCGAGGGCACAAGATAAGATGAAAAGGGCAGAGGAAAAATTAATTTTAGCAGTCCAATTGGGGGGTGAAATCGAGAATGCCCAATTAGAAGAAGTAGCTAGCAAAGCAGAAATAGGGTCCATCTTCGCAGAGAAAACCGCTATGAAATGGGCATCTGCTAGAGAAAAAGTATATGAATGTGGTGATAACATCGGTCACCAACTTGCCCTTAGAATTAGACAACAGGTGTCTGCCCGTGAAATTTCATCAATTCAACTCAGTTCTGGAGAGTTCACAAATTATACCAATAAGACTCGCAAGGCATTCTATGAGTTCTACCAAAGGCTTTATTCTGAAGACAAGGCGGGACCCTTAGAATTAAGAGAGGATGAAAGCCTGGAATATCTGGGTGAAATCACGTTAGCGGAGCTTAGCTCAGAAGATCATGATCAGCTCGAGGAAACTCCTGAATGGGATGAGATATCTAAAGCCCTGGCTATCCTTCCGGATGGGAAAGCGGCTGGTCCCGATTACATACCGGTCGAGTTTTATAAAATATTTACTCCCCTGATAAGTACTCTTTTCACTCTATTGGTTACTTCTATTTTTAATGGCGCACCCCCACCAGACTCTTGTTCTAATGCCAAGATAGTAGTATTTCCAAAAAAGGGTAAATCCCCTCTCGAAATGGGATCGTACCGGCCAATAACTCTAATTAATTGTGACTCTAAGATATACGCCAAAATATTCGCATCAAGATTATCTCTGAGAATAGAGTCCCTGGTCTCACAATGGCAACACGGGTTTGTCCCAAAAAAAAGCACGACGGAACATATCCGAAGGGTTATTACCCTTTTGGATGCTGCCCAGGTAACAGGTGACCCGATCTCATTAATCTTACTTGACGCTGAGAAAGCGTTCGATCGGGTCTCCTGGACATTTCTCTGGGCTGTTATGAGGAAAATGTGCTTTGGGCCTAAGGCAATACAAGCCATACAAGCTCTTTACAGCCATCCTACAGCTAACGTAACAATTAATGGGGTCCTGACGGAACAGATAAAAATTTCTCGGGGGACCCGCCAAGGGTGTCCATGCTCACCTCTGCTCTTCGCTCTCTATATTGATCCTCTTATTAAAGCAATTGAGAGGAATCAATTTATTCGAGCGACGAGCAGATCTGGGCTGGATACTAAAATTGTGGCTTATGCCGACGACTTGGCGGTGGTGACTCCCGACCCCCAGAGTGCCATCACTGCCCTAGAACAAGAGGCCGAGAAGTTTGGGAAAATCTCAGGCTATGCCCTCAATCAAGGGAAAACCCAGATCATTATTAACAACCAAATCGACTGGTCAGACTGTAGGGTGGTCCAGACTGCAAAATATCTGGGGGTCACTTTAACCGCCAACACCGATCAGATAGTAGAGGAAAATTTGATCCCACTGGCCACTGAGATTAAACGGGCGCTTAAGCGTATCAATAACTTACATCTTACCATGGTAGGGAGATGCAATGTTGTTAAGATGTCCTATTTTCCCAAACTTCTATACTTCTTTAGGGCTATCCCCTTAGAGATTGGCAAAACAATGCTACGGAAATTCGATCAAATATTTCCGAATTTATCTGGGCATATTCCAGACCAAGGCGAGCTTTCAAGTTACTCTCTCTTCCTCGGGAAAGGGGTGGTTGGGCGCTACCAAATTTAAGATTTTACTACTGGGCTTCTGTTATGCAATATAGCGCGGTGCTGCTTCAAGATTATACACATACTTCTATGGAAGGTCTACCATCGCCCTTTCAACTACTTTTAGGAGCAGAGACTCCCAGATGTCTCTGGAGGCAGCTCTCCTTTGGCTACTTTAAAAGGGTAAGATTCAAGACTTTAATGAGTGTCTATAAAGTTTTTTCCAATATTCGTAAAACTTTTGGACTGGGCAACCTGAATTATTATTCCCCTCTTAATAACAACTCTAACTTACCAGCAATCTTCGGGGCTTCTTACTTACGTGAATGGCATCAAGCAGGAATATTGAAAATGGGGGACCTAATAACTTCTGATGGCATAAAATCATACGGTACACTTAAAACTGAATTCCATCTGGGGGACCAGGAGTCCTTTAAATATATGGCCATAAGAGATTTCCTGACCCGTAAGACTGGGGGGATTGCCGGTTTTTCTAAGGTAGATCTTATCGATAAATTAAGAAGCCCTACTCTACCCAGGATAGGATACCTATACGATACATTAGTCAGCTTAATGTCTGACGATATGCTTATTACCGCTAATAAATGACAACAGAAATTGAATATACCTTTTAACATCTTTAATCAGGCTGTGCAATCTGCCAAGAGTGATCTACTTTCTGCCAAGCTACAGGCACAATTTTATAAAACCGCATTTTTTCTATATATTACACCTAGTAGAGTCGCCAAATGGGGAACAGGGGCTGGAACGCTATGCCCGAGATGTTCAGAATTCAGGGCAGACTCAATACATATGTTCGCCACGTGTCCCCAACTTATGCCATTACTGGGTCAGATACAAGACTTTTTTAATAAAGTTCTTCCTCAGGAAACTCAGTTAACTCCCACGACTATTTTATTAGGCATTCAAGATAAGATTAGCAGAAATAACGGAGGTGCTCTTATGTATGTTGCCATGACAATTTTACGTTTATGTATAGCTTCATCCTGGAAGGACCCTAATCCTCCATTATTCTCCCATTGGCTAGCACGACTGATTTCTACATACCATTTGGAAAAGGCCATTTTCTCCAAAAAGGGAAGCCGAGGAAAAAAGAAGGGTCTTGCTATTTGGCAACCTTTATCTGCTTGGCTTAGATAGATAGTCATAACGGGGTCATGTGAAACAAAAGCAGTATGTTGGAAAATCCATGTTGACGGAATTTTAGTAGATTCACAGCTTGAATACAACTCTATGTTCACCTTCTCTGTCATGCAGGATTTAGATGTTTATACATAATACACTGTAATCTCTATAAGTGCAAAAGTCAACATAATGTTATATATATATATTTTTTTCACTGTTTTATCATCCTTTGAAACATTGGATATTGTAAAGATGTATTAGATCACTCGCCACCATGTGCCTATTCTGTTGCTTTTAGACTCTGGGGTGGGGGGGTGATGGGAGGGCGGGGGGGCGGGACATGCTTGAAACGGTCTTTTTATCTTTGTATATTGACTTTTGTACTTTAATAAAATAAATTTAAAAAAATGAAAATGAAAAGAAAAAAAAAAAAGGAAGGAAGTACCCCAGAGACTCCAACTTCCTGTTCCTGTCCAGCAGGCTCCTCCCAGTGCTTTGTCCATCTCCTGGTCAATTTTCATTGTGATTTGGTGCTGGAAGGATCAATCTCCTTTTCTGCTGCATATATACCATTGGATTTAGGGATGATGTATTTGAGATTTCACAAGTAAGTTCAAAAACTGATGTAGAAGGGTGTTGTTTGTTTTATTGGGGGCATGCACCAAGATTTATTTGTACTTTTATTAGATTTTTAAAATGTATAGTGGTGGATAGCCTGCAGTTTCAGTAGGGGCCTAGGCATTTTTTGCATATAGTTTTTCTTCTTTAATAAAGTAAAAATGTTGCACAGTTTAGTACATTTTCTTCATGTTTTTTTAAAATAAATTTGCAATACTCATTTAATTCAGTATGTGGCCTAGTCTACCAATATGCCTTCCAGCCAGTAGATCCAGTACTAGTCATGGGTGCATGAAACAAACGTTTCTGTGGTGTCTGTTGAATTGAAATATCATTTAGCCCATGGATGTCATCGGAGTAAATTACAAAATGTGTTTTTTTTGGGGTATTTCACATGTTTTTCCGCAAACAGTGTATAGGTGGGGTAATTATATTTGATGCCTTTGGAGGATGTGTGTTGTTGTAAAAAAAAGTTGCCCAGTTGTTTTTCGTTTTTGGCATTGCTGAATTTATACAGTTTTCTCTGAGTTACCACCATGCCTCCTTTATCTGGCCAGTGTGTGAGTGTGTTTGCCATAGGCCACCATTTGTCTTTGTTCACCTTGCTATGTGGCTAGGGGCCATTTTTTTTGTATAGTCAGTGACAACATAGGCCTGTATGTGTTCTTTCTTTTACATGCCTCCTGCTTGTTGTTGTTTGACCATGTGGCTGGTTGTCATTTTGTGTAGGCAGCCAATGTGCTTTTGCCATAGGTCTGCATGTTTTCTTTGGTGTGGCCAAGCATCCTTGTTGGTTGTTATTGTTACAATGTGACTGGCAGATATTTTGTTTTGTGTAGCCAGCCAGTGGACTTTGCCATAGGCCTGCATGTCTTCTTTGTTCCCCAGGCCTCCTGCTTGTTGTTGTTGTGACCATGTGGCTGACGTCCATTTTGTGTAGCCAGCCAGTGGGCTTTGCCACAGCCCTGCATATTTTCTTTGTTCCCAACTCTTCCTGCCTTTAGTTGCGACCACGTGGCTGGCGGCCATTTTGTGGAGCCAGCCAGTGTGCTTTTGCCATAGGCCTGCATGTGTTCTTTGTTGTGGCCATGCCTCCTTGCTGATTGTTGTTGTGACCATGTGGCTGACGGCCATTTTGTGTAGCCAGCCAGTGTGCTTTGCCATAGGCCTGCATGTCTTATTTGTTCCCCAATCCCCCTGTCTACTTACTCAGTGTTGTTGTTGACCATGTGGCACTGGCTGGCTGACATTTTGTGCATCCAGCCAGTGTGCCTTTGCCATAGGTTTTCATGGAAGGATGAGATATTAGTTCAATAATATGCTTGAGGATAATTTGATTTATTGTTATTTTTTTATTTTAATTAAAAAAAAAAATTTGATTTACATTTTTTAATTGTATTTTTTTACATTAATTTTTTATTATTTGTAAGACTTTTTAAATTTTATTTTATTACATTTTATTTATTTATTCATTTTTTCCCATTTTGCAATCCATCATCCACTTATCCATCCACCACCAAAGGCGCACTCAGTTATTATAATTCAATTTCCTCCTGGACACTCGGGCAGCAGTGCACTTTAGAGTAGACATTAGCATCATTCATTTGTGTAATGATGATTATTATTCCATTCCCCTTGGACCATATTGCCTGCTATAGTCGCACGCTAACCTCCATTTTTTAAAAGATTACTATTCCATTTACCCATTTAATTTCCTGAGTGCCACGTGTGTCTCCTTTAGAATATACTGAACATAAAGGAAAGAGCTCTATCATTCTGTATATTGTGTGTTATATTCTGATGGGGAATTATGGTATGGTGGTGTGGTTTGACTTTGAAGTGGTTACCTAAGTTAACAAAACAAACACACTAATATTGTCTTTGTCTGTACTAATTCAAACAGCAAACAATAACACTTTTCACACTAAATGCTTTTCTTGCTTGTTTGCTTTTAGGTGCACAAGAGAAGAGACATCACTCGCAGTACTGCCAAACAGAAAGGCCTGTGCAGTCACACATCAGCCATCCAATCACTTCTGCCTTTGCAGCTTGGCGCAACTGCCAACTGAGAGCTTTAAGAAGATGGCCCTAAAGAAAGATGCTCCAAGAAAATGGCCAGTGAGAAGAAGCAACATTCCACCACTGGCGTGCCAACCAGAACCTTTTTCGCAAAATTTGTACCTGGTGCACTGGCCTCTGGAGTACAAGCTGGGAGCAGCACTCCTGCATCAACAGCACCACCCTGACCTAAGCTCAGGACCATGTCTGTGAGTGAGGTAGTCACTGCAATCATGTCGATGCTGACGAGTTGAATTGGATTTGTCTCTTTCGCAAAGTAGTACATAGTCATTTCAGGAAACAGAGCAAAGTGGACAGCAGATGTAGCCAGCAATTACATTTTCCTGATGTCAGAGCAGAACAGGCGGTTGAGCTTCCTTCCGCACAAGAACCTCCTCTTTTAGAATCATTGGCTCGCAGATCTCCAGCAAGTAAAGAAGGGTATTACTCTACCACCTTCTTTTTTGGGGGAGTATTATATAGCACAAACTCGACCTGAAGGTATCAGGGCACTTTACATGAGCACCTGTTATGTTACAGATAGACACATTAATTTTTGTTAGGCACGGGGAGATTAAGTAATTTGCCCAGAATCACAGGATGTTGAGCGTCCCGGCCGAGACTCAAACATGGTTCCCACGCTTGGAGGTCGACTGCTCTAGCTGTTTGGCCACATCCTTCCCTCTTCTCCAAGCACCACTTGATGATGATGATGATAGGGAAATTGAGTAGACCCTGGTAGAGTCCTGGAGACAACAGGAGAGGCAGCGGAAAAGAAAAGTTCCTGAAAGACTTGGGGGCATATTAGCAAGAACGGCGTTATCACGTGTTGGCAGTGGCAGAATAAAAAAGTACTTCTCCCCAGTTTGGGACTTTTTTACGGTTAGCAAAGAGGGGGAGCACATTGCAGTATGCAGATTTTGCAACATGAATGTTCGGCGAGGTAAGCCTGGTACACATTATGGTACTGGAGGCCAAACAACCCATATGAAAAAACACCACAAAATCAAGTGGAAGGGGCACCTTAAAATAATTGCTGAAAGTGGTCTTTGGTGGTGAGGAGAGCCGGGGAACATCCAATCACGGTACAAGGTGATGATAAGGAAGAAGAAGGCGACATCTTCACGCAAAGCAGCCCTGTCCCCAGCTGTGCGGCAGCAGAATTCCCCACCTCAGTGACTTCACTATGGCACAAGACTCTGAGTGACATGGATACACCACGGCATACAATAGGAGTTGGCCTAACGGCTAGGGCGGTCGACCTTGAATCTGGGGAACTGGGTTCGAGTCTCGGCAATGACGCTGAACATCCTGTGATTCTGGGCAAATCACTTAATCTCCCCGTGCCTAAAAAAACAAATGTGCCCTCATGTAACGCAACTGGTGCTATGTAAAGCGCTCTGATACCCGATACCTGCGGGTCAAGTTCGCGCTATATAAAACTCCACAAAAAAAAAAACTGTCCCACCACAACACACATTGAGTCTGTCACCACCATCCACTTCTCAAAAGATGCTTGTGTCGGTGACCCCAGAAAAAAAGCAAACCCAGGCTACTATTAATGACATGTTAAGGCATGATGGGCCCTATGAGCAGAACCACCCAACCGCATGTTTGTACAATGCGATGCTGGCAAACATGTTAGCACTCCTCCCTTTTTCTTTTGCGGAAGGAGTGGGATTCTTAGAATTTGTCGTAGCTGTCTGCCTGAAATAAAAGGTACTAAGTTGGACCTATTTTGCCAGAGTTGCTACTCCAGCGCTGCATCACAATGTGCAGCAGTTGATCTGACAAGTTTTGCAGCAAAGTGTTGTTCACAACATTCACCTTATGACAGACATGTGGACCAGGCATCAGGCGACTGATTACATGTGCATCACTGCACACTGGGTCTCTTTTGTGGGGGTAAAGTGAAAGATATCTGCAGGTCTTGGCCCTGAAGAAAGTTTTTAAACCATCCTTGGCATGCAACAGTAGCCATGTTCGCCATGAGCTATAAACATCTTTGAGGAATTAAGCAGCAAGGTATATGAATGGCTGCGACCCAGAGGTCTCAGAAATGGATTTGTTACCATGGACAATGGCAGTAACATAGTCAAGGCCATGTCAGAAGGAGGCTATTTTAGCGTCCTATTTTTGGCCCATAGCATCAACCTGGTGGTGCAAAACTTTAAAAAAAAAGAAGACATAGTCAGCAACATACTGACCACCTGCAGAAGAATATGCACTAATTTCAGTCATTCTTTTAAAGCCCGGAAGCAGTTGCTGATTATTCAGCGTACTAATAGAGCACCAGTTAAAGCCCTGATATCGGAGATGCCAACATGTTAGAACTCAACCTATTACATGTTGCAATATCTGTTTGGGCAATACAAACAGTTCAATGAACATGTCATTCAAAGAGAAGGGGATGCAGTTGTGAAAATTATGACCATGAATGTGGACAAATGGGGCCTAGTCAAATGGCTGACACAGATGCTACTCCCTTTTGAGTTTTCATGCGGAACATTAGCAAGGAGGACGGTACAATAGGCCAAGCTCTTCCATTGTTGCATCTCCTACAGGACCAGGTAAAGATGGTGTCTGAAAGGTTCACCCTCGCAGGTGTGAACTAAAACACAGAAGCGCATGCCTTGGTTGAGAGCTTACTCGTTTGTTGGCTTCCAGTGCAAGGCTGTAAGACAACATCATCTCATTCCAACAGTACATCTGTGCCACACTACTTGATCCACGGTACAAAGAAATTCTGCCTACTTTAATTCCTTTTTCTGAAGGGAATGTTTAAAATACAAGAGGTGGATTGTAGGGCAATCTGGAGACTTGGAAGAAGAACAGCTGGAACTAAGAGTCCCACCCCGTACTTCTGGGGTGCTACCTTCAACTTCCAGATAGGTCAGTCTTGCCTGACAGCAGCCAACAATACCATCAACCAGAACACTGGCAACAACAGCAACAGAAGGACCAGACCCAACCTCTGCATGGTATGTGTTTCAATCGACAGGGCTTAAGTCCAGTGCAAAGGTGATGGCAAAACAGGTTGAGCAAGCTGCAGCACCAATGACCATCCACAGGATGTTCCAGGAGTATCTGGATGATCCAAAAAAGGTCTATGTGAATCAAAATTCATTGATATACTGGTATGGGAAGATGCGCCAATGGCCTGAGCTCAGCAGGCTAGCAATAAAGTATCTGGCTTCTCCTGTGGCCAGTAGGTTTGCTGAGCGTGTGTTCAGTGCAGCTGGTGCGGTTGTTACAGTGAGAAGGACCAGTCTTTCACCTCAAAACGTGGAGAGATTGACTATGATCAAAATGAACCAACATTTAATACCACACAATTACACCATTCCTGAAACTGCATAGGAGGAGGAGGAAGATGATTGGGCAGAAATTGAATCAAGTGTGTTGGCTGATCAACTTCTGAGTGAACCACCTGGGTTTGAGGACAAACTTCATTTCCTGGACTAAGTATGCCAGTGCCCCTATATAACATTGTAATTATTTCTAATTGAACTTCTATCTTTGAAAAAAAAAAAGTAGCTAGTGGAACATTATTATTTTTATGTCAGATTTATGCTGCCCCACCATTTCTTAAAAATAACAATTGATGGACAGAATGCTGAACAATGTCATACATTCACCCCAGTACAGAGATCTGGGCCAAAACCTGTCATTTAAAAAAAAAATTCTCTCCACATTCCATTCCAGTTTAGACCCAGCCTTATGCAAATCAGTCTTGACCCTCTTCCCCATGGGAACAGTCCTGCCCGAACTGCCAGGCCAGGTCCTCCCTGGACTGGAAACAAGCATCCTAGGACAGGTTACGGGGTATCACCTCTCATCAGCCAGGCTAGCTTGCCCAGACGTGATTCCCATGCTCTCCATGCCACTGGAGTCAAGACTGATTTGCACATGGCAGGGTCTGAACTGGGGTGGCGAAGTGAGCTAAAGAACGATAATGGATTCAACCCAGATCTGAGTGGGGGTGATTGTCTGAAAAGTTTCAGCGCTCCATCCATCATCTCCTTGTGTTTGCTTTGTACGCCCTAAGTTGGCAGGGTATGCCCTGATGTGGGTCCCTTGCTCACTTTGCCACTGGATTTAAGCTAGCCTAGCTGATGAGGGGTGTTACCCCAAAGCCGGTCCCAGGTTGCTTGTTTCTGGTCCAGGGAAGACCTGACTTGGCAGTTCGGGCTGGACTATTCCCATAAGGAACAGGGTCAAGACTGATTTACACATGGCTGGGTCAGAACTCTGGTGGCGAAGCTAACTAAACAACGATGATGGATTCAACTCAGATCTGTGACTGGTGGTAAGTGTTTAAAAAGTTTCAGCGCTCAGTCTATCATCTCCTTTTGTTTGCTTAGTTTGTCCTACGTTGACAGGGTATGCCCAGACATGGGTCCCTTGCTCACTTTGCCACTGGATGCTAGGTAGCCTGGCTGATGAGGGGTTTTACCCCGAACCAGTCCCAGGATGCTTGTTTCCGGTCCAGGGAAGACCTGTCTTGGCAGTTCGGGCTGGACTGTTCCCATGAGGAACAGGTTCAAGACTGATTTGCATATGGCTGGGTCTGAACTGAGGTGGCGAATTGAGCTTTAAAAAGTATGATGGATTCAGCCCAGATCATTGACTGGGGGTGAGTGTCTGAAAAGATTCAGCACTCCGTCCATCATCTCCTTTTGTTTGCTTTGTTCACCCCAAGTTGGTAGGGTATGCCCAGACGTGGGTCCCTTGCTCACTTTGCCACTGGATTCGAGCTAGCCTGGCTGATGAGGGCTGTTACCCCAAAACCTGTCCCAGGTTGCATGTTTCCTGTCCAGGGAAGTTCGGGCTGGACTTTTCCCATGTGGAACAGTGTCAAGACTAATTTGCTTATGCCTGGGTCTAAACTGGGGTGGCGAAGTGAGCAAAAGAACGATGATGTATTCAACCCAGATCTGTGACTGGGGGTGAGTGTCTGAAAAGTTTCAGCGCTCTGTCCATCATCTCCTAGTATTTGCTTTGTCCAATATTTTTTAGCCACATATTTTGCCAGATTGCAGTTGGACCAGTGTGCATCGAAGGACCCTCCACAATTCCTTCATGACATTGAAGACAATGCCTGCCCCCCTTGCATGCCTATTGCCTATCCTTTTTCCACCACTTAACACTAGCAGGTCTGCCCCAGACGATCGTTGATTTACAAGAGTGCATAACAATGCCAAATTCCAATATGTTGCCTTAATCAAAGATGAATACCTAATACCTGAACTACCCATGCTTGGATTGGAAGAGTTAACTAGAACTAATGCAACAGTGAGTGAGTGTTTGTGTGAGTGACGATGATTGAGGATTCATGATGTGGTGGCTGACAGTGAGGGAGGGTATGTATTGAACCCGAAATCGGGAACTTCTTCAGGTGATTGATTTGTACTGTTTGGGGCCTGAGTGATGGGTGATCATTTTTTTCCTAGAGGTGATTGGCCTTTACAAATTTACTTAGTGAAAATTAATTAAACTGTATGGTCCACTCCTATGATCCTTCTGTTTTTTCATCACTTAGGATGGCTACCCCAGACAATAACTTGATTTACAGGATGGCCAAATCCCAATCCGCTGCTTGCATCAAAGGGGACATAGTGTACCTACCACTGTGCTTGGATTGGAGCAGGTAACTAACCATTGCACGAATGAGTGATCTGATTATCGAGTGATGATTGATGTGTCATATGGTGGCTGACAGTGAGGAAGGGTGTGTTGAACTGTAATGCAGGAACTTTCTTGAGATGATTGATTTGCAATGTTTGGGGCCTGAGAGATGGGCGAGCATTTTTTTCCCCTGGAGGTGATTGGCCCTTTTACACTTAGCCAGATTTAATTGCAGGGTCCTCTCCTTTTTTCTGGTTTTTCAGAGACCAGAACAGTCACTTTAGTTATCAAACAAAAATCTATGAAAAATTCTGCAATTCAGTTTCTCTACTTTTTCTTCAACACTACAGCAGTGCACTGCATGTATATCGTGCTCGGGACATGATGACTGGTCTGGGACGGAGTTACTCAGAGTCAGGAGGAAGATGGAAGAACTCAGGGCGGGATCTGTGTGACTACCTCATTAACAGCTAGAAGCAAGAAGTTATTGACTTCAGTTCAAAGGTAAATGATGAGTCTGATGCCTAGTACTCAACTATGTGGAATGGAGAGAGGTCTGTTTTTTGGTGAAATGCTGATTTGTGTTTGTTGGACTTGTGGCAAAAGTGAAACTCCGAGTCCCCCTCCTGCTATTTTAGCTCTGCCTCTGAGTCTTCTTGATACACTCATCATAAACCTTACCTTTCCATTGTCCTTCTACTTGACTCTAAAATGCAGTTTGTTTAACAATCTGCAGGCCTTCTAAATCTAGTCTCCTGCAAGAACAAAAGGCGAAAGGTGAGCTCAACACTCCAGCTTACCTACCGGACCGGTCCAGAGAGGCACCCAAAAGTGATGGACATTCCAGAAGAGAATGCAGATGCACCATCTAATTTTTTCAATACAGTATAATTTCTCTTATAGCAATTATATTTGGAGAACTGGATGGGTGGGTTCACTTCACTCCCAACCTAGAAGAGAGACCATTTAGATGTCTTATAAGTTGGGTCTTGGGGGCAGAAGGACTGTTTGAATGTATTTAACTGTACTCTGTCATACTCATTCCTTTGTTTCCTTCAACAACAGATTGATGACGAATGATGTGCTGCTCATTGCCCAGATGAATGATGTCCTTGTGTAGTGCTTGTCATTGTGAAACCTTTACCCAAATCCCCTTTCCCATTCATTCATCAAACCCCTGACCCTCTTCTCCCAGACAGTGTGATTTTTTGAGGTGTGGCTTAATTTACACCATCAACGGATCACACACTTTGTGGGGCAGATGTGATGAAAGAAACACCAACTTACCACAAGATCTTCTAAGCAATAGCCCACACTGGCCCCATTTACCTATCCGCGCATAAACAGTGATCCTTATTTAAGATATAGAATGAAGAACATCAGTCGTCAGCATCATTCAAGCCTTGTGTTACGTAACCGTAAACGCCTAACCTAAGCTTGTCCACTCCAGACTTTGAGTCCATTTTTTATGGGCCTGATTACAACTTTGGCGCAGCTGCGCCGGCTCTCCACTGACACAGCTGCGCCAAATGCAGTGCAAGAACTGCCCACCTTGTTACTTGTGTAAGGCGGACAGCCCTTTGCCTTTCTCATGGCGGTTCCTGGAAAACAGGCATAGCAATCAGAAGGGCAAAAAAGTTCAAGCACGGCATGGACCGGGACATCCATGCCGTGCTGGAACTTTAGGGAGCACAGACAGGGGGCCACATACTGTGCCCCCCTGAATGTATACCCATGGTCGGGGGGCATGGCCACCCTGTAAGGCCCCCTTTGTTCCTCCAGTGCCAGCCTTTTCATGGCGGGGCTTCCGCCATGAAATGACTGGAGGTGGCGGAATTCATAATATGCTGAGCGGGACTATGCCAGTCCCACTCACAGCATGTTACATTGTGGTGCAGCTGTGCCACCACCAGGGAACGAATATTCCCTGGCACAGCCGGTAGCCATGCACCACAATGACTTTTGAAGTTGTAATGCGGTGGACGGAATTCTTGTTGTGTCATCAATGTGTAGTACTCTGATGTCTATTCTTTGTAAAGCTTTGAAATAACCCCCTAACTCAGTCCTTTTATTTCCATTTAGTTGCTTACGATGGATAATAATTCTGTTGATTAATCCTAAAGTTAGAGCTCACCTGAGTGGAACTGGAAGTGGGACCTTGCTTGTGAAGTTGTGATGCCTTTCCTGTTATTGCTTCATCTATATTCAGGTAAGACTGCTATGGAGTGAAGTGAACTTTTTAACTTAGTAACTAACTGCTACTATCCTTTATCTAGGTTGCTGTGTACAATATAGGTCATGGCAGCATCCCCCCTAAGGGTCAAGACATTTAGAGAGATATAACTCCATAACTAAGCAGTACACTCTCCCTTACAAGGACATAGAAAGGCTGTGTAAGTACTGAAGGCAGCAGTGCAAGGTAAAAGTAAAACAAATTACTTCAGGCATGCATATAGATAAACTATAAATTCCCCTTTATTTTTTTTACAAAGATACCCACACTCTCCACCCACACAACATGCCCACCCCTCTCCCCAAACAAACTGAACTGACCCAAGCCCGAATGTCCCAAATGTCCAAAGAAAGTCAAACCCGGTCCCAACTCCCTTCCCACCCTCTCCACCTAACCACAACAAGTCCCTTCCACCAAAAACAAAAATGTAAAAAAGGGCTAGAATAGGGTATTATGGATGTCACTCAGGAGCTCGTCCAAGCTCTGCTTCATCGTGGTGATCCGGCCCTCAATGTTGACCAGCCAGTGCAGGATGCGGCCCAGCAATGGCCTGTTGTCAGTGTGGGAGTGGGTTACAGCAGTTGGCTGGTGGTGGCTCCTGTGATGGAATGGCTGGGAGGCTGGAGGCTGAGGAGGGTCGGCTGTACTGGGGCCCAGCAGAGAGCCATTTATTTCCTCCTTCTCCTCTTCCAGGACCACCAGCCACTGGTATTCTTGTTGTATACACTCCAGCCTCTGCCGCTGCAGATGGACAGCTGTCTCCTGCCTGTTGGGTCCTACGGGTGGACCAGCGGAAGTACCTATATTGAGAAAAACAAAAAGAAAAAAGACAAATTGTAAATAATGCTCTGTGCAAACAATTGTTTTCAATTAGTAGGTGGCCCAGTAGCAGTACATTGCTGGTCCCCTAGGGCCATTGGAATGTGATTATGATAATGTGTGACAAAAAAGTATTAAGGCAGAATAACACTGGATTAAAAAAACTGTGATTTGATTTCTTTCTTCTAAAGGCTTTTCAAGTAATTATAAACAGACACTTTGATTTGGAAAAATAAATTACCTGTCATTAATGAGTACGGCATTATGCACTATGGAGTACAAGTTGTGTGTTGTGTTAAATAATGGAGCCATGCTCATTGCTAGCCAGCGCACCAGGTATTTTGCTACTGTATGCAGCTGAGGCAGCTGTAGTTGACAATTATCTATTTTTAATTCCAAGGGCCCTGTTGTTCTCAAAATGCATTTCTCTTTCTACCCTGACTCCAAAGAGTTAGATGAAAAATAAATAGGATACTACGTCACAAACCTCACATATGAAATGCAGATATTATCCTGTCTGCCATAATTAGACATTGAGGAAAATGATGGACTGCACTACAGGGAAAGGAACTGGCTATATAGATTGTATTTGGTGCTTTCATCACAGAGTATCCCTCACACCAAACTTGACATCAAATCATGTACTTAAATTCATTTGCAATGCATTAAGTAAGGAAAGGAAACTTGACTTACTCTACTGCAGGGTAGGATAGAGGAAGTAGGTGGGTAGGGTAAAGCTTTTGATATAGAATAGAGGGGTCACTAAACTGATCATCGATTCATCATATTTGGCTTATTCAGTCACTGTACTGGTCGATTGAAGTCAAAAGGGAAAAATATGAACAGGTGTAAAATTAATCTGTTATATGAAACCATGAAATATATTCTGGAATCACTTAACTTCACATAGTAAAATCAAATCTGGCACATGCGAAGAATGGATTAGGCTGGGATGGAAGAACTTAGGAAAAAATAAGGGAGTACTAAGAGGTGACTGAGTGGGAGAAGGGAAACACAACTTGTGTGTTCGATTTGGAATGCATTGAAAACTTTGTGAATGCCGTATTAACTGAAGCAGACGCACATTGCACAGCCAACACTTCTGCAGTCATGTGACCTCACAAATTGAACCATACTGCACTTTGGTCATAGGTGGCTAAATGCCATGGGCGGGGAGGGGGGTTATGAATGATCGGTGGGATACACCTGGTGTTGCATGGATTCTGCACATACACAGAACTATGCGCAGGATTATGGGACCTTGGTGTATAGGGGCTGAGCCTTCCTACCGCCTTAGTACCCACGAGCCCAGGACCGACTAGCTATAGCATCTCACTCGCTCTCCTACACAAACACGGAGAAGCAAATGATTAGACAACTCAGAACTCAACACTCCCAGATCTCTTAGGATTCGTGGTAACAAGACACACCTTTCGCTCACACTCTCGCTCCTGTCCACAATAAGATCTGATGAGACACGAATATAGTTCAAAATGTTTATTTTAACTCACGTGCTCTAACATGCAGTATACATGCCACAACAAGCAGAAAAATGCATACCAGTAATACAGTTAGCATCGCAGCCAGTCCATACATTATGAAGGGAGATGTCATTGTATAAAGACAATGGAGAAAGGACTATAGTGCCTAACCTCCCTCCCCTTGGTAGGAATGAGTATTATTATATAATAGACGATCTCTGGGTTTTGTTAGCAGACCCAATACCTTAGAGCATAGATGAGATTTCTACATCGAAGGTGGGTGTTGCTTTTCTCCCTGGAAAGGTCCCTCTCCAAGTGTGTCTCACCTAAACATATATCCCCTAATATCAAAGTACGAGTCTCCAGCAGCAGCTGCAGTGGTATGTTTTGTCTAGGTGCTAGGGCCTGACCAGAACAGAATAACAAGGGGCATTGTTTATCGCCCTTGCTCACAATGTTCAGACTAAACTCCAGGAACAGGCAGAGAACAAACACAGCAGACAGTTCTCATGTGAAAGGTATAAACAGAATCTTGCAAAAATAAAGTTATGTAGTAACGTGCGCAAAAGCAGCATCATATTTACACGAGCCATGCTAAGTTAGTGATGTCAACAATGTGCCAATGTGCCAATCTGCCATGTGACACTGGCTCTCTTAACAAATACAGTGAGTCAAGGGAGTAAAACAAAAAAAGAAAAAATACCCCCCACTTTGAACCATAGCTTTGATAACCCAACATAAACAAGGTAAACAAAGTAGGTGAGCAGCATGCCCCTCTCTGCGAGGAGAGCTAACTTGCTCATTCATCTAAACAATTCAAATATTCATTCATCCTTTCATTCTAATTCACCCATTGCCACCTTGATTAAGCTTTACTTTCTCTTATCCAGTCTTTCACTAAAATTTTCAATCCATTTGCCAGCGATTCAATATTCATCTTTTCTTCCAGCCATCCTTTCACGCATCCATCCCTTTACTCACCCACATACCCTTTCACCCAACCACCCTTTCACTCATATACCATTTATATTTCTTTTACCCTTCCATTATTTCACGTTTCCCTCAAGCCATCAACGCTCGTTATGTGAGCTTTTGGTGGGTTGCAGGTAGAAGAGGCCATAATAACTCAACCACCACTGCAGCTGGTAAAGCTGGGGGAGGTTCACGATCATGAGTTGATGACGCCCTGGTACTAGCTAGTGTGTATAATTATGAATAAGCAAACAACTATGTGACTTATCATTGCCTGTCCCTGCCTCTGCTTCTCCCCCTCCATCTGACTCAGCATCACTGGTGGTCTGTGTGGCTAGAATAAAACATTATACATATTTTAGATGCCAGATACGCCACCCTTTAATTTTTTCAATCAAAAAATACAACCGCTATGCATTACTACAGTTCGGTTACCACTGCAGTATCTTCTAACAAAAGTATCACTCTGGGCATTTGGTTGGTTCACACAATGTTAGGCAAGCCAGGCATAGAATAATGCTCAATGAAATTCAAATGCTGTTGGTTGGCAAAGACAATTGGAGTGGGACCTCATACTTTTTTTCCAGCCATGCTGCACTGTCATGGAAAACTGCTGGTATACTGTATAAATGAAAATGAATGAGAAAGTACCCAACATTGGGGAGGGGTGGTCCATAAGACCATAGCCACTCTCAAACTCAAACTCAACTCAAACTTCTCCCGAACCCTCGACAACATCCCTCTTCTTGCCCTTGGGTGCTGATGTAAGAAATGAATAAGATCAAACAAACAGATTAGTGATTCAGCTAATCTCCACAAACTTATGATGACAGGCAAACACAGTCACATAATTGTACTTCTGTAAAACAGGTTACCTATAGTACTCGTTTCAAGTCTATCGACTATCGTTGAACTGCCCATACTAATCCTAAAATCCCTATTCTAAATTTCCTTAAGTAAAACAACATTTGGAAGTAATGCATTGCAGTGAATGATCTTTGATTCTATTCTCATTTCTCAATCTCAATTCCAACCCCCTTGCTGGTCCAGCTCAGTCTCCCTTTTTTGCAGTGCATTGATGCACACTACACATCGCTGTTAGATTGGGACTGTGTGAGCTACATAAACAAAGTCACAGAGAGAATGCTAACTCACTGTTATCACTGATTCACGATGATGACAGGAGGACAGTCTGCAATGCCTTCTTAATGAATCAGCCAAATCGAGCGCCAATGATGTGTACGATTAGGTAGCACTGCTGAGCACCTGCCTAGCAGAAACTAGAAACTGGATCACATAATAATATTCCAACGTAAAATAAATGTATCCCTCTTCTGAGTGTAAGCAGCATGCTATTTGGAAAAAAAATGGTGGAATTGTAGAACACAAACACAACAAATAATAATTACTCATCGAGCTCCGGAATATCGACGCCTAGCAGGTCAAGCAGGTGCTGTTCAAGGTCCAGGATATCCTCCCAGCGGTGCATCAGCTGCTGGACTGTGTGCTGAACCTGGTTGGTGCACAAAACACACACCGTTGCACCCTACCCCAGCGCAGCTGATGCTCCTGCAGGGGGTATCTGCTACTGGGTCTGCCGCCTGATACCAGCATGGATGGGAGGTGGCACTGCACACAAAAAACGAGTGCTGCCATCTCCTCCTCACCAAAGCTCTCCCAGGACTGCACACCTGGGCTGCGTGCGCTGCCCGCCACATAGCTGCCCTCCCGCTGTCATGGCGCTGGGTGAGTTAGAAAGAAAAGGAAAAGGAAGGGAAAGAAAAGAAAAGAAAAGAAAAGAAAAGAAGAAGGAAGTAAGGGAAAACAAACAAAATACAGAAAGACACGAAAAACAGGAAAAAAATCCCAAAAACTTAAAATACACAAACAAAAAGACACACACTAATATAAAAAATAAAAATCAGGGGTAAATAAGTTTTAAAGTGGGAGGATTAAAAAGATTAAAGAGTGATTAATAGTTAGGCCCAGCACAATAACAGAGAGCAGAAAAACAAGCGGGCTGCGCCCATGCGGACCACGTGTGATTTGGAACACGAGGACGAACATGAGAACTGTGTGGTGCCGTTTGTGCGCGATTTGGAACTCAAGAATGCACTATGCATTCCCAGCGCAATGTGAAAGGGCACACCAGCAAACTCAGTCCGCAAGCGGAACTCCACATAGCGCAGCATAGTTTTTTTGCGACTTTGTGTAGTTTCGCTTAGCGCAACTCCATGAACTCCGCCCGGGCCTAATAGTGACATTATTACTTGTGCTGGACTGCCATCTACCCAACTAATAATTCACTTTGTAAAACCTTGCATATGCCCAACCATGTAATATGTCAAAAAGCCTCTCTACATTTATTTGATCTTGGACCTCAAACCATAAATCTTTTTTTTTTTTTTTTTTTGGGAGATGGAAGCAGATAAAGTTCATAAGAATATTACAGAATTTAGAATTGTTAGCATTAAGAATGAACTCTTGTTTTTTCTAATTATTTCTACTGCCACTGGCAGAGGCATGCTTCATAACGAGCTTGTTTTAGATGGTATTGGTTTGTGCAAGTGTTGGGGAATGAGAACACTGGTATCCCAGATTGGATTAAGGTGTTCTGGCTGGTGTTTTTTCCCATCTCTTGACCCATACCTCCTATTCAGCAATCCAATAAAATGGCAGGGAAAATAAATTTCCACTTGGCCAGGCACAGGGTTCAAGCTTAAGATCAATGAGACTACTTCATGGAGCTAATGAAAAAGTGAAGGTAATGTTTTTGAAGGAACTGTGAAATCCTGGAATCACAATATCCTCGGCTAAGATACTAGACCTGGCATATTTTAAGATCACAAACGGATAGACAATTGTACACCTGACAGGATCCTATATGAGATTTTCAGGTAATGACCAAAATTGGGACTTTGAAAATCATAGGGATTAGCTTGGCTGCCTAATGGTTGTCCACTAGAGTTGTGGGCAGTTTATAAGAAGAGCGCCTGCTGCACACAGTAAAGATAACATTACTCCTAGGGTCTGATCTAGAGTTTGGTGGACAGGATACTTCATCACAAACTTGAAGAATGTCCCATCTGCCATCTTAGGCCACTTCTAGTAAGGAGGGTGGGATATCCATCATGTTTGCAATGAGTAATCCTCCCTCAAACTCTAAATCAGACCCTTCGATGTGTGCTTGCAGCAGTGTTTATGCACTGGAGAAGTTCTAACTAGGCGTGGGCAGAACTCACAGACTTTGACTCTGTGTAATTCTGCGGGGTTACAAAAAACTCCGCAAGATTCTGCAGAGTTCTACCAATGGGCAGAGATTGGTATGTTGTGCTGCTTGCACTCTGATTTAACGCTGGTAGCGCGTTCCACGCTGAAAACAAAATATGCGAATGGCACTGTGTGGTGTGCCTGAGGGCGCAGGTACCCAAGTTGATTTTGTTGCTGCTCTAGTAGATTTTCTACTCAGCAGCCTTCTGGCCACGAACGGTCTCGACCGGCTGCTATACAAAAATCTCACTATATGTCCTCCTAGCAACCGGAAATCATGCTAGGGGATGCTAAATCTTGCTTGCATCCTGAGCCGCGAATGAGAAAAAATTCCGCCACACAGCAATTAGCAATATTTGGTTGGAACTCCACATTAATAGAGTAACGCAAAGTTCCCAAAATGCTGGCAATTCCATTGGCGGGAAAGGAATATTTGCCCACTCCTAGTTCTAACAGTTCATGTTTGCCTGAAGTTTGTTTCCTTTTTAGTAGGAAAGTCTGAGGTGAAGAAGAGAAGACCCAGTAATAAATGCTTGATACTTTCTCCAAAAATCTAATGTGTTTTGCATCACAGCTGTGCCTTTGAGACAAGCTGTATTGATAATTGTGGTAATTGTCTTGTTCTAGGGCACATAATAAGTTTGTGGTATGTAACAAAGATTAAGCAAATTTACAAACAGTAAATGAAAATGAAATGAAATGAAATGAAAAACATTTGTATAGCGCGATAGCTACCCTGAGGCATCCCAGCGCTGTGGACAGAAGCAGGCAGAAGGAGGACTCAGTGGTTGTTAAAGAGTAGGGTTTTTAGGGGTTTGCGGAAGGATAGGAGGTTGGACTCCTTTCGCAAATATAGGGGGAGTGCGTTCCAGAGCTTGGCGGAGTTGTAAGAAAAAGAACGTCCGCCGCATCTGGCTCTCTTTATGGAGGGCAGTCGAGCGAAGAAGGAGGATGCTGACCGGAGATGCCTGTTTGGTTGGTAGGGTGCTATCAGGGACTGACTGATTAGCGAGCCTATCTTCCAAAAGGCCCTATGCGCAATGCACATGGCTTTAAATTGGATTCGCTCTTTAACCGGTAGCCAGTGGAGACTCTTTAGTGCCGGGGCTGCGGACTGACGGCGGGGTATCTGGAGAAGAGTGCGGGCTGCGCAGTTTTGGATTATTTGGAGCTTGCCGATAGTGGATTGCGGGGCTCCTAGGTACAAAGCGTTCCCGTAATCCAGGCGGGAGAGGATGAGACCTTGTACCATGAGTTGTCGCGCATGGAATGGGAGTAGGGGAAGTATCTTGCGTAGCAGCCTTAGGAGACCGTAGCATGTGGCCGAGAGTTTCGTCGCCTGGTAGTTAAAACTAAGGGAACGGTCCAGCCAGATGCCAAGGCTTTTAATTTGAGCTGAAGGTACTGGAGCGGGGCCAAGACATTTTGGCCAAAACTGCTCCGTCCTGAGAGAGGGGTAGTTTCCGAGAAACATGATCTCGGTTTTGTCCCCGTTAAGCTTCAAGCATGAACGTTCCATCCACTTTGCCACCTCGGTGAGACAGCACTCCAGGTTGTTAGATGATTTTTCGGGGTGGTTTAGTGCCACCACCAGCTGAGTGTCGTCGGCGTAGGTGATGATTCTTACATTGAATGGAAGGACAGTCTCTGCCAGGGAACTCATGTAAATATTGAATAGCGTGGGGCTCAGGGAGGAGCCCTGGGGCACACCACAGTTTAGGGGCATCCGTTTGGAGGCCACCTCACCTTCAAAAACTTGGAAGGATCGGTCACTTAGGAAGGAGTGTAACCAGGCAATGACATTCCCTGATATGCCCAAATTTTTTAGTCTCAAGATCAGTGTATCGTGATTTACAGTGTCGAATGCGGCACTGAGATCAAGGAGGATGATTGCCACAGAGCCTCCAAGATCCAATATTTTCCTTGCCTCCTCCGTTACGGCGAGGAGGGCAGTTTCGGTCCCGTGTTGGGGACGGAAACCCGTCTGTGAGGTGTGAAGTAAATTATTAGTTTCTAGAAATTCTACCAATACTGAGTTGATATGTTTTTCTAGTAGCTTGCTCATCCAAGGAAGAAGGGAGATTGGGCGATAGTTACTCAGGTTGTTCTCGTCTAGGTTAGGTTTTTTTATAAGGGCTTTTACCATTGCACATTTCCAGGCTGGAGGAACCGTTCCGGAGGAGATGGAGGCATTCAGCAGATCGAGGACTGTTGGCAAGATGTTTGCTATAACCGGTAACAAAGCGTGGAGAGGTGCTGGATCTAGGGGAGAACCTGACTTTACCCGGTGCAGAATGGGGTGTAGGGAGATGAGATCTAGGGGAGGAAGTGAATCCAATGTGACCTGAGTTCCGCGTACAGAGTTGTTGGTTAGATCGGGCTGGATAGGGGTGAAGGTAGAATAGATAATTTGTACTTTCTGATGGAAAAATTCTGCCAGGTTATTGCATCTGGATAAAGAATTCTCAGAGGAGGGTAGCTTCTGGGGTAATTTAGTGAGACTCTTAGCAATCCGATAGATCTCCTTAGGGGAGTTTGAGGCTGCCTTGATTTTTCCCTCATAGAAGGCAGCTTGAGCGGATTTAATCTCTAGTTTGTAGGTTTTTATTGCCTCCCTGTATTTGGTTTTGCTCAGGGCTGCATAGGTCTGTCGCCATTTCCTCTCTAGCTTTTTACAGTGTTGCTTGAGCTCCCGCAATTTAGTGGAGTACCAGGGGGCCGTCTTTGTTCGGGCTTAGTGATGGACGGGCCTTATGGGAAGCACTGCGTCGAGGGAGCTTTGGATCCAGTGATTACATTTCTCATTGGCTGAGGTGGGATTAGGGTCTGTGCTAGGTCTGGTGCTTTCAAGGACTGAGATCCAACATTCCCTGGAAAGCTTGGGCCAATTGCGTTCTCGTCGCGAGGATACATTTTGGGAAGGGGGGGTATTTTGGGGTCACCCAAGTAATGGGGACCAAAAAATGGTCGGACCAAGGAAGTTGGTATACCAGATGTGAGTTCAGGGCAGTTGCTAAAGACGGGATCCAGCGTATGGCCTTTGACATGGGTGGGATTGAATACTAATTGCTTTAGCTGGAGCGCAGAGAGGCTCAAATTTAATTCAGCTGTAGTGTGGTCAGAGGTGTTATCCACGTGGATATTAAGGTCTCCCAGTACTGTGAAATTGGATGGGGAACAGGCTAAATTGGCAATGGTTGACGGGAGGGTGTTCAGAAATTGTCCCGGAGGCCCAGGTGGGCGGTATATTAGTAGCCCAGAGAAAGTGAGATTGGGGGAGAAATCTAGAGAAAACAATAAACTCTGACGCTCTGGCTGGTCTGGGGCAATGCGACACTTAAAGTGGGCTTTAAAGATAACCGCTAGCCCCCCCCCTCTGCCCTCTTTACGGTCCTTTCGTTGTATGAGGTAGCTGCTAGGGAGATTTTGTGCGAGGACTGGCTCAGAGTCATTAGTAAGCCACGTTTCCGTTAGGAAGAGAACATCTGGATTGTATTCTTCCAGTAATAGTGCGATTTCAGTAGCATGTTTGGGAAATGATCTGCAGTTTAGCAAGAACATTTGTATAGTGGATTCCTTTATAGGGGGATTCTGTTTCTTAACAGCCGGCAGAGGGTTAAAACCACAATGTGGGCAGTCGGCGTATTCATCTGCTACATTCCACAGGTGGAGGCACTTGTCAGAGGTCTGTCCTCTTAGGTTACGTAAAGTGTGTGGGCTATAAGATCTTGGGTGGGGCTTGGGATAGCCAGGGGTTCCTGCCCCTGGCCCCGGACGGGCGCAGACGGGCACAGACGGGCTTGCCTTTGGCGCGCCCGCTGCGCGCGTCCGCTGCGCGAGGCTTGTGGCATGTAGCCTAAATAATGTTCTACTCCGCCCCCTCTGGTCTCCTGGCCTGAAGTTGGTGAGGAAAGTTGCCGGTTACTCCCTCCACTCAATCGGGGCTTCCTGTGGTGGACCGGGGAGCAGTGCGGTTCAGTAAAACAGGTGAGTGAGGTTAAAAGCAAGTAAAATGAAATGCGGCGCCGTAACAGTAAAAACAGATTTCTCAGATATTTAAAAGAAGGACACACTGCCCTGGTAAAGAAGGAGTTCAACAGCTAGTGATTAGCGATTCAGTCAGCAGTGCAGAATGACAAAAATACTGGCAAAGTGCTTTGAATGTGATAGCGCTATTCCTTGCCTTCAGCCTGCGCGCGTCCGCTGCGCGAGGCTTGTGGCATGTAGCCTAAATAATGTTCTACTCCGCCCCCTCCGGTCTCCTGGCCGGAAGTGGGTGAGGAAAATTGCCGGTTACTCCCTCCACTCAATCGGGACTTCCCTTGGTGGACCGGGGAGCAGTGCGGTTCAGTAAAACAGGTGAGTGAGGTTAAAAGCAAGTAAAATGAAATGCGGCGCCGTAACAGTAAAAACAGATTTCTCAGATATTTAAAAGAAGGACACACTGCCCTGGTAAAGAAGGAGTTCAACAGCTAGTGTTTAGCGATTCAGTCAGCAGTGCACAATGACAAAAATACTGGCAAAGTGCTTTGAATGTGATAGCGCTATTCCTTGCCTTCAGCCTGCGCGCGTCCGCTGCGCGAGGCTTGTGGCATGTAGCCTAAATAATGTTCTACTCCGCCCCCTCCGGTCTCCTGGGCGGAAATGGGTGAGGAAAGTTGCCGGTTACTCCCTCCACTCAATCGGGACTTCCCGTGGTGGACCGGGGAGCAGTGCGGTTAGTAAAACAGGTGAGTGAGGTTAAAAGCAAGTAAAATGAAATGCGGCGCCATAACAGTAAAAACAGATTTCTCAGATATTTAAAAGAAGGACACACTGCCCTGGTAAAGAAGGAGTTCAACAGCTAGTGTTTAGCGATTCAGTCAGCAGTGCAGAATGACAAAAATACTGGCAAAGTGCTTTGAATGTGATAGTGCTATTCCTTGCCTTTAGCCTGCGCGCGTCCGCTGCGCGAGGCTTGTGGCATGTAGCCTAAATAATGTTCTACTCCGCCCCCTCCGGTCTCCTGGCCGGAAGTGGGTGAGGAAAATTGCCGGTTACTCCCTCCACTCAATCGGGACTTCCCTTGGTGGACCGGGGAGCAGTGCGGTTCAGTAAAACAGGTGAGTGAGGTTAAAAGCAAGTAAAATGAAATGCGGCGCCGTAACAGTAAAAACAGATTTCTCAGATATTTAAAAGAAGGACACACTGCCCTGGTAAAGAAGGAGTTCAACAGCTAGTGTTTAGCGATTCAGTCAGCAGTGCA
Organism: Calotriton arnoldi; assembly: GCA_963921515.1. Lineage (NCBI taxonomy): Eukaryota > Metazoa > Chordata > Amphibia > Caudata > Salamandridae > Calotriton > Calotriton arnoldi. The sequence goes on along the minus strand of CAWUFW010007390.1, from coordinate 835,898 downwards.
CAATGACAAAAATACTGGCAAAGTGCTTTGAATGTGATAGCGCTATTCCTTGCCTTCAGCCTGCGCGCGTCCGTTGCGCGAGGCTTGTGGCATGTAGCCTAAATAATGTTCTACTCCGCCCCCTCCGGTCTCCTGGCCGGAAGTGGGTGAGGAAAGTTGCCGGTTACTCCCTCCACTCAATCGGGACTTCCCGTGGTGGACCGGGGAGCAGTGCGGTTAGTAAAACAGGTGAGTGAGGTTAAAAGCAAGTAAAATGAAATGCGGCGCCATAACAGTAAAAACAGATTTCTCAGATATTTAAAAGAAGGACACACTGCCCTGGTAAAGAAGGAGTTCAACAGCTAGTGTTTAGCGATTCAGTCATTTTTGTGCAGAATGACAAAAATATTGGCAAAGTGCTTTAAATGTGATAGCGCTATTCCTTGCCTTCAGCCTGCGCGCTACAGAAAGAGACATTGACCAAGACACTGGTAAGTCCAACCTGCGTGGTCAGATCGGGGTTAATGCAAAAGTATGTATGTATGTTTAAACTTGGGAATTTTAAACAGCAACCATATTCTGATCCACTATATCAGCAGACAATATTAGTAAGAAGTCTCAGAGGTGCCTCTGGGGATATGGCATAAAGTAGGATCGGGGCTTTTCCTGTAGAAAACAAAATTATGATAAATGTTATGTGGCCCCAGTCACAAAATGGATGATGGGTGAAATCATAGACACCTTTAAAAGAACACCCTAAACATTTGACTATAAGTCACCTAGGCCCAGGCAAAACCTTCCTTTTGCTAGCATCGTCCTATATCATTTCCTACATTTCACATTATGCTTGTTACGTGAAATTTGCTAAATTTAGCTTTCAAGTCCATGTGAGTAAAAATACTATTGAGAGAGCATGGGAGCAACAAGACTGAAGAGAACGTGGGTAGCTGTTGTTTGCAGTGCTTGCATTTTTAACTTATTTTTTAGAATGTAAGCAAGGGTGCATTTCATACTAAATATATGGTGTGAAATACCAGACTGCCTTTTGCATAAGTTCAAGTACTTTTTCCAGAATTTTACATTATTATTCAAATCAAAATTATGTGACGTTTGCACACCGCTACCTATGATAGGTGTGTCTCTCAAGTGGACACACACAGATCAGTGACAATTTTTTTTTTAAATGTGTGTTGTAGATACTTGTGTAAAATGAAGGTGCATAGGTGGAGGTCTTCACCACCAGGTAGGAGATCTCCCTATGATAAAGTATAGGGGATTTAATAAACGTTATTAATTCTTAAAAACAATATTTAAAATAGTTTAATCATAACATTGTGAATTAAATTGAAATTCTTATTAACCTACAACTAATAAAATAAAAGTTACAGAACACATTACACATCAAATTAAGTGTTCATTAACAAACAATTTAATAATTAAAATATGTGCATTTAATGTATAAATATTTTTTTTTACACATTTATAACAAATCCTACACTAATTAGCATTTTATTATTCTACTAATATTTCAAAAATTGAAGTAATAGGTATGTTTTAAAAAATAATTTATATTTGTATTAAACGTTTTTATATATATTTTTTATTTAAATGTAAATGTAAAATCGCCTTTTAACGCAAAATAATTATATGCATAAAATATATATAATTTTTCTTTTTAATGTTGAAATATTTTAATTATTTTTATATTATTTCATGTGGGATGTTATTTTAAGTCCCTGCCTCCATTTTTTATTTGTGCAGTACCTGTGAGAGGTCATATGTGGTGCTAGATTTACTCCAAGGCTGGGTTGGAGTAAATGTATAATTGTTCTGTGGCCTTTTGGGCTGTAGAAGTGTATTTTGTGAATAGCAATGTTCTTAATTTTTTTTGGGTGGGCGTTTGTATCAGCATGTCCCACCCATAACCCCTCCTTACTGCTCCCTAAACTGCTCCTATTTTGTCGTAAGTATTCCCCATTTTCCAGCCATTCCCCTGGTCCCACCGACATTTACTACCAAGTAGTAAAGTACATGTGTGGAGATCTCCCCATAGAAAAGATAGGAGAGGTGGAGGTTTCAAACCGTAGGTTTGTGAGTAGTGGTTTGTAGTAAGTGAGTAGCTCTTCATTACGTAGTGCAAAATGAAGTTTGTGAATCAGGCCCAATATGATTAATTAATAAATCTGGCACAACCTTTGTCCCTATTGAATTTAGTGCCTCTCTCTTCCTGTTTTTCTACATCCATCTCCCCATCATGTTTCTTCCTCTTATCTCTGTTGTTCGCACTTGAAGCTTCTTCTATTTCTTATGTTTACTCGCTCCCAAAAGCGTCTCAAGTTATTTGTCACACTTTTCTTTCTTATTTGATTAAACATGTTTCAGTGCACCTCTCTCTCATCAGTTTTAAAAAGTGCAACTTTAACCCCTGACCCGGAGATCTTTCTAAGGACCAAAAGCAGAAAGGCCCTTATAAGGCAGGAGCGGCTATAACAGCAAAACGCAGATGAAACCCTGATGGTGGGTGACAATGAAAGACACTGAAGGGAATAGTGTGCTGCTTTAACATATTTTCATGGCTTTGATGGTAGTAGTGAGTAAGGTCAGACCCGCAGGGGAGTGGGAGGTTTATTTGGAGTACCTTCCATGAAACAAATGTTGACAAATGGTGCATTTTCTAGCACTATACTCCAAATATATTGCCGTTATTGGTCCACAGCAGCAAGGTATGCAGAGTCATCTGAATGAATGACAGCACTAAGAGGCCTTGCTAATGAGAGTCTGTGCACTATACAGATGCTACTAACAAAACACGTTAAGTATGTGCTTATCAGGAAAAGTGTGCACACAATAGAAACACCAAGTGCAGTGAGTATTCAATTGAGAGTTTACTAATGCCAGGCAATATTTTCTAAACTTTACTGTAATTCAGGAAAAAATCATTAAACATGAGTCTTAGTGCTTGTTCATAACATAGTGGCTTGTGGGTGGGAGGGGTTAGAATGGTAGGGGGTTCTTTTTTTTACATTAATCCATGACAGCAGTTCATAGGTGCAGACTAATTGCACCATACCATGATATCAAACAACTGCACTAAACCCCAAAACAGGTTAATTTAAAGCAGGGTTTCCATACCCGAGTTTGGAATCATATTTTGTGAAAGATGTTTAAGATGACGGAATCACCTATCAGCAGTTTTTGTTTGAAAAAACTTCTTAAAAGACCGCCACCAGAGCTGCTGAATGCTGGGGTTACCTAATATCATGTGTGCCCCATATTGATTCCACCTCATACATTTTTCTTCCACTATTCTACAATTCCTCTCCCCTTGTCTCACACACTTGCAGGTTCTTTCTCATCCCTGTTTTCTCCCTTTGTCACTTTTTTCCTTTCTTTCTCTTCCTGCTTTTTTCTCACTTTTCTACCTTTCTCTCTCTTACTTTGGATTAAATTCTTAGGATGAAAAATACGTTTCACTCCCCAAAATTAATGTCTGTTCTGTTCACTGGTGTAAATTAAGCACTGCCTATCTCAGGGTTCTTTACAGTATTTGCTGGTTCAAAAATGCAGTTTTGCAAAAATACACACAATGAAATCATGGTAATTGGCTAGCTTGCAATGCTTGCTCATAGGTTATATCAACAGTAGCTTCAGGAAAGAGATAGTGCTGGGGATAAAACAGATCATAGCCAGACTTGGAAAACTACAAGCAGGACAAAAGTAGTAGTAAACCTGTGAAGTATTACTGCATGACATTTGCTCTTAGCTTCACTTGTGTTGGCGGTATGCAGTAGTTACTGGGTTATATCACTCACTATACAGTTGTCCTCAGTCCAGTCTGGATGTATTGGTGAGTGACAGTACTTGCAGCTACAGTCTCAGATGTATGGACTCAGCTGAAAGAAGGGAGGGCATGCCTTGGGAGCGATGAACCTACTGCTGGAGAGGTTGTGGACAATATCTGTGAGCAGCTTGACTGCATGCCCATGGGGATCTCCTGCCTGCTGTTCACCTGGACATCTGACAGGCACAGCAAGTAAGCCGGTCACTAGTGGAACTAGGTTTGTCACAGAAGTGATGCAGATCCTGCTCTGGGACAATCGCAACCATCAGCGTCAGGTCCCAAGTGCGGGTCACACTGGGACAATCAAGCTTCATTATACCTTTGTGAAGCACTAGTAAGAAGTGGTGCATGCTGCAACGATGTAGCTGAGAGATTACAATATTAGCTGCTGCACCGCCATTCTGCATTGCGCAACACATTGTCAAGGGACTATGGGAGCAGAACAGATGCTGATGATGCTTACGCATGGCACACAGATTCATACATTATTTGCACAAGCTTCACACTGCTGTGCTGCATCTGATGATGATTATAACAGTCTGCAGAGACAAGCATATGCCCATATGGCTCCTTACCTTAGCATTCAGCCTGTGCCTCTCTCGCATGTCAGTTTATTTCTGCCTAAAGGGTGCCCCTCCACACACAGGCCCTTAGCTGACTTGATGTGCTTAACATCATAGCATGGGAGTGAACGCAGCGAATGAACCCAAGGTTTTTTAGTTTATTTTGAGGGTAACCTTCAAGCACTGATAGCTGGTGATCTTTGAAAATGTTGGGATGTAAATGTCAGCCATGAATTAGATCGAGCGAGAAAAGCCTTACTTCCTCTAGAGGTCATGATAATGTTCTTGTCATAATGCTTTAACAATGCTAGGCTCAATAGGATTTTCTAGCACTAAACACGTAAATTTGCAAAATGTTACAAGTTTGGAAGGGGGACTCCTGAAATATTCCTGCACTTTCATGTGTGAAAAGTGATGGCGATCAACCCAGTTTTGTTCAGGGTTCACCAATCTTTAAAAGCTATTGAGGAAATGGTCACAAATTGGTGATTGTTGTTCAGCAGAGTTCAGCACAGTTTCCATAGAAGGTCCAAAATATCTTGTATAATAAAGGCAGCTCGGGAAATGAATTTTCACATGGCTTATCGCTTCACTTCTGCATTTTTACTTTTTGACACTTTGCTATCCAGCCACTTCTTGGTAGATTATCAGTGACAGGTTATAACTGAAAATCTCTCTTGAAGGTACAAAGTAGAAAATTAAAACAAGCATTGGCAAAGCCAATAGGGCTAGCCTTTGGGATCTGTTGACTCTGCCAATGGTTTTTTGTGATGCTGTACATTTTTGTGATGCAATCAGCGTCACCGTTTCGGGCATTGGAGACTTCATCCCTGCGTCATTTCAGATAGCCGTCATTCAAAGGCATAGATACCACCCTTTCATTATACGTGAGAGTGGATGCAAGCACGTCGGATCTGGTTCCTTGTTCTCGGTAATGGCTTACATGCTAATGTTGTGTAATGTATATTATGTTGAGACCCCTCATCACGCTAACCTCCCCCACTGTGACACCCCAGGCCCTCGCTGCAGATTGCTGGCTCTGTTAGAAGTGGAGCTGCTGCATTTGTTATCCCGCAAAATGGATCCAAATAACGAGCAGTGTTCTTGTTCCCTTGTGAAGTTGATCCAAATATCCAAGTCAAGCAGGGCGAGAAATATGTGCTTACAGTGGACAGTTCTCTGATGTATGACATTAAAACTGGCCGTGTCTTCATGCCCCTAAGTTAACACTAATGCCAAAAACATGGATTGGCTTGCAAACAATGAATGTTAAAAACGTTAAGGGAATGCATTTCAGCGATTTAGTTCCTCTCTTATTTCACATGCTTTACTTAATCTTGCATTCCCCAAGAGTTAGCTATTTTATAATTTTGTTGTTTATCTGTATTTCTTTCTGTGCATACTTTGAGGCTCGAGCCATGCCAGGTGTTTATAAGGGGCTTTGATTGAGCGCGCAGGCGCTAAGGCTGAAGCTAAACAAAGTGTGTGTCAGTGGGTTGGCCTCTCTGCATAGCACACAGAACAATGTTTATGTATTTCATTTGCAACTGAAATTATGTGGATATGTGTGTAAAGGGGGTACACAAATGTCAAAATATTTGCAAGGCAAAAGTAAGAGAAATTAAAGTGCTTAAATTTGAGGGACTGAAGAGCATGTTTGGAGGTGGTGAAGTGACAGAGATGCGAATAAGTGCATTTGGGGAAGAGTGAAAAGAGGATGTTGAAGAGGAAAGAGAGGTGGTTGAAGATGTGTAGATGGACAACATATAACTGAAGGCCAAAACTCCTTCCCCAGGCCTCAATGCTATTTAATTCACAGACTCACAGTTTCAGAATTTAAATATTTCCAATGTTAATAATTTATAACAAATTTTTGTTACTCATTTATCTTAAACAGCTAACACCCATTGACAAAGCCAATCGTACTGACAGGCTTTAGAGGTATGTCAATTGTTGTGTCATTTATCTGGATAGAATTACTTCTCAGAGAGAAACCAAAATACTGGTCAGCTGGCACACTATAGGAATCACAGAAATGTATTTGACATGTTCCTTTATAGAAGCCCCCACTTTTTTCATCCCACTTCAAGGCCTATCTGCACATATTTCTATATGACTGGTTGCAGCCAGCAGCTGTGGGTGCTTCTCGAAGTCAGGTTAGAGCATGTTTTTCCAAAGTTAATGCTGCATGCAGTGCAAGACACTGGGCAAGCATACATTTTAAAGGGCTGAAGTTGTCATGCTGTACAATTTACACATTACAGTAACTGTTGAACATTAATGCAGGAAGATATGGGGTAGTTTTTAATGTGTTTAATATTTCAAGACTATACGTTCTCACTGCTTTATAAGCCTTGCTTTATCACTACATTCATTTGCTTTAAAATGCCCCATTTGCCAATCATTTTTTTCTTTCTTTCTTGAGAGAGGGACTCACCCTGGACCCCAGGTGTGTCCATTGAATTTGTTCACATCGCTCGCTATATAAAAGTCATGCCCAACGTTTACACCTCACCACTTTCAAATGTCACCAGCCACCACTGAAATGTGTTCATTTTGGGTCTGAAAATCAGCTTTTCAGTTTATGAGAATACACGGATTTTGATTTTTACAACAAGGGACTGTATCATGATGGGCTTTTTTGGTGCAGGGCAGAGAATAGTACCTGTTTTATGCACCTGCAGGGCATTAAGTGAATTCATGCAACTCGATATTTCCTTGAATTAGTGCTTTACATCCAGATAATACAGCTCAGAAACAGTGAGCACGGTTTGCCTCTTTCTTTTTCTTAGCTGTTCTGAGAGAAATATGAGGTTAAACAAATTCACTGTACGAAACAGGTGCTAAGCTCTGCACTGCTCCAGAAAATCCCATCATTATACGTCCTCAGGTTATAATTTTAGAATCATAAACCTCATTCTCAAAAACAAAAGATGAGCACTTTTTCGACACAAAGTTAAATTTTTTATTGAGATATTAGGTTTTAAGTTTTAGTAAAAGCAGTTTGGTAGCCAAATATCAGTTTGCCACGTTCGTAAAGTACTCATATGTACCCTTGCCACACACCAATAGACCCTGTGTGCATGCCCATGTACCATCATCGTATGCCATGGATGCCCAGAATACGTTAGGAATTACCAACAATTTTTCAGGGTCAACATTACAGCAGTGTTGGGTTTGCACTTCTTCCTCACACGTGCGTGCAAGTTTTAATGATGGTCAACTTCTGTCAGTAAAATGTTTGTTTTGGTACAGAGCTTGAAATTCTGCCATCTTGTAGCGCTATGCATGACAGGTGGCATGGTTAGCCAATTTAGAGAGTCAATTGACCAACCTTACAAGGATGAAAGCTTGAGGTGGCAGTCCAAGAATCAGGCAGGTGTCAGAGATAGCATTTAACTCACTAAGCTACACTTATTAGAACTAATGTGATGCATGTCAACACTGGATTTTTTAGATCTTTAACATTCTGAGCTTAAATGACAGAAACTGTGTAGGTATTCTTTTAAACAAAAGTCAACTACTGTATTTCTGTAATGAAACATGAAAGTGACCACCTTCTGCATACATGCCAACAGCCCTGATTCAGGTAGTTTTTATTTAGCCATAACACACCTAAAATTGTCCCCACTTCAATGCACGTCAATGGGAAAATAAATCCTAAAGATCCTTTTTTGAAAATCTCCCTTTCATTACTCTTGAAATGTAAGCATGTATGCTTATAAAAAATTCCACCATGAAATCAAACTGTACTATTTAACTCAGGTGTGTAACTGAATGGGTTAACTAAATTGAATATAAACATCTGTCCTTGTTTGGGAACCTCTCACCTCACCCCAACTAAGGCCCTGCTCTGCACCACCTGGCCCAAAAGCAAGCTAACTCACAGCCTTTTGAGTTGTCCACAACTCACTTGCTAATACCACTGCAGATGAGGGACATCATAGATAATTACCCTCTGCCAGTTGGGATTGGCAGGGCTTGGAATTTGAAGCATAAGGCACAGAGTGGCACTTACCACGTGTATCCCAGGTTTATTCTGTAGCTCCTCTCTGCAAGTAGGTGTGGCAACTCTCCTTTCCTTCCCATTCCCAGAGGCCCTGTGGCTCACTCACGTGGTTTGCAGGACATTTCCTGAGCGCACAGACAAGGACAGCTAAAGAAACATGAATTTAAAATGCTTCAGTGGACGGTTGTAATTAATGCACAGCCCCCTGCAACATTTTAATTTCTTATTGTAGATCAGTGGACGAGGTCGACAGGAGCCGAATCCGGCCTCCATGCTCCTAACCCACTTCACAGCCACCTAATTTGCAGTGACAGGCTGGACCAGTTGTTTTAATAATTAGAAGCCTATGTTTTAGGGGGGCCACAAGCAAATATAGGGTGGCCTGGCCCTTGTAACCCCCCCCCCCCATGGCTACGGCCCTGCTTGTGAGGCGACAAAGCTGGAGAATCAGTTCCCTTGCAGACCAGAGGAAATTAAATCGGCATAATTAGACTTAGGGAGACTCGTTATTACAACCTCACATCCACCTCTTTGGGAAAAATGCCTAAGATGAAAGCAGGACTCCTTTTGATTGACCCAATACTTAAATCTACCTAGGCCTCCAATCCAGTTAGGTCCATAGAGGGGAAAACTATTAGCATCAATAGATGTTAAAGGGTGGGTTGAGAGTGGTTTAAGGAGTAGCTAGAGCTCAGTCACTAAAATTCTTCTCGTATTTTTCTTCTAGGTAAATGAAATGAGCATACAGTCTCTATAATTTTATTATTTTTTGTTTATTGAATTAGCCAAACCCCTCTTCTCTTGGGGCCATCCTCTCTTCACCGAGTGACTAACCACTGATTGGTGATGTTTATATGGCCATGAGGGCCTATGCTGCCTCTGCAAATTTTGGTCCGATGTCCACTGCATCCCAGTAAGAAGAATGCATGACAAATTAGAATATAAGCACCACGGGAGGGACAAACACCCAGGAGCATTGCTGTGTTCCCACCCGCAGCACCCACAAGGACACCTTTTGGTTGGTCCTATTGCTGCAGTAGCAGCATGTTTAAAGTTGAAATCACATTCCTACAAACATTTTATTCAAAATATAATGCTTTATTGACAATGATATTCCTGATAATGAAAGGTAGTAGGATATTGGGTTTTTGGTTGAGGGTGGCTGGGAACCCCTCTCAAGCAGAAACCAGTAAGTATTTATGCAGCAGTAAAACAGTAATGAAGTGAAAACACCACAGAAGAAAAATCACATTCCAACTAAGAAAATTAGAGAAACGTTGTAATAAATAATTTGACATCAGAATGACAAAAATCCAATCAGTAGAACTGGAGCTGCGAATGTTTAAAGTTTGTGGTAAAAACTAGTGCCTAAAAGATCAAAGCGCCAACTGTGGACATCTACTTGCATAAGACTAGGGCAAAATCAAAAGCTATGGCAGACCACAAGGTGGAATGGACCCAGTACCCACTTACCTTGCAGCATAGAAAACGTTTTGTAGAAAAATGTCTGAGAAGGAAAAGTTCCGCGTGGCAAGGCAGGTTGGTACTAGTCTCTTGTCGGCTCTTAGAGCACTTTTAGGTGGAAACATTTTTAAGTCCCAATTTTGATTTATGGCTGTTTGAGTACCTTTAGCACAACTTCAGGGTGGATGGGTACCACTTGGAAGGCAGGACCACCTTCAGGCAGGGTCCAGGTGCAGGTTCATGGTTGCTGGAGCTTTTTATGTCCCTGTAGCTCAGAACAGGAGGCCAGGCAACTAGCCCTTGGAGTCACTCTTGTGTTCCTGGGATCAAGCAGCAAGGCAGGCCTGAAGCAGCAGGGTAGTTCACTGAGGGTATAAGGAAGAATTCAAACAGCAGGGCAGTCCTATGAAGTACAAAGCAGGCCTCAAGCAGCAAGACAGTCCTGTGAAGTACTAGGCAATACTTGTGGGGGTCCTCTGCAAGTCCAGGAGTGAACTGAAGAGTGGGACAGAGGGTCCTATTTTTATACCTAGTGCCAGCTTTGAAGAGGAAGAAACTTCTGGAGTTTTCCCACCACAGATGGTTCTAGAATTTCCTTCCTCCCCGCCTGTTAGAAATGGGGGTCTCTAGTTGGCAGAGGTAAGTACCTTTGTCCAAATAGGGACCCTTGCTTCTAGTCAGGGTAAGGGGGTACACACTGTTGATAACCCCTGCTCACCCCCTTGGTAGCTTGGCACGAGCAGACAGGCTTATCCCCAAGGCAATGTGTAAAGTATTTGCACCAACACTCACAGTAACACAGTGAAACACCACAAATGGACCACACCAGTTATTATAAAAATATAAATATCTTTATATAGCTTAGGCAGATCAAAACGACATAAAAATCACATACCCTCTCAACTTCTTCTAAAACTGTTATCTGGTGGATAAAGTTCACTGCGGTAATGTTCTCTTTGTGACAAACGTATTGGTATGCACCAAAAACACTTGTGTGCTCTCTTTGTTACAAAATAAACTTGTAGCACTGTTCATGGTCTTTATCTATCCCAGAGAGTTCACTTGCAGCACTGTTCGTTAGCAGGTTTCCTTAAGACAGGAGAAATAAGAAATGCTCTCATCTGTGGTACCGCTCTGGGGAAGTGCGGTCAAAGTGCCCTGCAAAGCGTTTCTATCTTTAGTGGCGATACAGCCCTTCCCTCCAGTTCACTTTCCGGTAGAACTGGTGCTTCTGTAAAAGGTGCGGCTCCCGCGGTACTGGTAGTCGGGAGGGCTGCCTTTCACGCTTACTTTGGTTCGCGATGCCCCCGCTGCACTTGTAGCCACCCCAGTGTGCTCACACAGTCACCCGTGGCCCCCACCAGTTCCAGGCTTCGCAGACTCCCACGCTACTGCGAGGCTTACCTCGGAGCTGATGTCTCCACTGCCGCAGGTGCCTCGGGTCGATTACAGCTGCTGCATTGAACGAGGTGGCCTTTCAGGGACGGCGGAGCAGTCTTCCGGATTCTGAGCGCGCTCTCTTCCTTGGTTCCGCGCTGACGTCCTGCTGGACGACTCGCACACACCACGGCTCGGCGACGCAGAAGAGTCTCGTTGCCAAGCAACACCTCGCAGCGGGGTTTACTGCCGCGCTGGCTTCTCTGTTTACCCTGGCGATCACCGGCTGCAGACACAGGCCGGGGGCGGTGAATCCCACACAGCTCCTCGCAGCTGACGGCCTTTCTGCTTACTTTGACGATCACCGGCTGTAGACATGGGCCGGCGGCGGTGAATCCCACACAGCTCCTCGCAGCAAAGATCACGGAGATAGTCACAGGCGTCTGCTTGTAGGACACAAAGGAAAGCCCTCCTCAGTAACCTGGGCTCCTCGTAGTACACCAGGCGGGTATAAGCGCACGCACACAGCTCTTCTTGGAATCTTGGAAACTTTTGTGACCCTGTGTTTCGGTAACAGGAGGCCAGCTCTCCTCAGGCCCTTGGAGACTCTTAGGACACAGCACACAGCAAAGTCCTTTTTCTTCAAGGAGGGGGGGACACAGCACACAGCAAGGTCCTTTAGCCTCACCCTCAGCAAAATCAGCAACTGCAGGCCAACCCCAGAACACACAGCAGGGGCAGTACTTCTCCTCAGTTCTTCAGGCGATCTTCTTGGGCAGAGGTTCCTCTTGATTGTAGAAGTAGTCTAGGGTAAACTTTTGTGTTCCTGAGTTTTAACAGGAGGCCAGCTCTTCTCAGGCCCTTGGAGACTCTTATTCCTGGACACAGCACACAGCAAAGTCCCTCCTTCAAGCAGGTGGGGGGAACACAGCACACAGCAAAGTCCCCTGTCCCCTTCCTCAGTAGTAACAGCAAACTGTAGGTCAGCCCCAGAACACACAGCAAGGGCAGTCTTCCTCTCCAGTCTCTCCAGCTGATCTTCTTTGGCAGGGATTCCTCTTGTTGGCAAAAGTAGTCTAATTTACAGGGGTTTCAGGTCTTACTTTTATACCCCAAAAGTCTTTGTTCGCCATGTGTGAGGGGTCCTGGACCCAGTCCAAACCAGTTCTAGGTGCACTCTTCCAGTGCATGTCTTCTTTCTTTGTGAGGGGAGGCCAGGGCCATCAGACGCACCACAGGAGGTGGAGCCAGCATTGTGGAAGGCAGGCACAGCTCTATTCAGACCCAGGTGCGACTCCTCCACCACTCAATGTGCAGATAGGTCTATTCAGCCTAGTGCTGACTCACCCCCTCTCCTGGAGCCACCCCCAGCCCAGCCCCTGTCACTCACAAACCAGACAGGCAATCCACAAACAGGCAGAGGCACACAAAAAGGTTGAACAAGAAAATAGCCACTTTCTAAAAGTGCTATTTCCAAACTTGGAATTTAAAAACCATCTTCACTAAAAGATGTGTAATTAAATTCTGAGTTTAGGGGTACCAGATTCCAAATTTCTATCTTGCCGCTATGGGAAGATATGCAGGTAAACATGTTACACAGCATTCCCCATGTTAACCTATGGGCAAGATAGCCTTTCAATAGTGAAAAACGAAATTGGCAGTATTTCACTATCAGGGCATGTCACCCACACTAGTACATGTCCTACCTTTCACATACACTGCACCCTACCCAGGGGGGTACCTTGGGCCTACCATAGGGGTGTCCAATGTGTAAGAAAAGGGAAGGGTTAGGCCTGGCAAGTGTGTACACTGGCCAGGACAACATGGCAGTTCACAGACTGCGCACAGGCACTGCGGTGGCAGGCCTGAGACACCATTTTAGGGCTACTCAGGTGGGTGGCACAATCAGTACTGCAGGCCCACTAGTAGCATTTGAATCACCAGCCCTGGCACACTCAGTGCACTATACTAGGGACCTACTGGTAAGACAAATAGGCCAATCATGGATAACCAATCATAATAACAAATTACAGAGAGAGCACATGCACTTTAGCACTGATCAGCAGTGGAAAAGTGCCCAGAGTCCTATAGCCAACGACCACAGGTCAGGAAAAACAAAGGAGGAAGAAGCAAAAAGTTTTGGGATAACCCTACAAAAAGGGCCATTTCTAACACCGCCCATGCTCCCTTGGGGCTGGGGTGACAAAAGACTAGTATGAGTTGCTTTATGAGTATGCTGAGGCAGCTCATTTGAAATTTAAGTGGGGTAGGGAACAGCTCCTCCCCACTCATCCTGGCCCATTATGTCAACACCTAGACCCCCATTATCTCACAATCTAGGAGGACTACACAAAGGCCAACTGCCATGCTAATCACAGTCATGTGACCCAGGACACAACTTTCTAAAAGAGGCATTTTCAGAATTATGACTCAAAATCTGACTTTACCCTTAAAGCGGATTATAAATAACAATTATTTTGATACGAAACATGACATTTCTACCAATCCCAAACAAATGTTATCACTTATTAATTGTGATAAGGTAACCCAATGATATCCTATGGGAGAGGTAGGCCTCACAATAGTGAAAACAATGTAGTAGTTTTTCTCAATCAGGGCATGTAAAACTTAAAAGTACATGTACAATGTTTTAAATACTATGAACCTTGCCCTTTGTGTTGTTTTGGGCCTTGGATAGGCGTGAGTTATAAATGTAAAAAAAGGAGATTTAGGCCTGGCAAAAGGTTTGTTCTGCCAAGTCCGACTGTCAGTTGAAAACTACACACAGTCTGCAATGGCAGTCCTGAGGCATGTTTTAAATGGCTGCTTACGTGGGTGACACAATAAGTGCTGCAATCCCACCAGTAGTGTTTAATTTACATGTCCTGGGTGCATTTTGTGGCACTTTGTAGTATCCTGCATATGTAGTGTAATGTATTTTACACCTCCTGCTCAGCCAGTGCCTGTGTTCTGATCACAATAGTATGTTGGAGTCTGATGAGCCTCGGAATGTTGGGACTCAGAGAGGTGAAGTGACAGGCATGGGCTGAGCAGCACACAGGCTGCTCCTGGTGGGGCTCTCCTTCTGAACTTAACTACTTGTTATACTACTTGTTACCTGCTTGAATAAATCACCTTAAAGTTAACCTACCTGCGTGGACCTTCGTTACTACATAATTTGGCGACGAGTTGGTGACGTACCTACGTGGAACAAGCGGATCTAAGGTACCTGGCAAACACAGGAGGACCTGGAGATGGCGCATTCTACAGAAACTACAGTGGCTACTACCACAATGTACAAAAGCGGAGGTATCCAAAGGAAACGTAAAGGTGACTACATGAAACAAGCGTGTTCTACAATCAACAAGAACGACGACAACAAGTGAGAAACAAGCATCAACAATAAAAGAAAAGAAGACATCAACACAAGTAAGATGAAGCACTACGCCGTTCAGCCCCACCAGTGGCCTCACCATCGGCCAGCCCTAGCCCAAGTGTGCTGTGCTCATCTACATTACGTACTTTGGACTCTGGTAACATCTACTGTCTGTCCATTCAAGCACATAAACTCTACAGGCAGACTAATCATCTCAGCCATGCTGGTTTTCACCCAGGCACACACGCTGTTGTTACCTTGAGGAAATACAAATACATTGTGGAACTTTATAAAGAAGGGAAATCTTGATCGTTGTCACTGCACTTACCCATGTTGATCACGGAGGAGAGTTTGCTGCAGTCTGCTGTTGCAGTGCTCTCATCAAGTCTTAGAATGCGGCAGTATGGAGTCATCTGTTGCTGCCTACGCTGTGTGACCTTGTGCACTTCCTACCTACATCTCCACGTTTATTTCATCTTGTTTCGTCTCAGGCAGCATGCAGGGGGAATCTGACGTTTGTTACTTCATCACCCTCTTCACGCATGCCTGACCCTCAGTCATTTTTGTGTTGTGTTTTTTTTACACCATGGTACACCACGGAGTGCTTTCGTGTTTTGCTGAAGTTTGTCAGGGAATGGCTTGTGTACTTTCCAGCAGTCCTTGTGTAATCTTAACTTTGTGGTGCTTTTGCGCCCTTTCCACATCGCGATGTGTGAAGTAGCAGTCGCTTCCCCTGCTCTGCGCGCCGCTCTATTTAAGGTGAGCTTTCTTTCAACTTTAACTCTTCTCAGAATTCAACGCCCTGTCAGCAGTTCACAGAAACCGTTGTTTCCGTTATTTTGCCGTTTTACTTTGATTGAGCGCTTTACCTCACTCAGTAGAGCTGCACGTATCTATCTCTCCAGTAGCCCTCTGTGACATCATCCTTGGCTTTGCTGAGGGGCACAATTTTAGTGCACAAGCGCGCCGTGAGCCATCTTACACGACGTGCTGTCCGTGCTGCCATCTTCAGGTTGGCGCTTGCATGCATCTTTCAGATCTCCATTTCTCACGTTGTATTTGCCCTCCAGTGCGGCGCTGTTTCATGCTGCATCTTGTCTTCATTCTGTGGAGGACTTCGAAGAACGTGAGTGAATCGGGTGGCGTTTATTCTACCGATTTGCCTTTCCGGTTATTGCGCAACGTACAATACTCTAAATAACCCTGCCATCATAATGGATGCGTGCTGCACTAATGACAGGACTCGGTGACAGTGGATATCGCAGAGGTTTGCATTATCCTTTAGCTTCTTCCACAAGGTCAGTTCTTTAAGTTATTCCTGGTGACACAGTGACAGAGTTTCGCCACTCTTTTTCAAAGTCATAGACACTATGCCTATTAGCGGATGGACATTTAAGACAGTAGGTATAGAGACAAACGTGTGTACTTTTCAACATGGCTTTAAGAGGTGTCCACGATGCACTCGTGCTATTCACCAGTGAAGTTTGAACAATCTTTATTTACACTGTGACTCTGATTTTATTGTGATGGGGTGATAGACGGAATTTTGTGATGATTTCATGATTAGTATGTTTAAAAGTCTATACTAGTCTATACATGATTTTGTTGCACTATCCAGAAATTATTTTATTATTTTTGGAGCTGAGTTTTACTGGTGAAGGACAAGCTTATGTCTTGACCTATAAGCATCGTACACTAACTTGTGAGATCATTGGTTCTGACAGTTCTTGGTTCCCCTTCATATCTTTCCTACCTAGGGATAGCATTGGGTACTAGCCACATTTTCTCTCATACCACAATCGCCTACATGGGCTACAGTTTGCATTCATGGACTTTGGGGTACATACCTTCATTGGGTTCATAGTTCATTTTACATGTGTAGGTTTACACAATATTCTTCCCTACACAGGGATGGGTTTGGGTTTAGCCCCATTTCCCCACATACATTTGCCTCTGTGGGCTACATCTTATGTCTATGACTCTGGGTACACACCTTCATGCTCTCAGTGTTCATTTCACATAGGTACGTTTAACGCTTTATTCCTTCCCTACACAGGGATGGCAATGGGTACTACCCCCATTTGCCCACTCACACATTTGCCTACATGGTTACTTACGGTTTTCAGCCTTACACAAGGCACCGTCTCATGGGTCACAGTCCCATTCACATTGACACAGTCACTCTCACACAGGGCGTCTTATGGGTTACAGTCCCATCTTCACAGGGCAGTACTGTTTTCCTCTACATGGGGGTTGACTTTACACGGCCTGCAACGTCATGGGCTTCTTGTCCCATTCACAGTGATCCTCACCCTCCTGCCTGGGAGTAGAGGACGGGCATGGGTCTTAGTCCCATTGGCTGGTATTTCCTTTGTATTTTCTATGATGTTACATTGCTGTTTCATATACTCATAGTTACACTCAATTCTTATTTGTATTATCCATTTGGAAATGGGGAGGAGTATGGTGATACTGTTTGTGTCCATTCGCTTCTTCTCTGTTTTCTCTGGTTCAGATTTCCTATTGATGTTCTCTTCCTCTTCATCTTTGGAATCTGTTCCATACGCATTTCGCTGTTATTCTTCTTGGGTCTTCAGTCTTTCCCTTTCTGCAGTGTTCTTCTCGTTCTTCCTTGTTCAGGAGGAATCTCTTCCTTCTCTTCTCCTAGTGCTTGGGTATGTCTTCAGTTCTGTTCCCGTCGTGCCCTGTCCTTCTTTCCTTGCTTGCCTGCCTGGCCAGTGGGTGTGCGTAGGGGTTGCATTTGGTACGTCTCTCTCGCTATTTCTTATTTCCTCGCTTGCGTCTCACTGTCTCTTACTTTCTATTTCGCTGTTGTTGAGGATGGGTTTTTTCTATTTGCTTCTTACACTTTACCTTCTCCTCCTTGTCTTCTCCCATCGATCTCCTTGCTCTGCTTTGCTTGTTCTGTTCCTTGACTTTCTCTCTGTCACTCCGTTGTTCCTTACTAGCTCTCTGTCCTTTGTTCTCACCCTTTATATTCGATCATATATTGCATTCGTTCTTCTGTTGGAAGGAAAAGGGATATGTAGTATCCTGCATATGTAGTGTAATGTATTTTACACCTCCTGCTCAGCCAGTGCCTGTGTTCTGATCACAATAGAATGTTGGAGTCTGATGAGCCTCGGAATGTTGGGACTCAGAGAGGTGAAGTGACAGGCATGGGCTGAGCAGCACACAGGCTGCTCCTGGTGGGGCTCTCCTTCTGAACTTAACTACTTGTTATACTACTTGTTACCTGCTTGAATAAATCACCTTAAAGTTAACCTACCTGCGTGGACCTTCGTTACTACACACTTTACAAGTGACATATAAGTAAATTGAATGTGACAATTGTTTGTAAGCCAATTTTACTATGTTTTGAGTAGTGAGCACAAGCATTTTAGCACTGGTAAAGTGCAGAGTCCTAGGGCTAGAAAAACAAATTTCAGTAAACAGAAGGGGAGAAAGCAAAAGGTTTGGGGAAAAACCACCCTGAGGACTGTCAGGTCAGAGAAAGGTAAAATGTTTTCATGGATGTTATTGAAAGAGAGTGTCATCCACATTAATTTCAGTGGTGTTGCATTGTTTGGTTATAACAGGTTTCTGCTTCCATTAATGGGGTTACACTCTGACAAAGCCCGTTGGCCTGCCTTTTTGTAAATGACAGTCCCTCATATTGTGTTTACTATAGGTGGGCGGATTGTAATTATAGGATCCAGGGCTTGCAGAGAGATGTGAATTGTTCTGAGGGTTTTGCCATAGGCATAACCATCTAATTAAAGATATTTGTAAATAATGTGTAGAATTCAGTAATAAAGTACTTTTCCTTTTTATAAGAAAAGGCACTGACTGGGTAATGAGTTATTGAGCCTTGTTGTTACGTACAAACAAGCTGGAGATACTAGCCCACACCACCTCCCCTGAGTAGACCTTGAACTGCTCTGCCTCCATACCCTGAGCGAGTCAAGTGCTACAATGGGGTACTTTATTTCCAGTGGAGAGAAAGTTGCAACCATATAACTTATAAAAGGCTCACCTTTTTTGCAGCTAGTAAACAAAATTCTTACATCTGTCTCTTTAAGAAATGTGATTGATATAGTTTATGTGCAGTGTTTTATTTTACAACATTGGCTGTGTGCGTTGCTTTACATTTTAAATATGTGCAAGGACTGAAAACTGATATTTTTAATATAGAGATTTTGTGTGCAGAAAGTTCTGCTCTGAAAATGCTTTATTAACTCAGGGAATAAGTGTCAATGTCTGCTGGCTGCTTAGTGTTATACACTGTAGGATAAGATATGATTTGTCAAATATGAGTTTTTGAGAAAGCCAGCTTGTGCCTGGCTCATAACTAAATCTTTAAGGATTAGCTAATCCTGAAGTAGAATCTAAAGTAAACAAGAGGAATTTTAAAAGTGAACATGTCCCAGCATGTTTGCTTGACTTTACATTACAACAGCATGAAATTAAATGCTTCAGTACACCGTTTGAAACATGTTTAAACAATTTTTCAATGTGAATGGATAGGAAAGGAAGATGGAGGACCTCGGTTGTCTTTATGAATGAGGGAAAGGACCTCAATAATATCGGGGACCAACACGCAAAGCATCAGGAACAAGTGAAATCATAGGGTCCAGCATGCCTGATTAATCATGATACTGGGGGCTACAAGACATTACTGTGAATTAGCTCTATTTATGGAATGTTGGGATTGGGACAGCAACTCAGAATGCATTGTGAGTTGCAAATGGAGTATTATGGGAGTATTTTGGGTGTATCCTGTGGCTGCCAGCTCCCGGTCCCTTTGGATAGCTGTGCTTACACACCTTGTCTCACTCCACTGATTTACTTTTTTTTCAATGACTACTGGGCGTACCCAAAAGATGAAACAACCAGAAGAATCTTCAGTGCACCTCCAGTGATGGAATACTTTTCCAGTGCCCACATACTCTTTCTTAGTTATATCCACGGTTATGGAGATTGATCATTCACCTTAAAATGGAAAATTCCAGCTATCATTTACTTATGGTGGAAGCAAAGGAGTAGGAAGTGGAATTTCAACAGCAGGTATTAAAATGATCAATCCAACTATAAGCTGCCAGAAATGTTGACATATTTTAGGCAACCACTCATCTCTAAATGAGTCCATATTACTCTATAGTAGAGATGGGCAAAGTTGTAAAGTTGCCTCACAACTTTTGCAAAATATATTTGTAAATATTTTTTAAAACGGTAACTTCAACAGCCCTATGTAGCAGCACTTCTCTGTCTGCTGCCAGAGACCCATCCTGCCATGTCCTCTGCATCACTCTTCACATCATCATTCGTTCTGTGCCACTTCCTGTCTCCCAGCAAAGTCCCTTTCTTTGAATTGTTCCCTCCACATGCACATCTCCATAACTCTAGACTCCTAGCCCCAATCCTTGCCCTTCCCCCTTCTGGGTCATGCCCAACTGTCCTCTCTTGCCTTATTTCCCTGCAAATGTTCTACCTTTCAGGAGCAGGATATACTTTGTGTGAAATCTACCTGACTCGCAACTTAGGATGAAAATGATAGGAAATGATTCTTACTTTCTGTTTCTTCCTGCCCACTCTATATATATAGGCCACTTTCAATTTCTTTAGCACACATCCTCTGGGTAGGTGCTAAATTGCTTTTTATCACTAAGTGTGTAGCCTGCTTTCTTTTTAAAGGAAGTTCCTTGCTCTGTTATAGATTACTTTAGCATTTCCACTATTGAACAAGCTAGTGCCAAAGAACATGGGCAAAACACTCACCTACATCTAATAACAGAATACATGGGTCTTTCTTACCAGACCCTAGCAAGATGTTTTTGCTTCTTGGGATATCCAAAATGAGGTACACATTTTACTCATTATTTACATTCATCACACACTGAACTTTGGCATGGAATTATTGAAAATATATTCAAAAAGACAGTTTCACAAACCTGCAGGCTCCATCAATAATTCTTAAATACTATGACCTTTCTGAAAACTGTTGAACGTACACAGTCAAACTATGGCACAGAAAAAGTGCTTCTGACAGGATTATAAGGTAATGGAGCTTATGTAGTTAATTGGAAACAGCATTAATAATTTTTGTTGAGTACATATTTTTGAGTTTCATGCTGTGTTTAAAGGGTTTGAGTCATCATGCTTATTAGAAAGGAATACATTTATGATAACTATTCTATTTATGGCAAACGTATCCATGATTTACCTTTCAGTTCAGGTGAAATATTCGGGGTGACTCCAGATCTTCTGCCATCAATTCTCAGCAAAATATCTCAGTGGTGAATACATTTATATGGTTATAAATCATCTACTCTAGAAACAGTGGGTTTCCAGCCACCATGTGGAGCAGATTAACATCTGCTCCCCTCCAGCGTAGACATGCTGAGTGGCAGAACACAAACTGCACAGCAGGATTTCTGTCAATTGGACCAAGTGCAAATTGACAGAAACCCCACTCTTGATGGTTAAGGTAATACATTCCTTTTTACAGATTTGCCCTTACAACTTATTTCTCAATCATGCCTGCTTCTTTTACTGTGCAAAAATTCTGTTGCTAATATTATAATTTACTCGGGATGATATAATATTCCTAATAGCTCAATCACTACGGGATACTATGCATGTGGCTTTTCTCCACCTTAATTACAGGCATTCCATTGTTCAGGTCAAAACCTGAGCACCTTTGAGCATTAGTCTGTGTTAGACCTTTAGTGATAGATTCACTAAGCTTTGACACTAATTGCAGTTTTCTTGGTGAAAGTTCCTCCCTACACCAAGAAATAAAAGAAACTAGTACTATGAGAAAGTGGATAATTGGTTGAAGTGAATTATAGTTCTTGTTAGAAATGGGATTTCTGGTTGGCTAGGGCATGCTCCTAAGCCAGGCAGAAACCACCACTCTAGTCAGGGCAAGGGAATTACACACTGAGGATAACCCCTGTTCACCCCCTTGGTAGCTTGGCAGAGCAGTCAGGCCTATCCTGGAGGCAATGTGTAAAGCGTTTGCGCAACACACTCACACAGCAGCGACACACTAGGCACACCACAAAAGAAACTCCACACAAGGTTATGTAAAAATAGCCTTTGCATTATCCAGAAAACACATTAGAAAATAATCACATATATACACTGTGCTACCTGGCACTTGGCATGACTTCACAGGGTTTACATAAATCGCTTAGGCCAATCGGGCCACTGTAAAACACATTACAGTAAGGATAACCAGTAACTACTGGCTAGGACTGCACTTAGCACAAGGCATTAGGGGTAAGCATCATAACGGTATTCAGCATAGCACATTATGCATATAATCATCAGTGCACAATAGTAAACACTTGTAAGGGGTGCATACATCATGAAGTACCCTTACTGATATAGTACATACCACCATCACCTCCTGGTGCCACTAGGCACGTGTCCCACAAAAATTGCATAGGTCTCTGTGCCCCTATTGGGGACTACGCGGGAATTCAGTTCCCCTGTTCCTTCCACGTAGGTTCCTGGGCTACCTATCCACCTACAACGGGAAATACGATAATTCCCACAGGCACTCAAGTGCCCGTAAATGGCGGCCCCTCAGGCCCGAGACAAGCAGGGAGGCCGACGTAAATCTACTTGGCAAGTCAGCCCTGGCCCCTCTCAAGTATTCCAACAAAGACCAGCAGCCAACACAGAGGGTCAGCCCTCCTCTGGCTGGCCTGGTGTCCGTGCTGGGGGACAAAAAGGAAACTGGAATCACCCCCAAGGCAGCTGCCCACGACCATGCGGCGCGCTCCCTGCAAAAATGCGGGGGAGGATTCCGCACCGGCCTCCTCTGGCTGGGACACCACAGGAAGCGGATCGCTCACCCAGCAACCCCTCGCTGCAAAGGCTCTCGTCTGGGCTGCTGCTGCGGCGGGAGTCGGGACACGGAGTGAGGTCTCTGTCTGCTTCTTCCATGGAAGGCGGCCCCGCCCACAATTAGGCTTCGCTTCGGCCTGGCTTCCGGGGAGTTGCTGGGCAACGCTGGGGAGCTCCTTCCAGCCACATCTCCACCAGCCGACTCTTCCTGCTTGCGGCTTCCTGCCTCGCATGCCGCCGGCTCCTCACAGTGGCTAGCCCAGCCCTCAGCGATGTCGGCATTGCTAGGCAAAGCAGATGACTCCCCGATCTGGGAATCCTTGCTGTTCCTGCGCAGTTTGGCAGTACGGGGCCATGTAGCAGAGCCCCGGCTGCACTGAAGCAAACCAGTCAAGAGGGAGAGGGAGAGTGTTTCCTCAGCTGTATCTCTCCCATCCCGTGGTTCAGTCATCACACGGGGGAAATGCCCAACACATGCTGCACGGCAACATGTAGTGCCCGGTCTTTGCTTCAGGGCCGGGGGAGCCCCTCCCCCTTCTTGGACTCGGGCACTGCCACCTCAAAGCGCTCACCATGCGCTATTTATCTCACAAAGGAGGGCTGCCCTAACCAGTCACTGGAGGACAAACTTGGGGGGGGTCACCTACTGCAGGCAGCAACCAACAGGCCAGCTCATCATGATCCTCCTCTTGTGACAACGTGACAATCCTTTTTGGGACCTAGCAGGCCACCGGTGATCACAACAAAAGCAAACAAAGTCAGATGGCGGTTCCTCCTTGCAGTACAGTAGTTCCTCCTGGCAAGGTGCCTCCTCCGCAGTGTCCTCTCTTCCAGTTCCAAGTTCCAAGCAAGTTTCATGGGGTCACAGCCCCAATATTTATATTACCCAGTGTCTTTGTTCTTCTCCCTGGCACAGGGCTCTATGTCCAGTCCAAACAAGTTCTGGGGGACACTTACACATATCTTTTCAAGTGCATACTCACCTCTATTGTTAGTGTAGGCCCTGGCCCCAGACACACCACAGGGGGGTGGATCCATCATTGTGGAGGGCAGGCACAGCCCTATTCAGGTTCAGGTGCTACTCTTCCCACTACTCCAAATGTAGGTCAGGCCTATTCAGCCTAGCTGACTCACCCAGACCCTCTGGAGCCACTGCACCTCCCCAGCCTCTGTCACTCCAAGGTCAGACAGTCAATACACAACAGGCAGGCACAAAGACACATAGCAAACAGAAATGCCTACTTCTAAAAGTGGCGTTTCTAAAATAGTGATAATAAATCTGCGAACAGCAGTACGCAGCATTTATCACCACTATTCCAAACATACCAAACTTGATCACGCTACTCCTCTCATGTCAGGAATTACCACTGAAACACATATCATGGAATCTCCAATGTATTTCTATGAGAGGGCAGCCTCACAGCAGTAACAAACCAAATAGGCTGTTTGTCACTACCAGGACATGCCACACAGTTAAGGCACATGTCCTACCTTTTTCCTACACCGCACCCTGCCCATAGGGCTAGCTAGGGCCTACCTTAGGGGTGACTGATATGTAGTAAAAGGGGAGTCACGGACCTGGCAACCACTTTATGTGCCACGTCACAGCGGCAGTAAACTGCGCGCGCAAGCCCTGCAATGGCAGAGGCCTGAGCCAGGTTTGAAAGGCTACTTTGGTGGGTGGTGCAAGCAGCGCTGCAAGCCCACCAGTAGCATTTAATTTACTGGCCCAGGGTATATGAGATACCACTTTACAAGGGACTGATAGGTAAATTAAATACACCAAACAGGTGTAGACCAATCTTACCAAGTTTACCATAGAGAGCACATGCACTTTAACACTGAACAGCAGTGATAAAGTGCCCAGAATCCTAAAACCACCAATGACAGGTCAGAAAAAATACCGGATGAAGGCAAAAAGTTCTGGGATGACCCTGCAGAAAGGGCCAAATCCAACAGTTCTCTTAGTAATAATTGCAGTATTCCAGACCAAGCCCAGTTAGGTCACAATATTTTATATATGAGCTCAACCCTTGGTACCTGTAGCAAAGAGCAGGCATGCCTAACTTGACATGTGTAAAACATTTACAGTACTGAAACATTTAAAAATGAGAAAACACAACACAATGAAAAATCCCACTCCAAATTATGAAAATAGAGTATCTTTAAGGAGCAGATAGACACCGAAATGACAACAATGTGATGGATGGAACTAGAAATATGATTATCAGTTGTTTCTAGCACCAAAGATGCAAAGCGCCATCCGCAGGTATCTGGTTGCGCTAGATTAGGTCAAAGACAAAATTTAACACTAACCCTGATGGAGCGAGGGTTGGATACAGGGACCAGGTTCAGTCAAGTGGAAAGTTTAACTTCTGACAGTCTTTTTCTCTGTGAAAATCCTAATCAACAAAACCGTTAGTGGGTCGGGCTGCCAGCTGGAGCCAAAGTAGGGCTCATCACTGATGGGCCATCTGGAGTGTAGGGTCTAGGTGGGAGCCTCTGACTTTGCAGTAAGTTTGAGGCTTGTGGCATTGATGCCAGGAATGTTCAGAGCAGGCAAAGTTAGAAGTCTTTTCCTGGGGAGGTCTTGTCAGGTACTACTTAGCATTGGCCTCAGAGGAATATCTATACATTTGGACATAAAAACCATTGTGGCTGTGGCTCAGGGGAGCCTGGGTGCTTACCAATCACAATGCTGCGTTGCAGAATTGTGATTGGCTGTGGGAAGTCTGAGTTCTTCCTGGAAGAGACACGACATGGGAGAGATGGAGGAGAGACGCGGCGAGATCAGGTAAGTGATTTTTTTTTCAAATCCCCTTCCCGCCACCCCCTGCCATCGTCTCCCCCACTCCCCACCTACCGTAATGGCCGCCACTGTTGCCCAAAGGCTATATTTTCAGCTGCAGGTCCATATAACGCTACACTGAGGAGGAGGAAGAACTCCAGCCCGTTTCAGAGACACAACCCGCAGAAGACAACGCCATATTAGCATTTTGCAAGCTACAACGTTTTGCAGTGTAATGCTGCATGCAGCTGCCCTGTTCCCTCCAGGTTGATTCTTTTCCAAAAAATAAATTAACTGACATCAAGCACAGCTCTAAGAGGGGGGAGGAGATGGGGGAAAATAAATTGACAGAACACACTCTATATCTGAGCATTTCTGTATATCTGGTAAATACAGAAAAAAACACAGAGATGCAGCATAAATCTAGCAGACAAAAACAGGGTAAAGCCGTCTCTGTCACAGACATTTCCTGCAAGTTTTGTGCAGCTCTCACAATGGCCATGTATTTGCAACACACATACCCTACACACTGCCTTGTGCAAGCACTCACCTCTGATGTGTGAGATGGCCACAGTCTTCTAGGTCCCATTGTAGCAGGCGGCATTGACCACCATCCTGCTGCCTGCCTTGTTACATGTGAACATTCACAACCCAGCAGGAGAAGTCATGTGATAATTCTCAGAGTGAAGAACCAGTCTCCATTTTATTTGGAAATAAAAAAATAGAAATCTATTGGTTTTGTCAATTTTTTTAAGACATATTGCACAGCGGCACTGGCTGTTTTACAACATGGTTTAAAGTTTTTTTAAAAGAGCTACGTTTCAGACAACGGTGATTGCGTCATTGTGCTTTTTTTTTTTACTATAAGACATGCTGCTCCAAAGCAGCTAGCACTGCTCGGTGAAATGTATAAAAAACATTAAAAAACTAACAGATTTTGTAGAGGTGAAACTTTTTGGCTTTGCAGTTACTTTTTGTATTTTGCAGTTTTATGTAGCGCAAATTCCAACCGAAGGAATTGGACAGATTTACGTCAGCACAAGTTACATTACACAAGGTTGCATTTTTTTTTTTTATGGGCATAGGTAGATCTGGGGCCAGATGTACGACCATGACAATTTGCAACTCGCAAATTGCACTCGATTGCAAGTCGCAATTTGTGAGTCGCAAAATGCCATGTACAACAGTGTATGAGACACTGTGTGATTCCCAATGGGGTCGCAAATTGCATGCCTCATGAATATTTATGAGGCACTCGCAATTTGCGACCCCATTGGGAATGGCTGGCCCTCCCAGGAATGGTGGCCTGCTGGGCTCAGCAGACCTCCATGTCTGGGACGGCTTTTAAATAAAGCAGTTTTTTTTAATTGTAGCCCGTTTTCCTTGAAGGAAAACAGGATGCATTTAAAAAAAGAAAATGAATTGTTTTCATTTCATTTTTTAAGGGCAGGTAGTGGTCCCTGGGACCACTGCCTGCCCCTAAAAAATATTTTCCCCTGCATTTGCAAAGGGGAAGTGGTCCCCTGGAGACCCCTCCGCATTTGTGAGTGCATTACCACCCTCTTGAAGAGTGCGGAAAATTGTAAGTGTTTTGCAACCCCAATTGTGGTTGCAAAACATTCAAACATGGACTAGAGAGTCGCTATTAGGAAGGGTCACCCTTGAAACGCCCCTTCCTGTTAGCGAGTCGCAATTCCTATTTAGCGAGTCGCAAATAAATTTGCTAAATAGGAATTGTACATGGCCCTATTGTATTTTGCATGCGCAAACAGGTCGCAAACCCATTTGCGCATGCAAAATAGGGTCGTACATCTGGCCCTAAGTGACTTGCCCAGAATCACAGAATGTTGAGGAGATGCTGAGACTTGAACCTGGTTCCCCAGTTCCAAAGCAACAGCTCTGACAGTAACTCTAAAACATTTCTCCTTCCTGGCCTACTGTGATTTGCAGTTAAATTGCACTTTTTTCCAGGGATTTGGTCATTTTTATACTCACCCAAAGGAAATGCAAGAAATGCACGTTTTTGCAGTTCTTTATATTGCTAAAAAACAGCCTAACTGAGGATTTAAAAAGCCAGTGACGGTGAAAGCGTATTTCGTACCTCGCATGAATAAGCACAAACACAGACACCTAGCTTTAAAGCCAGACTTAGACCTCTTCCCAAAGCAGGCATCCAGTTCAAACTGCACCCATAAAGTCAAGGATTTGATAAAACCAAGCCCTGTGCAAACAATGTATCAGCTTTTGCTCTTAGAAAGAGGCCAGGCTCTGGATACAAATCGCAGAGGGGCATATTATCAAGGATCTGCGGTATTATCAACGTGTATCGCAAAGGCGATAGGAAATCCAGCGATAGCGAGTTAACCCAGGAATAGCGTGAGAATTCCAGCGCTAAATTCACTGCGCAAATGAAAAGCTTGGGCAAGTGTGTACTTAACCTAACAATCCACCCCCCATTGACAAGATGGTTAAGGCAAGTTTATTCCAGGTGTTAAATTGCAGCGATAAGCGCGGTTAGCGCGAATTTTCATATCGCTTCGCGGGCATTGATAATAGGGGGAAGTTGTGTTTGCGACTGTTTCAATGGAGTTTTAGTCAGGAACGCCTACTTTGCATGTCATTAGCGATATATATCGCTGACATGCTTAGAGGTGAAAAAACGTCCGCTATCGCTAAAAAACTCACGCTAAGGCCCGTTAGCTGCAGCTTGTTAATAGTGTGATAAAAATATCGCTGCATTAGCGGCAGAAAAGTGCCGCTAACGCGGCGATAGAGGGCTTGATAATATGCCCCAGAATGTTCGTAAAAGTGAATGTTGCCTTCACACACTGATGAGTGATGGCAGAAACAATGAAGGCAAAAGCAGTGATGGTGTGAGGAAGGGAGGATCTGTGGCTGAGGCACCAACGGGAGGTTCTAGCTAGCAATTAGCAATAGGCGGGATGCTCAACACTTGGTGTAAAAGAAAGAAAAAAGCCCAACACTCGGTATAAAAAAAACAACAAACAGCTTACTAAACTAAACGCTCAGTCTAAAAATATGCGAAAAACTCACACCAAAAAAAGATTCAAGTGTTCCAGAACAATATTTAAGTTCATAAGAAGCACAGCAGCACAAATCACAAGCAGTCCACCAACACGCGTGCTCACAAAGAAAAAAGTAGGTTGAAAAAAGCAAATGAAAAGTTAAAAAGGAGTATTTGTGCTAAGCTCTACTGACAAGAAAATCACATGAAGAACAACAAGAAATACCATGCTACAACTAACAGAAACTGAGAAAAACAAAGGGGCATATTATCAAGGGCCATATCTCTGCTTTTTTGGCTTTAAAAGCCAAAAAAGCGGAGATAATATTATCGCCCTATTAACAAGGCGGCGCTAACATGCATTAGCGCATGTTAGCAGCCGTTTTCCCCACGCCTCACCTTGCATCGCTAATGAGATGCAAAGTAGGCGTTCCTTTACAAAACAACATGAAAAAGATCGCTAACTGTACTTCGCGGTATTTACAAGCCGGCCCAGGACACCCATAGCGATATTTGAAGCCGTGCTAACCACAGTTATCGCCGGAAGCTAACGTCTGCTAAATTTCAGAGTTAGCTATATGTATAAAGGGAGGTGGATCGCCAGGCTAAGTCCGCCATGGCCTATCAACAAAGACTTCCCTATCGCTGCAGTGCTATCGCTGGATTTCCAGCGATATACCCGCATTTCGCCGCTATCACTGGATTAATTATCGCCTCGGAGATAAGCGTTGTTAATAACGCGCTAACCGGGCGATAACATCCAGCGATAGCCGACGATAAATGGAAACGCGCTTTGCGATATTCATCGCCATCTGTTGATGATATGCCCCAAAGTGGCAAGCACACAAACTAATGAAAAGTAAAGGCAGGCTGTAAGCCCTTTTTAAGATGTCTATTGATTACATGAGCACTCACAAGCACAGTGCAAGCGCTGTGCGGGCGAGACCTAAAAAGGAAGGTTTCGGTCTGTTAAAAGGGTGATTTTAACAGGTGACAATGGCAATTATAATACTGCCACACTTGGCTGTAGTGGTAGGCCTAGAGTCATGTTTGTACTTGTCACTTTAGTGGTGGCACAATAAGTGCTACAGTCCACTAGTGAAATTTTACTTACAGGCCCTGGGTACACAGAGTACCATATATGTATAAGTAAGTAAAGTATGCCAATCAGGCAGTAGCAATTTTACATGTTTTCATGGGTCAAAAGGATGTACACTGGATGCAGGACGGCAGCGCCACAGTGTTCAGAGCACATACACCAGCAAACAAATGTAGCAAAAAGTGGACAGGGGTCACCATGTGAAAAGGCCATTTTCTTACAAGTACATCTCACTAGTTTACCACATTTTCACATTCTATTTGAGCCAGTTGGCGGAGACAGTCGTTTTGAAGGATTATCCACTGCCTGAGAATAATCCAGTGGAGTATTTAACAATTGTTTTCATTGCCATCCATCTGTAATTCATGTCCCTAACAGCAATTGCACCCAACAACTAAACGTCATCTATTTCCCAGTAATCGTTCCATGCTGTTTGCCCTGTTTTTTGCATTTGTAGCTGCATGCAATAAGTAGTGAAATGACTGGAGACAGTATGCTTTTGATGTGTTATTTTTCATTCACTCATTCATTATTGGACCATGATTACAGTTATATATTCATTATTTTTAAATGCATGATTTTAAAACAAGAATATGTTTTGTAGCAGAGAATATGGACATAATGCAATGGAAACTGCTAATATCTGTGTGAATGCAATTGACAGACAAAATACATACGTAGTTAACATATGTAAAAACGTGACCATATGAATATATTAATGATTTACTGACACTGGTTAGGGAGATTGCCATTGTGTATATACCCTCACACCTCACGCTTCATCTGCTACCGTAATCTCTCCCTCCACTTTCAGTCTTCCTTAAAATCCATCCCCACTGGTGGAGCACCTTCATGGACATTTAGGGCCTAATTCACAAATTCACTAGTCATTTGTGTAAGTTTACATTTGTTTTGGAATTCACAAAACTGTATTGTAATAGTAAGTTTAGGAGTGAGCAGACTCCGCGGTTGGGATGGAGAACTCTGCACATAAACATATAGGAATGTCATATCTTTTTATGTGCAGAGTCCTCTGCCCCAACTGCAGAGGCTCCACACTCATAAACTCACTATTAAAATGCAGTTTTGTGAAATTCAAAACAAATGTATACTTACACAAAAGTGTAAGTTTACCTCTCTGAAATCGGCCCTATGTCTATATACTGTAATTATGTTTAAAAAAATGATAGATACTGATGGCACATAGGAATTTCGACTAAATGTGCCCTGCCAATTGATTTTGATATTCTATTGTTATGCTTCTATCATTACTGTTTTATCTGTAGAGTTACATTGCTAAATAGGTATTAATGGTATACAGATGACCAGCGACTCACCTATTTTTGAATGTTTCTAACTGCTTTAACTTCTTTGGTTTTAATTTTGAGTGCCCAGGTAACCTTGATTGGGTCAGTAACAGATGTTACTGGCACCTTGAGAAGAGGGCTCTGTCCATCTAATCCGTCCAGATTTTTTGCATTTTGATCACCTGGTTTTCAAACTTCTGTCTGTGGGAGAGCCTCAAAACCTGGGACTCACCTACGGTAAACTCATGGTAAATGGACTGCACATGTTTACCGACAGTGTCTGCCTTTTTCACAGAAGGCTGCTTCAACGCAGCAATGGTAGGAGGTACTTGGCGGGTTACATGTGAACGCGTATGCACACTTGTGTGCAGACGTGTGAGAGCTGTGCATGGAAGACTCCTGCAGTGCGCATACTGCACAGATAGCCTGGTGCAGAGGGTACCCTGCAGGGTACCCTGCAGGATTGGGTATTGACCTTGGATAGGCCTCATAATGTTAGTGCACAATCATAGGGAAAGTCAGTGTGGTTTACTGTCATGTCTGCAGTGACACTCCATTGTACACCTTTGGGGAGGGCTGCCTTAGAGTGCGATTTTGCTTGCCTTGGCCTACAGGCACCTGAGTCAGACTGATTTAGGGCATAAACTGTATGAGAAAAACAATTCTGCGAAGTCCTCAAACATATCTGCAGAACTTATGGGTCATCTAGGAATGTCATATTTCTCTGACTCAGTTTAGGATTAGAGCCCATGCCTTTTGTCACTATGCTGTGCCAAGTTAGTTACATTTCTCTCCAGCAGCAGGAACAAAAGGCTCCCCACAGAAAGGGAGCAATTAACTGTGCTTCTCTCAACTCCTGAGGAGGAAAAGGGTGGAGTGGAATGCTCTGAATCAATCAACCAGCTGTCACACTGTGCCAGGGATAGGTGTGCCTAAGCCCACTAAACAAAGGAGGAAGCCCAGACTTCTGGAGCCAACCCAGGAGGGTGCCTGCTTTGACGATTTGCTGGAAAAGGCCCTGGCAGTGATGTGAGCGAGGGGTGGAGCTGAGTTCCCCAGAGCAGATGTGGCAAGTGTCTCCTTGGTAATGCCATTTTAAGATGTCCCAGTAGGCTGTGCAGGAATGTAGGGATAGGGGCAGAGAGGTGATGTAGCATCCCTATGATAGGCCAGAGATGCAGCCCTGCTGGAGTTTCCAACACCCATTTACGAAGGTCTTGAGCAGGTGGAGCTCTCTCTTTTGCCTGGTGATTTTTCTATGCTTCACTGCTGGATCCTGGGACCATCATGGAGGACTGGAAGGAAGAAACCCCTGATGCCCAGAAAGGACAAAGGACTCCGCCCAGTTGACACCGGGACCAGTGGGTCTCCCCAAGGGCCGGTGAAGCTGGCCCCCTTACACCTCCTGAAGACCAGTTTCTCAAGCATTCAACTTTGTGCATGTAGAACTGGAACACATTGGAATGAGCGCAAAATTATGACTCCAAAGTGGTTAGGGTACTTAGACTTGTTGGCATGGCTATGAAGATGCAATAAAATAGAGGCAAAGATCAGCAAAACACAGGGGGCTTATTTATGAGCTCCTTGCACTGCTGTAGCATCACTTTTTGTGACGCTCTGGCTTTGCAAATCACAAAATCATATTTATGAGGTCACGTAAAGCCACTTTGCATGGGTTTGAATGGCCTCATAGATATGGAGTAACCCAAGGCAGCGCAAATCACTGCACTGCCTTACTCTGCATTAAGGAAGCGTTCAATAGGCATTGAGGTGGGTGTTCCCACACAACACTCATGGATTTTGACGCTTCCCCAGATTTACAAAACCGTGTAAACCCGGGGATGCAGCAAAAACCTAACACCTCCCCAGGAGAGACGCAACGAGGAGAAATAACTTTATTCATTATGCAGCACACATGGCAAGAGGACAAGGCCTATGAAGATTGTTTTGTGCAGGAAGATGCCCTTTCCTGCACAAAAACAATCCTACTGACAACACTGGCACGCTTGCACCATGGTGCAAGGGTGCCTGCATTAGCGCTAGGCTGCCAAAATGGTGCCAGGGCTGGGAGAAAGGACAGAAATGCACAGTATTAGATAAATACAGTGCATTCCTTCACTTTGACGTAGGGCAGCGCAGCAAGGTGACTTGCTGTGCTTTTCTACGCCAAATCCCCATAAATTAGGTCGTAGGTGTTGCCTTCTCTCTTTGAAGAATATCACAAGAATTCTAAAAACAGCTAAGAAGGACACTTTTGGAAAAATTCAGCATTGTACCTTCTAAAATGCATCTATATGATTTACTGCTCAGAGAGTAAAGGAATCTATAGAACGTATACCTTTATTGAAAATTTACAGTACCAACATGGTTCCATTTGAAATATTTAATTTTCAAAATGCATATTGCAAACCTGCATTCAGAAATTATGGGAATGCTTCAGCATCTTTATAGCACTGTGCATATGACACTTAATAAAGCTGTACATTCATCTCAGCTCCTTTCTAGAATGGTGGTACAAGTAGTAGGCTACAATTCCACTGTATTGTGTCAGCAAAACTCATTTCCTGGAAATTTAGGATTCTGCCATATTATTTCATGCATGTCTTTCATTAATAACACTGTCCAAAAAATTCCCTGCCTGGGATCTGCTACCTTAAATGATCCTTGTTGCTGGGCCGAGACCGGGGGACTACCAGCTCCAGCATTCTTGCAGCCAGCAGCCGCCCTCGTCACTCATCGAGCCAGGTGGCAGTTGAAAAAAAGCCGTGGACTCCCGCAGCGCGGGACTCCCGCTTCCGGCTCCTTGCCTGCTTGTTGCTGGGCCGAGACCGGGGGACTACCAGCTCCAGCATTCTTGTGGCCAGCAGCCGCCCTCGTCAATCAACGCGCTGGGAGGTGCTTGAAAAACAGCTGCGGTCTCCCACAGCGCGGGACGCCCGCTTCCAGCTCCTTTCCTCCTTGTTGCTGGGCCGAGACCAGGGGACTACCAGCTCTAGCATTCTTGCAGCCAGCAGCCGCCCTCGTCACTCATCGCGCCAAGAGGTGCTTGAAAAACAGCCGTGGACTCCCGCAGCACGGGACGCCCACTTCCGGCTCCTTTCCTCCTCGTTGCTGGGCCGAGACCAGGGGACTACCAGCTCCAGCATTCTTGCGGCCAGTAGCCGCCCTCGTCACTCATCGCACCAGGAGGTGCTTGAAAAACAGTCGTGGACTCCCGCAGCGCGGGATGCACGTGGGTGTGCCCGGGCAGCACCCGTCAAAGCCCGGGCCAAGCGCCTGTCAGCGGCCGGAAGAGGCTGGGCTGGGCCACGTCCCTAAAGTCTGCTAATAAAATCCTCCGATTTACAGTAAGAGTGGTTGAAACCACTTTATACGAACATATCCATTCTATCTATCCTCTCGTGCCCGTTTTATTCGTCCCCGCTGTTGTTCACAATCATGGGAAAATGTAAGCTTGCAGTTGTTGCATCAGGCAGTAAAAACAAGAATGCAAGATTGAGTGCACCAATTACGAATTACCTAAATACCGTGATGGGATTAATTAATAGTGAAATTGTCAATGTCGAGGAGCGTTTAGCGGCCACAAATATTACACTAACTAATGTGGTTGATGATACTATATTGGATGCAACTGCATTGGAGACAGTTACAAATAACAAACCTCAACAAAAGAGTATAACAGCCTTAATACACAATGCAGCACCCTGTGTATCAACGATACCACTGGAAATATCAGCCTTAACAGAAGGTACAGAATCATTTACCCCCCTTGTTACTAAAGGCAAACAGTTATCGAAGGAAAAAACTAAAGTATCTACTAAACAACCATAGCCATTGCCTAAGAAGCAGAGTGGGGGTTCGAGGGCTACCGTAAGTCATGACTGTCCCCATAACTTGGACTTACTTTTTAAAAAGTTACATGGGAAGATTGATTCAATCGAGAAAAACTTGTTATCTGAAATCTCAAAAATCAAGAGCGATGTAGCCCACATTTCTAAACTAATTGAGGAGTTGTTACCGCTAGGAAAACGTCAAAATGAAAATATTTTGATTGATACAACCGACATAACAGCAACGAGCAATAACCATCGAATTCTTAAAAATGACACTTTACGTGGTTCACAGGGATCAGTAGTATTGTGTGAAGGGAAGAACACTCTGGGGCCCATGGATAAGGAAGAGACCAACATTGGGTCACACCCCATGCCGCCAGTCCATCAACGTGACAAAAATGATAAGATCTAATATTAAAAATGCGGATAAATATGAGCACAAACTGTCACCTACAAGGCCCCAGAGACCCCTACACTTACCTCCCGAGGCTACACCTTATACGATCATTCTGAAAGATGTGCCAGCATTAAAGGATGGTGTAAATGAGGACTGGGTAGAATTGAAAAATAAGGTCGTGTTTTGGTTCACTAATCACTGCCAACATAACTCAAATACCCTGGCCCAAAATATCAATATGGTAAGAAGAGCACCTTGGGTAGGGAAATTACCAAAAACTTGCGAAGGGGATTGTGTTGTCATTTCCTTTCGACACCCAGAGATGGTTAGAACTTTGCTAGAAGAGTTATGTAATAGATGGGAGATGCCATCAAAATACCAGAATAAGATCATCACTGGGGTACCATTAGGGTTTTTCTATAAGCCAGGTATGGAAGATTCTAGCCAGCTTGGAAATGGTCCAACAATAATGGAAAAGTATAGACCACTTGCTTTGTCTAATAGATTTCTACCACTAAGAAGATGTAGCGAAGTGGACTGACTACACCAGGATGTTGCACAAGATTGTTGCCCAATTGATGAGACATTACCTGCAACTCAAAACCTGAAATCTAAAAACCTGATCCTAGTAACATATTAATAATGAACTGAATGATGATGCATGGCCTGACTTTTTAAATAACTGTGAAATTATCTGCATGCAAGAGACCTGGCACATGGAACCCTTTCACATAGATGGCAGTTGACACCCAAGTGACCCCTTCCCGAAACTGAAGGGCAAAGGGAGGCATAGCAGTTCTACTTTCAGTCACATGCCCATTGATTCTGAAGAAAGCTTATATTGACTACTTTTTTAAAATTTTTGTGGTTCAATTCTGTTGATCACAAGTGTTTTGTAGTAATTAACTTTTATAACAATGTCTTTGATAATACCAGAAACCAAGTGATACTGGCACTTGAGAGGGAACGTGACTTATTTTTAAAACAGATCAAAAGCGATTATTTTCTGATCTGGGTTGGAGATTTTAATAGTAAAAAATGTGGTATTCTAGAAGGAAAACACTGTGGATATGGGAATGAGTATGGGGAAAGTTATTCTCATGTCCCGCATAATCTCTATGGCGAATCCATTAATGGGGCAATGTATAAATACAATTTAGAATTACTGGATCAGTCTATATCGGATGGACAATCCCAGCTACCGACCTTTGAGGGGCATGGTCAGTGTTCAATCATTGATCACATTTTAATCTCTGCACATGGTCAAGATCAAATAGTAAAAATGGAGGTGAAAACAAGCTGTGTTAGTGATCATCATCCACTCTTTTTAACAGTTAGATTAAATGATACCCTTCAGGATGGTCCCCGTTTAGCACCCTTTATATCTACTCAGGGAGAAAACGGTATCTCTATTAAATGGTCTGGAATAAACCCAAAAGAATTTATGGACAGTCTAATGAGTGATTGTAAACAGGATATAGAAATTTGAAATAGGGGGGATTCTATTGACAACCAGATTATCAGGGCTTTTGTAACATCACCGCCGAAATCTCTAG
Source organism: Calotriton arnoldi (assembly GCA_963921515.1). Taxonomy (NCBI): domain Eukaryota; kingdom Metazoa; phylum Chordata; class Amphibia; order Caudata; family Salamandridae; genus Calotriton; species Calotriton arnoldi. The sequence continues at coordinate 799,427 of CAWUFW010007390.1, read as the reverse complement.
GGGATTAAAGATCAAGAGTAAGAAGAAAGCTAAGAAAAAAGTTGGCTGGTTTGATTCTCAATGCACAAAGGCAAACCAGTCATTAAAAAATGCTTTAAAAACTAGGCCCAGAGATAGCGAACTGATTAAAAAACAGAGGTTGTTATGTAAACAGTCCCTAGCAAAAAGGAAGAGAGAAATTCAAGATAATGCATGGGAAAAACTCTTCCTGGCTGCCAATACAAAGGATTCATCCCTATTTTGGAAGACGATAAATCACCCGTTTTTTAAAGATAATTGTGCTATTAAAATTGAGAGTTTGGTGCTGCCCAAAGAGTGGATACGTCATTTTGGACAGGTTTTTAATACAGAAAATGAAACCCCTATATTAGCAGAACACAGTGACCCCGATGGTATTGCAGAACTCTTAGATAACAAAATCTTTATAACTCTTGAACCCCCAAATTTGGCCCCTATTACCCTGGATGTAGTTACACTGGCACTAGAAAGAAGTGCAAATAGAAAGGCACCTGGTGTTGATGGGGGTCCAATAGATATTTTTAAATATGACATGGGATTTTGGGCCTCTCTTTTACAAAAAGTGTTTAACATTATTGCGGGGGGCTTGATACCAAGAACATGGACTGAAAGTATGATTGTCCCGATTTTTAAAAAGGGCACCAGAAGTGACGCCAAATGTTATCGCCCTATTTCCCTCCTTGACACAACCTCAAAATTGATGGGTAGGATATTGTTGGAGAGGTTGGAAATATGGGACAATTGAACAATGTATCAACTTGCATTTGTTGATTAGTAAATATACAAGGGTATAAAAGGCCCACTTACATCTCTGTTTCGTTGACCTTAATAGTGCTTTTGACCTAGTAAATCAAGCAAAATTTTGGCAAACTTTGACTCATATACCTCTCACAAATATATGGCCGTTTGTGCACAAGAGTTCGCTAGAGGGAGAGTGCACCACTAGTTTCAGGGTAAGACAGGGCATTAGGCAGGGGTGTGTGCTCGCCCCACTCCTCTTTTCCCTATATATAAGTGGTGTAGATGAGGTATTGCAAAAGTTAAACGCTGATGTCCCTAGAGTAGGCAAACGTGCTGTTCCGACTTTACTCTATGCGGACGATGCAGAACTGCTAATGGGCTCCAGACCCTCATTGAAAAATTTGCAGAATTTATGCAGGAAAAGGATTTAGTACTTAATTTGAAAAAGACATTTACGATGGTGTGTGGACAAGGAAAAGCAAAAACCAGGAACCACCACGTAAATAATGCCCCTATTGCAGTAACAAATTATTTTGTATATTTAGGGCTAGTATTTACAGCAAAGGGAAACTGAGGAGCCCACATTGAACACTGTAAATTAAAATTAATGAGGATAACTGAGTCAATTTTCAGATTCTCACCAAAAATGGGTAATAAACCTATTAGGGAAATCATGACACTATATAAGAGCAAGTGTCTCACTGGTATTTGTTATGGCGCAGCACTATGGGGAGTGCCAAATTATGCAATCCTTCAGATTCAAGAAAATAACTTTTTACGACGGTTGTTAGCTGTACCCAAATCTACTCCTGTATATAGTGTGCCTAAAGAGTTGGAAGCCTCCTATATTAATGATTTTATAAGTGCAGTAAGTTTAAATGTCTGGTATGGCATTTGGAGTAAAGAAGGCACAAAGTTTACACAGGATGTTATTAAGGATTGCGTTGTCCTCGACCAAGGAATAAAAATCCCATGGTTGATGTATATTAAAAATCTTTTAAAGGAATGTGCCACAAATATTGATTTTAAAAATCCCTCCCAAATACATGAGTACGATAAAAAAGATCTGAAGATTAGTTTAATGGAATCACGGAATTGGCTAAGGGACGTTGATGGAAACTTGAAACCAATGACTAAGGCATACTTGGATAGGACCTCTGGGTCTGGGATACAACATTACTTATTACAGGTCACAAATATAAAACATAGATTTTATCTCACTAGATTAAGAATGGGATTAGCCCACTTTTTAATAGCTTTTCCAACAATGGGCAAGTGGAATCATAATCTTCCAAAGTGCCCATGCGATGGAAAATCAGACCAGAAAACGTTACATTTTATTTTATTTTGCGGTTTTTATAGAGACATTAGGAAGGGTCTCTTACGACCATTGTTTTTAAAGGAGAGACTGTTCACATATAAAACTTCTTTTGAGTATATTTGTGGCCTGGCAAACATTAGAGTTTGCAATGAAGTGGTGGTCTATATCCAGAAGGCAATCAAAATAAGACACAATAATTCTCACCTTGAGGCCCTTGTTTACGAAGAAAAAGTGACATACACTGATAAATGATGTCCTTGTTTGTGCAATAAGTTTTTAAATGATATATTATGCATATGGCACTTTATGTATCTTGCCCTTCCAGATACAATCATGAAATCTTAAACTTAATGCACTTTATCTTTATATTCTGTGAAGAATAGTGAAATTATTAGAGCTATAGCTTTGCCTTGAAATAAACTGCACATAGCACTTTACTTAAATGATGTCTGTGGTTGTGCATTATGCTTCTAAATTACACATCTTGTACATGGCACTTTATGTATTATGCCTCTTTAGATACACTTATGAAGCTTTAAATTTAATGCACTTTGGGCCTGATTCACAGAACTAACTTACGTCAAAATCCTAAACTTATAACAATGTTGGTATTCACAGAATGAACTTACACATTTGGGTATTCACAGAATGAACTTACACATTTGGGTATTCACAGAATGAACTTACACATTTGGGTATTCACAGAATGAACTTACAACAATTTTGGTATTCACAGAATGAACTTACACATTTGGGTATTCACAGAATGAACTTACAACAATTTTGGTATTCACAGAATGAACTTACACATTTGGGTATTCACAGAATGAACTTACAACAATTTTTGTATTCACAGAATTAACTTACTCATTTTGGTATTCTCATCAATGAGTAAGTGCCTTCTGTGAATACCAAAATGTGTAAGTGTCTTCTGTGAATACCAAAATGAGTAAGTTTATTCTGTGAATACCAAAATGAGTAAGTTCATTCTGTGAATACCAAAATGGTAGTAAGTTTAGGATTTTGTCGTAAGTTAGTTCTGTGAATCGGGCCCTTTATCTTTATATCCTGTGCTGAATAGCGAAGTCACTAGAGTTATAGCTTTGCTTTGAATTGGATATCCTGCATATAGCATTTTATGTATATGGTTTACCGGTGTCTGCTGTTGGGGTTTTGTTTTTTTTATTCTCCTGTTTTTACGTATTTTATTGTACATTTTGAGACATGAAGATATGCATAATTTTTAGGATGCTTTTATGGTTGTGTTTTTTTTAACCGAATAAAGCGTGCTTGAACTTGATTAGCTTGGCGACGCAATAACCATAGTAAATTTTATATAAGACCACGATTGCCTAACAAGTGGGCCAGTGGCATAAAATGAAATGTCATATGTGGGCTGCAGTGCAGGTTTACACCACCGTCCAGAAGGATTAAAAAAGCATAAATTTAGGCCAGCCAGTGAAGAAGTCCTTAAATGCTGTGTGCAGTGCTGCTTCAGGGCTGCGTCAAAGGAAACCATTATAATAGGTTTAGAAGACTACTTTTGACATTAGGTAACTCTTGAAATCAGCAAGGTTTTGGTGCATAATATTCAAGGTATGATATGCCTAACATGTATTTACAATGTGTCTACAATGAAAGAAAGCACTTTTTCTCTTTATAGGTTGTGGCAGCTTTTTTCCTATGGTAAAAGCCTATGTTGGAATGAAACATATTTTCCTTATGTTAGACTGGGAAAAAGCTAAGGGGATCATTTGCTCCCCGTTATAATATTTATCAAAAATATAATTCAGTGGTAATCATATTTTTTGTTAAATAGACTGATTCAATGTAGGTACATTAAGGGAGAAAAGGTGGTTTCTTGGAATGGTGGTTTCTTGGAATGAAGAAATAGAAATGTAGCTGCAAGAAGTGCATATAATCTAAAATGGATAAAGAAATGTCTTAGCTGAACAGGAAAGATGTGATGGCTTTCTCAAATAATTTGATCTCCATCAATAACTAGTAAGCCCATTCTACGATCTAGCCACTTGACAGTGAAAGAGCACTCTTCACTACAGGTTTTGTTTATTTATGGGACTGCAAAAGAGCAACTCCTAGGATCTTGGAGTTCTTGCCAGACGGTAATACTTCAACTGGCAAAGATGATTTCTTAAAAAATATTTTTCCTCTGACTGAGAATCTGGGAAGTAATTAATTCATTATAGGCTCTCTAATCTGCGGTGGCTCTTCCAAGAGGTGTGAAGAGCCCGATCTAGAAGGCAGTTTGCCTTGGTAAACTGGCAGGAAGGGGTGGGAAGAGTAATTATTGGCAACATATTTTAGAATATGATGGAGTGGAGTTGACAAGAACAACAGTTAGCTCCACAATGATTTTCTCAATCCTTTAAATGTAGCTGGTTATTCTATGAAATGGTAAAGTATGGGTCCTCATCATCATCATCATCACAATGCTTTATTATGGTATACAACTCCAGCCAGGGCTGGACTGGCCGTAGCGGACACCGGGCATTTTCCCGGCGGGCTGGAATGATGGGGCCGATTTTGGACACAAGGGGGCCGTTTTTGGTACAGGGGGCCGGTTTTGCAGGGTGCTGCAATATCAGCCCTCTGTACCAGAAGCAGCAGCAGTGTTTCCTACCACCCCACCACACACACGGCCGGTCAGACTTAACAGCCAGGGCCGGTTCTCATTCCCGGTCTGGCCCTGACTCCAGCAGAGGTCCACTTAACACAATATCAAAGATACCAAATACAACAATACATAAAATATTTTAAAATACAACATATTTAAATAGGGCTTCTCCAGACTATAACACGATTGACAATTTGTATGTTCAAACAACCAATTTAATATATATTTAAAAAGAGTCTAAAAGGTTTAAAATTTAAAAAAAACTTAACATTTCTGAGTCTCCAATACAGATCAATAAATAGCTGCAAAAACAATAGCCTTGGAAAGTGATGATATGCATTGCACAACACAAACCAAGCAAGTATTACAACACATTTCATTAGTGCATATCTTAAAAATATCAAAAGCATTTCAAAGATCTTATTACAAGCCATTTTATTAGGTAGAAACATTATGCACTTGCAATCCTCCAAAGCAGAGCGTATATTATATTTAAAAAACTGTGGCCTTAGAAAGTGATGTGGTGCAATGTGCAACACAGGACATGCAAATATTACATGGTTAAGATCTTGAATATGTAGCTGGCAAAACTCACAGATTCTCTCCTTTGTTGGGACTTTATCCCAAATACCAGTTTTTTTGGTGTAATATTTCTTTATTAGCAATTTTGACATGTTACATCACAGTGGTTATAGTGTCATTGGTTACACAGATCATCAGTATAAGAAAAATAACCTAGTGGTATCCCATGTGTCGCGTGCTTCACACCAATGTTAAACATGGATCATATATGAATGGAGGGGTGGGTGGGTGAACATAGGGTGGGGGAGGGGTATGTAAGGGGGGAGATGCAGATATATGCCTGAGTCCCCGAGGGGTAGTGCGTTGGGGGGGGGCGCTTTTGTCCTGCATGCTCTGTCTTGGTTTATGGGGAAGGGGAATATGGGGCTGGTGTGGTGGCTGGACCGTCGGTAATCCGGAGTAGTACCGGTGCTGGAGTGATTGTGGCTTCTGAGCTCGAAGGATGATATGGTGTATAGAGGTTGATCGCCAACACTTATATGGGTCTGCTAGGACCTGCGCTGTCAACCTGTGTAGCTGATCTTCGGTGGCTCTGCCGTGTCAGGGAGGGGGAGAAAAGGGGGCAAGGGAGATAGGAAGGGGGAGAGACAGAGAGCTAGTAAAGCTAGTAGTAGAAAGCTAATAGTAATAATAGTAATAGTAGTGATAGTAGTAGTAGGAGTAGAAGAGGGAGGCTGTGGGGGGGTAGGAGTGATATTAGGAGGTGCAGGGGGAGAGAGGGTGGGGATGGGGAGGGGGGTGAGGGTGGTAGGAGGGACGAAGGGGAGGGGGAATATGGGGGTGCGTTCGGCTGGTAGGGAAAAGTGTTGTAGATGTGTCGATGGGGATGTGTAAGTGGGGGTGTGCATGTGTGAGGTGTTAAAAATGTATGTGTCTAGGCTGGTTGCGAGAGGGGGAGATGGAAACTGACGTTGTGTGTGCGTCTGCGTCCAGTGGTCCTGCTGGAGCCAGGGCCGGGCAGTCTCTAATAGGGTTCTCCACCTCATTGACATTTGTATTTAGAAAAGGTTCCCACACTTGGAGGAACAAGTCAGATTGGTCCTGAAGGTTGTAGATGACTACGGAGGCCGTGTTGATCATGGCCATTAGCCAGGTCTCCTGCGAAGGCGGAGATGGGGACCTCCATTGTCGCAGGATACATATTTTCGCTGTGGCTAGTGCCGTGTGGAGAAGGTGGTGCTGTGGTCTAGAGAGCTCTGGAGCTTGCCGCAGGTCGTGCAAACGGATGACGGCTGGGGCTAGCGGTAACTGCAGGGGCATGGTCGTACTCAAGCTCCGGCCCACATATGACCATAGGGGTTGGACCGATGGACATTCACATATAATGTAGGTTATGTTGCAGTGTGGGTTTGCGCATCTCCAGCATTGAGTGTGTGGGAGTAAACCTGCACTTTGCAGTTTCGTTGGTGACCAGTGCCAGTCCTGTAGAATCTTAAATAGGCAGAATTTCAGTCTTGCATCTCGAGTACCATGGTCCAAGCCCTCTAGGAGCTCTGCCCAGTCCTCCTCCTCGTAGTCGATTGAAAGTGGGGTCTGCCATCTTGTGCGGAGGCTTGTCAACAGGGGTTGGGAGAATAGGTGGGACATAAATGCCCCATAGAGTCCTGATGCCACCCCTTTATGTTTTCCCCATGTGTGCAGGTACGTTACCACTTATGAGGCCGGCAGCGACCATGGGCGTGGGCCTAGACACTTCCTCAGGCAGTTCTGCAGTCGGACAAATTTCCAAGACTGTGACATGGGGAGGCCAAATTCCTCCTGTAGTTGCGGGAATGGTTTGAAGTCACTACCCTGGAGGAGCTGGTTAAGGGTATGGACACCCGCCGCCTTCCACAGGGGCCAGGACAGGGTCTGACCATCTATGCGTATACACTCGAATCTGGGGAACTGGGTTTGAGTCTCGGCAATGACGCTGAACATCCTGTGATTCTGGGCAAATCACTTAATCTCCCCGTGCCTAACAAAAATGAATAAGTCCTCATGTAATGCAACTGGTGCTATGTAAAGCGCTCTGATACCCGATTTGCGCTATATAAAACTCTGTAAAATAAAAAAAATAAAAAAATAATAATCTATTAAACGTAGCATGGCTAGCGGCTTCTGGAAGGGGAGCATCCCAAGTGCATAAGTAAAACATGGAAGGGTCACCATACACACGGTCTGTACCCTACCCCACATGGAAAGCCCAAGCACCTTCCCTTTTTCGAAGTCTCGTGAGATCTGTGTGATTAGGGGATTTAGGTTATCAACCACCATCCCCTCCGTTCCTTTGTTTACCAGGATGCCCAGATTGCCAATGGAAGGGGAACCTGTGTATGGCAGCCTTCGTGATGCCGTCCGAGATGGGTAGCGCCTCGCTTTTGTCGCAGTTGATTTTGTAACGGGAGAAGGATGAAAAATCATTTATAATGTGAAGTAAGGATTGATGCAGGTCTGTGAGGGTGAGCAGGATGTCATCCGCATAAAGATAGATTTTGGAGACACCCGTCGGAAGGGGTATGCCTAGGACATAGGCCGACTTACGGATGGTGGCCGCTAGCGGTTTCATGGCCAGGAGAAAAAGGAGTGGGGAGAGGGGAGAGTGGGCACCCCTGACGTGTCCCCCTGTGGATCGGGAATGGATCCGATACAAAGCCCCCGCACTTTACCTGGGCAGTGGGGTTGTCGTATAGCAATTGTACTTTTGCTATGAATTGGTCGCCCAGACCGAAGCGCTCCATTACTTTAAAAAGGTAGCTCCACTCAATGCGATCAAATGCTTTTACCGCATCGAGTGAGAGTGCATCTGTCCGAAGAGCCCTGGCAGCCCAGAGCGTGTGGGCCAGAGTGCGCATGTGGTTTCTGGAGGAGGGTCCGGGTTAGAGTCCCACTTGCGTGTGGTGGATTGTAGATGGGAGGACTTTGCGGACGTGGGATGCCAGGATACTGGCCAGAATTTTGATGTCACAATTTAATAAGTAAATAGGGCGGTAGCTGCCACACAGTAGGGGATCTTTTCCGGGTTTGGGTAGGACGGCTATCACCGCTCTGTTAGAGAGGATGCCTTAGGAGGATTTGTGCTCCGCCTCCTGGAATGCCGCCTGTAACATGTCGACCACGTCCTCCCCTGCCCATCGGTAGAATTCCGCCAGGAAGCCATCCTCCCCCAGGGCCTTATGGTAGGGTAGGTTGACTATTGCATTTGTAATCTCCTCCTTACATATTTCTCCTTCAAGAAGCTCTCTGCCCTTGTCTGTGAGGAGGGAGATAGCGGCTTCTGTGAGAAAGGTGTCCATTATGTCTCCCACACCCGGTGTTCCTGGGGTATAGAGGGACCTATAGAATGTTGCAAATTTGTTCACTATATCCTGGGGGTGCGTAAGGGTTTCCCCTCCGGCTGTCTGGATAGCCGGTATAGCCATAGCCGCCTCCCGCTGGTGGAGCTGCGCTGCCAGTAGCCTACCCGCCTTCTCCCCCTGCTCGTAATTCCTCCCTTTCATCCTCTGTAGGGCGTATTCCGCCTTAGAAGTGAAAAGCCCATTCAACATCATGCAGGCCTGTTCCAGAGCTCTGCGGTGCTGTAGGGTGCACCATGTAGAGGCGTGTATAAGTCGCGATCTCCTGTTCTTTGTCCTTTTGCCATGCGGCCGGCTCTCTCTGGCGGCCTGCGCTGCATCCCTCATGAGTTGGCCCCGGATGGTAGCTTTAGCGGCGGCCCAGAGAGTCCTGCCCGAGTCCACGGATCCTCGGTTGTCGGAGAGATATCCTTATAGATGTAATTGTAGTTGGGATTTGCCCTTAGGGGTCCGGTGGTGCTGTATATTCATGCACCAGAGTTTACTGCCCGGTCGCGCCTCCAATGACATGAGGACTGGGGAATGGTCAGAGAGTGCTGCCTCTAAGATGCGAGAGTCCCGGACCAGCTGTACCGTCCTCTGGGAGGTCAGGAAATAGTCTAAGTGGGAGAGCATTCCATAGGTAAGGGACGTGAAGGTGAATTCTGTTTCGGCTGGATGGCAGAGGTGCCACTGGTCCACCAAGCCATTGTCCGCCAAGACATCGTCCATTAAAGCTCGGTCCGTGCCATTGCCCTTGTCTATGGGACCTGTTCTGTCCAGAACTGGGTCTCTCGCCAGATTCCAGTCTCCACCTATAAGGTACTGTGAGGCGCCTATCTCCACCAAAAGGCTGTTCAGGTGGAGAAGAAAAGATTTTTTTGCACTGGTCGGGGCATAAAACGATCCCACGCAGATGTGGGTGTTCCGTATCTGCAGCTTGGCGAACGCATAGTGCCCTTCCGGGTCTGTCCATGTCCTAGTTACCGTGGATGGAAGGGATTTGCGTTTGAGGATCGCCACTCCGCATTTGCGGACAGGTCCCGAGTCCTGATCAGTGCTACCCGGTACACTGCTGTGAATCACCTTCCCCACCCAGTCTCTACACCGCGTATCGTACTCTGGGGCATTCAAGTCGGTTTCCTGCAGCAACGCTATGTCCACCCGTTTCAGTTGAAGGTAGGAAAGTATTTTCTTCTGTTTGATATAGTGCATCAATACATGGACATTCCACGTTATCGCACAGAGCGGGTTCGTGGTGGCCATGTCATGGATGTAGATTGTGGTGGGTGGTGGTAAGTGGCCATAGGGATATGACGGTAACCGTGGTTGATTCGGGAAGCTTGCTATAGGGTAATGGGGAGTCCAGTCATCTGTGTGTGTAAGGGGGGGCTAGTCTGACAGGTCATTATGCGGGGGTGAGGGACTAAGGCTAGGGGGGTTAGGGCAAGGGTAGAGAAATGAGGGGTAAGGGGAGGGGAGGGTGGGTTGGAACGGGAGAGGGGTAGGTAGGGTGAAAGATGCACCGGGGCCTCGCTGATGCTGTCAGGAAAGGAGAGAGAGAGAGGGGGCAGGGGTAGAGGAAGAAAAGAAGAAAAGAAGAGGGGGGGACAAAGATCAAGGGGTGGCAGGCGCAGATAGCCGAAGGGTCCCTGACACGCAGTGAAGATGACAGATCCTGGTGGGGCGATCTGAGCTGGACTTTAGCTGAGGTGCAGGTCTAGAGAGGGATCCCTAAAGGTGTGATGCAGCGCGGTAGCACAACAGGCGGTGATGGGGGACAAGTGGGTGAGGTAGGCAGTTTGACCGGGGACTGGTGGCTGATGGGCAGCCCCGGGGATCCTAAACTGTTTACTGCGGGTCTAAGCTCATTGGAGCATTGCTCCAAGGTGGGGGTCCCAAGGGGAGGCCTGGCAGAGCTAGGGCCAAACATAATGATAAATGAGCTAGGTGGGTCAGGTTGTTCGTAGTGGTAATAAAGAGGGGGCGAGGGGGGAGAAAAAAGGGGGAGAGGGAGCGTCCCCAGACAGTGCACCGGTGCGCCGGGCTCACGCGAAAGGAAGGGCAGAGTACGTTGCGGTCTGGTGGGATCCAAACAGTGTCAGTAACATCTATGGCAATGAATAAAACAACAGCAATGAGAACAGCAGCATCAATTGCATTAAGTAAGGCAAAAAGCATTGAAGTTGTGTCTAGAGGTACCATGCATTGCATATATAACTATTCAAACATTAAACACTTGTAGAGCGATACTCAGCTGTCCGACGCCTGGAAGGTCTGCGCTCCCCCCTGCCAAGTACCCCTCTTCGTGCTGGCTGTGTGTTGGAGGGTGGTAGGCGGTGGTCTCAAACAGGCCTTCTCTATCTCAGTCTGTGTTCAAGGTGGGTTTCAGGGGGGATAGGGACTTGTCTCTGTGGTGTTCCTGCATGATAGCAGCTGCTGTCTGGAGGGCCGAGGCCTTGTCCTCCTGGGTTTGGGCGGACCATTATAGGTCTCTGCCCCGATGTCTTGAGCCGCTGGGATTGCGTCGTCTGTTGTCCGATACTGTCGTGGAGGAGTCAGACCTAGCCTAGATCGTGGTGCTGGGTGTCCATGTTTTGAGTTTCCACGTGATCCAGGAGTAGGCGTAGATCATCTGGATCGTAGAAGTCCTTAGAAACTCCATCCTTGGTGATTTGGAATCGGGCGGGTTCAAAAAGGCCGTATTTGATGTTCCTTTGCCGAAGTTGTGGCCTCATCGAGAGAAATGCCTTTCGGCGGTTGTTGGTTTCCCTAGAGAAGTCCGCTGCCATGCGTATGCCATTCCCGCCATATGTGAATGCACCTTGGGTGCGCGCAGCAGGCCAATAGCTGTCGCGCCTGCCCATGCCGGAGAAAACAGGCAATGAGAGGATGTGGGCATATGGCAGAGTCCTTGCGAGAGGGACCAATGCGGTGTGTGTGTTGCAGTTCCAGTGGTGGGTCAAAGGAAATGCCAACCAATTTTGGGAGGGTGTCCCTGAGGAATGCTCTGATGTCCGAGCCCTCTCTTTTCTGCGGGAATCCAAAGAAGCGGACGTTGTCCCTCATGCTACGATCCTTCATGTCCACCAGCTTGCTGCGGCGTTATAGAAGTTCCTGGTCCCTGCTGTGTATGGATTTGAGACGGCCCTCCACTGCCGTCAATCTTTGATCCAGACCCTCCACTCGGGGGTGGAACCCTGCAATGTCCGCTCTAATAGACTTGCCTTCTGCCGCCAAAGAGGAGATATTTGTGTCCATCCCCTCAAGACGCCAGCTAACGGCTAAGATTTTCAGCAGGATGCGGTCCATAGTATCCCCCTGTGTGGAAGGCGGAGTGGTCTGGGGGGGATCGCCTGCGGGAGGAGTGGAGTCCTTTGTGGACATGTTGCATAACTGCTTGAGTGCTTCTATGAAAAGAAGTTGCCTGGAGGGCTTGTTGCCTTGTTTGTTGGTGGACATTCACTTTCGATCACCAGTCAGTGCTCCTATGGCAGAGGCGGCGCCAAGGTCCAGCGTGAAACTAGAGCTCCAAACCGGGGGAACCCCAGAGAGAACGGGCCGCAGCTGGTATGTGCTGTGTGCAGGTCTGGTGTAGGGAGTGTGAGGTTTGCAATGGATCCGCTCTCCCTGGCTGAGGGCCCCAGGTGTAGGTAGTATGTAATGCTCTGCCGGAAAACAGTCCGCAGATACGGTCGTTGGGGGGGACCAGCACGGAGGAGAGGGATCCTGGGTCTCTTCTTATCCCCCGTTCAGTGCTAGGGCTTTGGGCAGAGGTCAGTCTATGCGTGACGGGGGTGTCTCTGACCTTCAACTGCAGGCCGGCCTGCGAGACCTATGCGTCAGGACACCTAGCTGGCAGAGTCCTTCCCCCGAGAAGAGGTTGGCTACTGCTCAGTGGTCCTCCACCTCTTCCAGTTGGTTGGTCTTCCACTCTGCTCTCCCTCTTCTATCTCAGGGATGCCCCCAGGTCTGCTTTTTGGCGTTGCGGACCCCAGCCTGCCTGGGTGAGTCGGGTGAGGGTCCAGCTAATCCTCTTAAGCGTGGTTGGGAGTCGGCAGGGTGTAGGCCTCATGGTGAGGTCCAGGTTCTGCGACCCAGTTGCGGCGGGGCCCCAGGGCATTCTGTCTCGGAGGAGGTGCGGGGTGGGTTGTGTTCAGGCTTCCCCCGCTTTGCTCATGCCCTTGTTACCATACATATGCCGTGCTGCAGGGGTACCGGTGATGGAAGTAACCCTTGTGACCCGTTCTAGTTCTTGTGTCCAGCACTTCCCAGCCGTGGGCACCCCTCCACTGTGTTGTCCCCCCACTCGTTGTCATACCTGTTGAGGTGCGAGGCCACAAGTGTGGCAGATGCCTCCTTGGGCGTGGTCCTCGGGCTGAGGGTCTCAAGCTGGTCTGTTGTGCCTTGGTGCCGATGCCCGGCTGATGCTTCGGAGCAGGGGGGGTTGTTCTCAGGCTCCCCCTAGCGTTGATGGGCTCTTGGGAGGGGTTGGACACCCGCTGGCACGATAGACGCGTCACAGGGCGGCCGCTATCACGGGTGACGGCGCAGTGTCCCGGTGCAGCCACCCGGCTGGTGCTTCAGGGCCGGAGTGATCGTGCACAGTCTCTCCCCTTTGCCGTTGGGCTCTTGCTTAGGGGTCCCTCGCTGGCTGACGTGGTGCCACGTTGAGGGGCTGCCAGTGCTTCAAGATGTGGAGCAGGGTGCCAATGCAGCAGCCCGGCTGATGCTTCCAAGCAGAGGGGGTCGTGCGCAGGCACCTCCGATGTCACAGGGCCCCCGCTGAGGAGTCTGTTTCCCGCTGGTGCGATTAGCGTGTCGCGGGGCTGCCGGTGTCCTCAGCAGTGGGGCAGTGCCCCGTTCTGGCCTCCTGGCCCAAGCTTCAGGGCAGGGGGAGAACGCGTACAGGCTCCCCTCATCTCCACTGGCTTCTTATTGAGGGTTGCGCCCCCCCATTGGTGCAATTAGCGCGTCGTCGGGCTGCCGGGGTAGAGCGCAGCGGATCTGTGCTGGGGAGGCGGGGATAGGCACCTACGCGATGGCCGGTACTAGTGGCGTGCCCCTAGTCCCGGCACCCTCATCCGTGTCCCGGGGCCTCTCTCCCCTCCCTCGGCCTCTGGCGGCGTCCAATCTTGAGTTGCTGGTGGCAGGGATTTAAGGCGACTTGGGGGACATGCCAGACGCGTCCCTGGCCGCGCTAGAAAGGCTGCAGCCTCCGCCATAGCCTGTCTCAGAGCGGAGCTCACGGATCAGGTGGCCATCTCTGATCGTGGCCAGATCACACCCCCCCAGATACCAGTTATAACACGTAGGGGGGACAAATCCATGCTCATTAAAAGGATCAATCTTCTAACCTCATGAGGTAGATTACAGGTTTGGAGGCTTGTTCCCCAGATTGCTCTCTTGTACCATCTGGTTTCACTGTTTTAAATGGCACAAAGCAATGTCTCTTTACTGACTTATTTTAAGCAGAGTGTTTTTTATACAGCTCTTCAAAAGGGGCTTAGACATTAAAGAACCTATATTGAGATCAAGCCCAAATGTTTCTTTACCAACTCAAAAGACCTGTAAAAGACATTCTTTTCTGTTCGGAGAAAAAAAATTCAAACTTCAGAGCAAAGTGTTTATTCCTCTCTGCACAAAAGTAAGTTTCAGCACCTCAAAACAGCAGCCAAAGCAAAAGTGCAAGAGGACAATAAACAGAACTCCAAGTGAAGGACATGAGAAACTGCAAGTGTATTCAGGTTACAAATCTGGTGGAAAATTCTTCCTTCAATTCATTTAAAAAAGCCCCAAAGACTTGTATCCAACACCTTACATGCATAACATAATGAAGGGGGAATTTTAACCTGGCAGACCGACAAAACGTAACCAAAGTGGCGTCTCCCGCACGTTTTATATAATCTGCATTTTCTTGGGAGAAGGCCCTGCTTGAACAAAGATTTATATGAGCATTATCCCGCCCAGTACTAGAAATAATCTTACCCAGATAGATTTGAGTCTACCTTTTCTAGTTTATCTTCCCCTAGATACCATTTGAACTTCCCCCTTGTTCTTGTACCATTCTGACGGAAGATTAAGATTTTACTTTTAGAGATATTTATTTTCAAATAATAGGCTTCTGCATACTTCGTCAGGGTAGTGAGGTGATGTTGTAAGCCAATAAGGGTTACATCCATTATAGCCACATTGTCGGTATTCAACAAGGTACTAATAGACAATGGTGTACATACAAAATAGGCAATTGCGATTTATAATTGCGATTTTTAAGGAATCGCAATTATAGAATAGCAATTGCCTATGTATGTAGGAATCGCAAAAAAGTGCGATTCCTACACATTCCTTAATTGCGACTCGCAAATTGCGAGTCGGAATTAAGGAATGAGCTTCCCATTCATTCCTATGGGCCTAGAGGCCCATAGGAATGAATGGGAGTACATGTGCAATTTGCGAGTACCCAATAGGTACTCGCAAATTGCGCATGCAATTTCAAGGGTGCAAGGGTGCCAAAAGGACACCCTGTTGCACCCCTGAAATTTCCATTTTACCACATGTTGCACACACACATGCCACAAGGGCATGTGTGTGTGTGTGTAACATGGGACTTTGAAAAATGCACTTTAGTGCATTTTTCAAAGAAATCGCAAATTACCATTCAACTTGAGATTGATGGTAATTTGCGATTCCTATTTGTGAAATCGCAGATTTTTTGGGGTTGATGCATTGCATTTAAGGAATTGCAATTTGCGATTCCTTAAATGCAATCGCAATTTAAATAATCTCAAATTTTGTGATTCCTTAAATTGCGATTTTTGCATTTGGGATGATGCATCCCAAATGCAAAAATACCGGTCGCAAAGGGACCGTTTTTTTTAGTTGATGCATGTGGCCCTTTGTTTCCCTCCCATTAGAATTTGACAAAAGGTATCAGAATGGAATTCAATAGTAAGCATTAGGAGATGGTGCAGGACACCCAGGCAAAAGGGTATGTAACAGCAAACACTTCTCCCAAATCAGTAATTTTATATAAGGTAATACATCCAAGATAAAAATAAAATTGTCCAACAGACCAATGGTTTTCAATTTTTATTATCAAAAATATAAATCATTTTTTATAAGTACATTTTTCATAAATATCACTCATATATATCAATTATAAAGATTACACCAACATGCTTTGACGAATCAATGTTTAGTACATCAAATGTTGAGGAGCCCCACCAACATGACGGAAAGCAGATGACATAATATATATAGATCAATTAGTGCAACATGACAAGAGACATAACATATTTGTCAACACAAATGGACAATAAATAAAAACAATTATAACAACAAAAAATACATACACACACCAAACCACAAGATAATGAATGTTCAATAAATTGGTTACTCATTTATACATTTTTCAAAGAGAAAAGCGCTGATGCGCGTTTCGGAAGTCGTATATACACAGACAATTCCTTCATCAGGGCGCTGAGAAAAACGACTAGGTCAGTGGCAGAAAGCCATCTGTATCACAAGCACTGTTGCTGGATATGTGGTGCAAGGGGCTCTGTATCAATACATGCCTCCAAAGGGTCTGTAGGGACAATAAAACATCTAATGAACATAAAAAGATTAATACATATCGGAGCATTGGAGATTAAAGATAGTCCCAGAAGGGATTCTGAAAATCCTCACCGGTAAAGTGTATGACAGTAAAGAGCAATCCCAACTGTGAAAAAAGTCAAAGAGGATAAAGTGCAATACAGTGTGACCACAAGTCTGATATCACCAAAAAGAGAGTGGCAAAGTTCGAAAAAAAATGCAAAGAGAAGAAAAGAGACCAAAGATATATAGGTTAACATACTTTCTCAATGGAGTATGAAGCTGACTCTGCCGGAGGGGTCTATCCAAAGTAACTTCTTCGCAACAGGAACAATATAATATGTGCCAAGGTCACTTTACCTAAGGGCGTCTTAAGTTCTAAAAAATAGAAAGGGTACGACTGAGACAACATTTGACAAGGTGCACTATAGGCTGAAGTACCTCAAGATGCACGGCCTGAGAAAACCATAAAGTGACCACCCAGGCAAAAACCTTTTTCCACTGTGTTTGACGATCTACTTTTAGTATATTTGATTGTTGTACTGAGGTCTCTAAGTGCTCCTCAACAGGACCAACATCCATTCAACTTTTTGAAAAGTAATTACAATTTCTGCACAACCAGGTTTGCAATAACTAGTGAGCCAAAAATGGTTCTAGAATATTGGGTCGGTGTGGGTGAGTGAATAATCAAATTTTTTGAAGTCACTACTTTTTATCAACATTAGTGCTTCAATCTCCAAAAATGAATTTAGAATAGAGCTTCTGTTCACCAGCGGAGACTCATTATCAAATAAAAAAATAAAATCCTGGGAGGTTGACACAAGGTTCTGCTCTGGACACACCCCTTGGGAGTAATCTGTCACGTGCTCCACTACAGACGGAACAAAAGATTTGGCCCCATAATTGAGCACAAGACGGGATTTATTATCAGGAGCTCTTATGCTGCCTTGTTCTTCATCATTTGGGATATTCAGTGATTGAATTACTTGCTTACTCGTATTTACCTTTCCCAAAAAGGAGCTACCCTCTTTATGCAATACAACAGAGTTTATTTATATCAGCCACAGTGTGCTTTATCCCCTGTACATCAAGTGAGAGTTGAGGAGCCATACTTTCAATCCCCCCTCACCACAGATGGAGAGACTAAAGCACTTGGTACAAAATTCAAAACACCCTGAAGGTGTGGGGAAACCACAGAGGGAAAAAGAGGATCAACTGAGATTGCCCCAACTCTCTCTTCCACCATGGGATTGCAGTCATCTGAATGAGTCCTAATACGGGGGAAGAGACGGAGCACTAATTCCCAGTGTCATTAGCGTCACCTCATTAGAACTCTTCATGTCAGGACAGCTGAGTAAATTACATTTTTTCATATTACTTTTTTTTCACGTTTCTGTATAGCACCCGTCTGTCCCATCGAAGAGTCTCTGTCTTGGATGCCCTCTTTGAACAGTTTGGTACAGTGTCAGAATTTTGCGTTTCTATAAAGTTAATATCAACCTCCCCCCTGCTCCTGACTGAGACACTAATCCATTCTCCTTACCAGATTTCTTACCACCTTTTTTGGACCGTTTTTTTAGACATCTGGAAATCTCAACCTTGGATGTCTGAGAGGAAATTTTGACTATGGTTCCCAAACAACAAGGTAAGCAGATATCCTAATTGTCACATGTACAGCTATTTTTGTGGGCACCACATATCACACTGGTTTGCCAATTTGAACAAAGGCGTCCTTTGCCCCTCCAGGGGAACGCAACTTTTACTGGTCCACAAACGCTTTACATTGTGATTAATATTAGTCATATTCAGGTTTGTATTAGAGAAGCCTAGCTTATTTACATTCTGTTCCTCCAATCGAATTGCTGACAACATTTCTAGTACATGATCGGATTCTGACAGTGTTTTCTCTAGTATCGACAGTATGGAGAAGAACCTTTTTTCAATACAAAACAGAATATCTGATGGAACACCTCCTCCTACATTATTTGCATTCAACTGTTGCCTGGGAATAGAAAGTGATCGCATTGTGATTCGGAGAGGGACTCCAAGGGGTGTTGAACTGCAATATAAAGGCCGTAAAGACAGACGTTAAGGGCGGGTTGCTGGTTTTATATCAAATTGCCCTGCATCATCTAGGGCATTCACTGGGGATCAGCAATGGGAGTATCTGCCCCTTCTCAAAAGTCAATGTCAGGCAAGTTAAAGTCCTCCACAAAAACAACCTCCTCGTCATCAGCTTTAACACAATTAGCACTTACGGGGAGGACTTCTGAATCTACACGTGAGCCCCTCTCCTGTCAGGATGGGGGGGGTGACATAGGACAGTCTCTATTACCCTTATCGAAGAAATTACCCCCAGAAATCTAATCAGAAGGAGCCCCCGCTGACATTTCCTCCAAAGGCATTACCTCCAAGGGCATGAGATCCAAGCTCTTAGATACTCAAACAACTGACGAAAACCAAGTTGGTTCAATGCCCCCCTCCAATCCCACTTTAGCCAGTCCTGGAAGCTCATTTACAGCTGGAGAGAAACAAGTATACTTCCAGTCATTTTAATGTGATTGAACCAATTATAAAATTGCTGCTGAGAGCCTCTATTGCCGCTGGTGGATCTCTTTTTTTAAAAATTTGAAACAAAAGGAATTACACGCCCATAGGATAATTTCTTCAGTGTCATCGCGGGACACCGAGGGCTCACCGAGACTAGCTCTGGTGACTCAGTCAGAACAATTAGAGAAGCAGTAACTCGTGCCACCCAATCCAATCCTCTTGTGCTCCAGCACCAAGGGCACCAAGCGCTAAGAGCAGCAGTGATGCCGTAATGCCCAACGGTTCTGTCGATAGTGCAGCTTCAGGCTGCAAGCCACACTGGTCAACCTTCTTCCCCGCAAACCTCGCCGCTCAATCCCTACCCTGTCCCTGCTCTGTAAGAGGTTCTTATACCATTCTCCAATGCCAGTGGAGCCACTAGCTGCTCAGACGGATGCAGTGGCCCAGTTTGACCCAGTAATGGGAGGACACGAGCGAGTCCAGCTGCTTCTGCAGCGCTCCACTCTGCACCGCTGCAGGCTGCGCCTCACTTTACCACTGCTCACACCTCCCGCACTGCATGGCACTCGAATGGTCATGTCTGCTTTTACAAGGCTACTCCCATTCAATCATACAAAATGACACTGGCCTTTACTGGCTTATCACATTTGTCTGTTTGTTTTGCAGTTATCCCTTGTCCTTTTGTCCACTTCCTCCTGGTGGCTCGAATTACCCGCTCTCAGTGCGAATGAGTGGCTCACTGGCTCACTGAATCAGTAGGAATCTGCAGAAACTGAGAGGGCCGGGAGCAGGCCTCGCCAAGGGTAACAACTTGATGACTCAAGGCAGGAGATTCTGAGTCTTGCCGTCACATCGCAGCCACTGACATCCCAAGGCCTGTTCTAGTGGCGAAACCTGTACTGAGTACTAAGCACTTGCCAGGTATCGAGACTCCAGGTAAACGACTTTCGACTCCGTGCTTCAGCCTGGCAACGTTTTTGCAGAACACCATGCCTCATACTCCTTGCAACGCTAACTTCCTCGATCCTTGCTCCGCCCTTTGAGTTGTTACACATCAAGCTCATTCAAAAGGTGTGAATAGCCATACCTAGAAGGCAGTTTGCCTTGGCAAACTGGCAGGAAGGGGTGGAAAGAGTAATTATTGGCAACATATTTTAGAATGTGAGGGAGCAGAGTTGACAAGGACAGCAGATAGCTCCACAATGATTTGATGGATCCTTTAAATGTAGCTGGTTATTCTATGAAATGGTAAAGTATGGGTCCTCTAAAACTGCTCTACTCTGAGTCAGAGGAACTGGCCTTATAACCAGCCATGTTTAGTTCTAAGAGGCAGTTTCCTCATCTAAATAAGAATCTCCCTTGATGAGAATTCCAATCTCCATATGCTGGCACTGGCATTCTAATTTTGGAAACACTACATAGCAAGGCTTTGTGGGATACGTTTATGAGAAAACAAAAGCAACTCTTGAAAAAATTGGAGGTTTTCAGCCTGGGAGGTTTCTTAGAATTGAATTGGAAGTTGGCAAAAATGATTGCTATAAAAAAAGGTTCCCACTATCAACTCATCAGCATACAATCAAAATTGGGAGAGAACCAGAGGAGGAAGAACTCTACCATGAGAATCCTGCTGCTCCTGGTATTGTTTCTGTAGAAATATTCTCAAGGGTCAGACCAGCTTGTCTCCTGTCATAAAAGGGTGATGAGACGGGCCACCCATTGTAAGACCCTGCTGACCTTTTGGAACAGAATGGGATTGGACTGGACCTTGCTGGGGTCTGTTCTGGAATGTGTTGTTGAGCTTACCCCTTAGTCCTGGCCAGTGACTGGAAGCCTCCTCCAGCTCGTATGAAGTTGTGGGAGTCACCAAGCTCTGATCCTTATCCCAGAGGATATTGGGGAAGTTTGAGGCTGCCAAGCATTGCTACTATTGTGCATGCAGCTTTGTGGAGCACTTATCTGCTACAACATCTCTCTTCAGTACGCTGGTGCTTTTCAATCTCCACAAAAGTTACTAATTCTGAGACAAAGTGTCAGGGTTACCCAAGAGGTGAAGCAATGGTTAAGCTATATATTTCAGGCTTGTTCCACTTGGAGATTTTGGCTCCAAAATGGAAAGATTTTGCAGGACCTAAAAATGAGCATCTGACTGCAAGTGACTCTCATCTACTTCAGAATCCTTCCTTGCCTGTTAGAAGATCTGACTTCAATAACAGTGACTAAGGCAAAACATGTGACTTGTGTGATTTATTAGTTCTAACCAATACCTTCTTTAAAAAATTGGGTTATCAGGGAGGAGAGCCCCGCTCATGACCTCCGTAAAGTTTCCCTGCATTGCTCGAGTCTTTCACTGACACTTTCTGTGAGCTTTTACAGTGGTCATGTCAACCAGGTTCTTGAATGTGATTTGACCACAACAGAATTATTTTGGTCAGGTTGCTACCTTCTGGCCTGAAGAACACCTTATTTAAATGACTCAGAAGAGTCTAAACGCCAACTCATACAATTTTGGACAATATAGAACACTTAAGGTCCATTTCGTCTGCTTCGAAATGAACTGATGTACCCAAGGTTGGGATCATTTTATACACTCTACATGTTACCAGCGCACTTTCATTGACTTGTTTGTTCACAGTTTTTTTCACTTGCACTGCACTGTCACCTTACATTGTTTTGAATTGTCCATATTATCATGTATTTATGATATACTGACATTATAAAATTATTACTTTGATGAATTTGTTTTCATCACTTTTATTGTGTTCAGAGAGCAGGGTTAACATACAATGTAGTTCCTTGCTGATGCTCCAAACAATATCTGAATGACTCCTAGGGGATGATTTTCCCTTTGTTTGGAAAATATCTGAATGACTCCTAGGGGAAGATTTTCCCTTTGTCTGGAAGGAATACACAACACACTATAGGTGAGCCATTCATAGTCGTGTGACCCTGGACACTGGCAAAAAGGCACATTTGGTTTAGCAAAAAAGCTAACTTTCTAAAAGTGCCATTTTAACTATAGCAACGTAAAATCCGGCTTTACCATTAAAGAGGGTTTAAAATGCAATTCAAATGAGCTCAAGAAGGAATTCTCTATCTGTTCCCAAACTGAAGTTATCACTTATTCAATGTAATAAGATAACCAAGTGTTAGTCTATGCAAGAGATAGCCTTGCTACAGTGAAAATGACTGTCAGCACATGTAAAAGTTAATTACAAATATCCTACTTTTAAATACCGTGCACGCTGAGCTATGAGCCTTTAGGGCTTACCCTAGGGGTGACTCATAGGTATTAAAAAGGAAGGTTTAGGCCTGGCAAAAGGTTTATTTTGCCAGGGCGAACTAGCAGTTTAAAACTTCACTAAAGACTTCAGCAGCAGGCCTGGGATATGCTTTACAGCGCTACTTTACTGGGTGGCAGAGTGTTGCAGGCAACAAGTAGCATTTATTTACAGGCCCTGCGTACATGTAGTACCACATACAGGGTACTTGTAAGTAAATTGAATAATCCAATCAGAAGCATACCTATTTACATTTTTAAGTGGGAAGAGCACAAGCACTTGACCATTAATTAGTAGTACTGAAGTGCATTGAGCCCTTAAAGCCAACAAATGGGTTCAGCAAAGGAAGGAGGAAATCTGGGGTGACCCTGCAGAAAGTGCCGGGTCAAACACCTGCTCGTTTGGAGCTTATTTTATCTTAAAAAATTTAACCGTTTATAAATCCTTCTTTCATCTGGCATTGCTTGTGTCATTTTGTACATTTTTCCCTTTTTAATAAGCTGCTTTGGATTTCTTTTTAATTTAATATTTTTTGTGCTGCTTAAGTGCATAACATGTTTCTCTGTGGAAAACTCTGCAGCTATTTCCAATAATATCCTTTATACCGGGGTTTTCTCATTGAGGCTGTGTATTATTCTTGCAAGGTATTAGATAACGAAATCGGTGGGACCTTACCCCCAAATGAAAAAGCCAGAATCTCTCAAAATTATTGCAAAACACTGCAGCCCCTGTGCCTCCCCACCTTCTTAAAATGTTTCCACAAGGAATAAAACTCAGAGCATAATAAACAACTACAAAAAAAAGTGGCGGTTTACCCATCCCAAACAACATAAACATTGGATTAACTTGAGAGACATAAAAAAATGTTGTCATTTTTTTGACAAAATCTGAAGGTGCTGCTGCAGTCATAGGCTTTGCTTCCAGTCCAGAGGGGATCAAATAGAACAATGGCCGTGTACACAACAGAGCAGAGAAAGAGAGAGTGCAATAATCTGCGCAGTGCTCTTCTTCTCTCGGATCCTGGCTAAAAATAGATTTTGAAAAGCACTGCAACATTTGTGGCGACGAAAACAAGTTTCAATCAGCTATTTATAAATAATGGTATTTGTAAATTAGCAGGGGTGTGCTGTTAGGGAGAAATTGAGAAAAATCAAAAATGAAAGATTATGATGTAAATCTACCAGGCACCGAACTCGCCCATGAAGCATGAAACTAAAGTGCAACACATTTTCTCGCACATTAGGTTTCAGGGGAAAAGTGCTGCCACTTTTGTAATCCTGCATGAATATTCTTGGGCACTTGGGGCATATTTATGAGAGGCTTGCGTCTGGCGATTTATGAAGTCACACAAAGTGAATAGCTTCATAAATCTAGAGTAAGGCAACGCAGCGTAAATCGCTGCATTACCTTACTCTGCACAAGGGAGGCGTTCCATGGGCATTGCGGTGGCTGTTCCTTTCAACTTCCATGGTTTTTGATGCATTCTCAGATTTACAAGGCCTTGCAAATCTCGGAATGTGTCAAAATCCTGTACCTCCCCAGGTGAGGCATAGTTAGCAGAAATACCTTTATTTCCCCTCTTTTTTCTCTTTCTTTATACAAAGAGGAAAACGCCTCCATTGATTGTTTTTGGGCAGGATGCTGCCCCTTCCTGCACAAAATGCAATCCTGCCTATAACAGGCACCCTTGCACCATGGTGCAAGGGTGCCTGGTTGGTGCTAGGCTGCCAAAATGGTGCCAGAGAAGGGGAAAGGACAGGAATGCAACGTATTGGATAAATACAGTGCATTTCCACCATTTTCCTGCAGCGCAGGGCAGCGCAGCAAGGTAACTTGCTGCGCTGCCCTGTGCCACCATTCCCGTAAATATTCCCCTTTTCATTTGTAACACCACTCATGTTATGTTTTATTCACATACAGCCGAGTTAAAAAAAAAAATTTGTTCACAATCAGGACCTTTGTGAATCTTTGAAGGTGATAAAACAACTTTGCACACTTATACCACAAGAGATTCTCAAAATGTTAACTATTACGTTGAGTCCTACAATGAAAGTTTTGTTTTAGGCTTGCTATTATGCATAATGCTTGTGAATATGTATATACTTTATCTATCTCAATGTCTACATTCAAAAACTGTCTACCTTGAGCACACTGGGCTATGCAAAAATTAGACTGCTTGTGCTGAATGACTTCAACTATTTTAGCAGACATGCATATCCCTTCATCTTATTGAGACTGATAAAATGCCCGCTAATGAGCTTGTCAATGATACTTACCTCTGTCTGCTGATAAGACAAATCATACAGTGTTCTATAGAAGTGTACAGCTTATTATTAGTGTGCTATAGAGTTGAATGTAGCCACAGCACTCACATTTTCAATATTTTGCTAAAGCATGTCCTGATAGTAAGGACTTGCTTCGTGTCAGATTTGTATATCTGTGGCACACATGTTTCACGTAACCCACAGCACTACATTCTGCTATATTAACCAATTTTCGAGATTTGAGGTGCTTGCTGAGTGGCTGCTTCCCTGTAGTTGGCTCCTGTCACTGTATGTGCCACCATGGTGAATAGATTCAAATGAAAAAATGGAAGCAAGGAATTAGAAAACAAACCCACAGAATGGTGAGTAGGCCTTTTAAAAGGCAAGCTTGATAAACCTATGGAAATAGGTGCTTCTTTATTACCAGTGGGAGGTTACCATGATTACTACGGATATCTCGGTAAGGATGTAATGATGGTTCACATGTTTGTGCACAGTGAAAGAACTACCGTAAGGCGTAACCATAGGACACAAGCCTCATGTTGGGCACCAACTGTTGCGTAAGCTACGACTCTGGATTGGCTCTCAAGGGTTTGCTTAGGGTAGCTAAGTGAACTTAGTTCAATGCACTAGCAATGAATGTGGACAAGTTATTGTAGCCCCGCAAAACTCCACACAATACATAGCTGAGGTGAAATCATTTGCTTTTGTGTTACTAACAGTTCTGAAAAGGAAGTCAGGGGCATTGTGTGAATATTAAACCTATTTCATTCCTCACAGCTTCACATACTCACAGTATTAAGAAAAACAGAGAATTTAACTAAAAGTATTTATTATAACAGGGTGAACCTGTTTCTTGGTACATCTAAAGTAATCACATAGGATATTATAAAAACAGTAAGAAGTAACATTGCAAACAGCGAGAATAGTGTGAACATTTCAAATAAGGTTAAAATGTAATCTATAAGCCTAGCACCCAGAACCTACTTCTGTGTGCTACCCTGGGAGAGCATATAGTAGAGTGACTTGTGACTCTTGGTGGAAAGCGGCACACTGCATGCCTTGTTGAGAAATAGAGCTGTTGTTATCAGAAGAGCCGCAGAGGAAGTATTCCCTGTGGAAGGCAAACACACACTGCAGTAACAGCTCTCCTCAAGGACTCCGCTCTTATCATGTTTAGGCAGGATGCATCAGCTTCTCTAAATGCCGGGAGTAACCAAGATTTTCTTCGGAAGGTATCTTGAAGGATAATCTGGGATGCAGAACCTCTCTACCTAAGGGGTTGAATGGTGGTCCTTAAAAGTTATCAGGGATGAAAACCTCTGACATAGTTTTAGGAATGTGGTGTATAGATTATAGGCGCCAGAGAAGGGGTCCTAGACATATCTTCAAGAAAATGAGAAATGTGTAGACGTCGATTTGCACTACATCTCTTTGATTAATTATCTAAGGATGTTTCTTGATGGCCATGACATATTATTAAAGGAACACTTGTTCCCAACTAGTTGTCACATCTGTGATATATCTAGGTCATTCTCAGAATACCATGACACTTTCTGTCCTCCTCTCAGTTCAATGAATGAAAAGGGCGGACGTCATTCATGGTATGATTGTGTACAGCAGATATGATTAAATTAGGAAGGGGTGTAGTCTGAGATGGATCGGAGGGCCTGACCGGGATGGAGTCGGGCATTAGGGACTTTACGTCAGAGGGACTAAGATAGACAATACCAGCATTCTGATTTGCCCTGATTATACGGCAGCTTTGCAGCAACACTGAGTGTCATTCAGGGAAGTTATACACCGACTACATGATATGAAAGTTCAATATGCACTCTAATTCTCGCCAAACTAAAAGTGATAGACTGTAAAGTTCTTTTTTTTTTACTGCTCCACAGAGGACACAGGACTAGATTGAAACTAGGGATGGGTGGAACTCGTGGAAATTAACTCTGCAGACCTCCGCAGAGTTACATAAAAACTCTGCTGAGTTCTGCCACTGGCCAGAAATAGGCATGTCACACTGCTCCAGCTGTGATTTAGCACTCGGAGTGCGTTCCAGAGCTGAAAAATCTGTGCCAACTGTACCACACAGCGTGCCAGAGGATGCAGGTACTCAAGTTGATTTTGCTGCTGGTCAAGTACATTTTCTACGTGAGTCGCAGCCTTCTGACCGCGAACTGTAGAGACCGCCTGCGTTAGAAACATCTTGCTGGATGTCCTCCTAGTGACCAGAAATTGCCCTAGAGGTCACCAAATCTCGCTCGCAATCACCAACTTACCATCCTGGAGCCACATGTAAGAAACAGTTCTGCCACATGACAATTGGTGGAATTTGGGCAGAATTCTGCATTACTATTGTCGCCAAAATTCCACCAATTCTGCCGGTGGAATTGAATATTTTGCTCACCCCTAATTGAAACTTGGAATTATGTTGGAGAGAGTGGCAGGCAAAGTCAAAAACAGACATTGACTAGGCTGACCTTCAGGAAGCACTTAAGATGTAAAATAGCTTTTAGACTTGAGCTGTCGTTAAGACTGACCCTCCTTCATAAGGTGGGGAACACTTTAGTGGCCACACCACCGATATTATGACACTGTAACTAGTGGAAACCTGAAATCATTTACATGGTTAGGAGCCTTAATAACATGAGCAAATAATACATAATACATACATACCTTAAGAATAGGAGTAATCACATAGCCTTTCTGCAGGAACACACACCGAGCAGGTAGAAGGTAAGGCACTACATTAATGCTGGAAAGGGTAATTGTTTTTACAAACTATTTGATATACGCCAAGGGTGTACTGGTGTGTATTGGGCCTGCGATTCCATCCCAGGTATATGCAATGACTATTGATAAGGAAGGGAGGTATGTGTTGGTGAGAGGCCGAATAGATAGGCATGGATCAATCCCTCTTAAATGTCTATGCACTGAATCAAGATGAAGGAATTTTTTTTTACTCTATCTCCTCCTGCTGATAGTACTAATGGACTGCTCCTGTATTATATTTTATCTGTGTTGCAGATATAGTGATGGACCATTCTTATCCCCCTCTACCTATTGCCCCAGCAGTAAAGATAGCAAAAGATATGTCCACATGGCAATCAGACTGTTCCCTAGTGGACTCCTGGCACTCACATAACCCATTGACCAGAGATTATTCTTAATATTCAATAGTTCACGATCTTTATGTTAGGCTAGACAGCTGCCTTTGCACCCATGAGCACATCGATGCAGCCGAGCACATTTGTAAGAGCACCTCAGACCACATTCCTCTACTACCGACACTGCGGTGCCTATGAACAAGACCATCCATCCCCTAGTGTCAATCATAGACAGACATTCGAGACAACCGGGTATTTTGACAACATACAGGGGAGGTTATTCAAAATTACTGGACCACAAATTAGAGGCACAGCTTCCTCCCTATTGATGGAGTGAGAATCGCTAGAAATAATTATTAGAGGACATTGCGTACAAAACATAATGTATGTGCGAAGCACTTTCACTGAAGAGATAGTGCCATGTGGCAAGGTTAGGCCTAGAAAGAAACACTGCCATTTTTACCTGCACATGTTTCTTAAGTTGCCTTCTTTTCGATACAATAACTTCTGACACACATTTGCTTGCATGACAGTGCAGGATACATTTTTCTGAAACCACATTGCTTATAATTCCACTTTGTAAGTACACTATCAAGACACCTTAAACATTCAGTACAAGGCCTGAACACACATTGTGCAAATGTAGTTGTTTAATATTCATCCATGAGGCGAGAGGGCTATTACAGAGAGAATAAACAATGTCAGCCCAGCTGAAGCCTCGACATGGAAGCATGGATGATGCTATCATAAATACACATGCATTTCTGTGCTCAAATTAGAGGAGCGCTCTGCTGTCACTGCGAGGTCATTGCTGTGTCGTAGTCTCAGCCCAGCTGATTCTTGTTTACGCTCTGCGAGGAGAGATGTTCAACTTGTGACCAAGCCGAGGACCTACATACCTTGTCTTCAGGCATTGGGGACTTAGATCATCCAATAGGGGATTCTTGGCAAAACACACGCCCTAGGCAACTAGGTTTGGGAGCGCATAGTAGGAGGACCCTATACCCAGTATTTATATGCCAGCAGATATACACTGTTTTAGCACGATGGTGAAATCGCTCATTCTTTTCACTGTTCTTATATTGCTAATCACTTTTATTTGCTTCTGTTTATTAATCATTACAGTGCATATATTATATATAAGAATCACAATGGTTCAATACATTTTGAAAATGCCCCTTTGTGTATTTTTTGTGTACCTCTATGAGTGAGCACGAGTGACTGAGCGAAATGGTTCTAGATCTGTTACCACGATTCCCTGGAGAGTCAGGGTTGTCATGTTCTGAGGTTGCCCACACCAATAGTTACCATGCCAGGTTTAGGGGTACTTATGGTGGCACTGTGAGCTAGTAGGTATATAGGCCAACATACCCTGAGGGGGTGCATGGAATCAGTCTGGCACCATCCCAATGTTTATGTTGTCCAACAAACTAACAGTTCCTACTGGAAAGTGGAAACAGTACGACAATAGGCCAACAGGAAAAGAGGTGAGAGTGAGAGAGAGAGAGAGTTTTAGATCCCAACAAACAGGCAATCTCATTAGAAGAGAAGGAAACAGTGGTGCAAACCTATGAGAGATTGAGGTGCTATGGTACTAGAACCTGTAGAACCAAGATCCCTAATAAATGAGATAAGGCAGGACGGTTGTTGGAGTGGATAATTAATCTTGAGAAACATAGTGCTCCAATACTCTCAGTTGACTCAGCATAGGGAGTGTGAGTGCATACGCAATATGAAATTAATAATACCTTCAAGAGGTATTATAAACAACTTTATAGCAGTGGCTGTGCACCAAATGAGGCAACCCTTCAACCTTATTTGTTGTAAGTCCATCTGAAAAAAGTTATTCTACAGGTGTCTGACACATTGGGGGAAGAGATAGGAATACCTGAGCTCAGAGGGGTATTGAAGGAAATGGCTCAGGGAAAAGTCCCAGGTGCTGATGGGATCCACCTGAATTTTATTTCCTATATACAGATATATTGACTCTAACTTTGGTAGAAATGTGCAACGAGGTGAGACATCAATGGGTGCTACCTCGATCGTCATCTGAAGCGATAGTAGTGGCCAGTCAAAAGGAGGGAAGGGATCCGCTAAAGGTTACCTCCTATCAGCCGTCAGGTAAACTTTGCCTCCTATCAGCCGTTCTCAATGTTTTACACCGACTATAAGCTGTGGAGTTCCGACCTAGCCATGGCACAAGTCGGCCCTGATCACTGCCCTGGATCAGTTGTGGATGAGGATAGATGGTGGTCAGCCAACATTCCTGATAATGCTCAATCTGTCGGCTGTTTTTGATACGGTCACAGTCCTAAAATGGATGGAGTCATACTTAACAGATCAGTGCCAGGCCGTGGCTCTGTGTCCCTACTGTTCTGAATACAAAACATTGCATCAGGGAGTGGCACAGGGATTGCCTTAAGTCCTTTTCTGTTCAATGTGTATACGAAACTGCTTATCACTCTTATCAATGAGCATGGCCTAAAATTGGTCAACTATGCAGATGACACGGAATTGATTCTTTCTCTTAACATCAACCAGGAGGAGATAATAACATACTTCCAGGGAGGCATGACAGAAATTAGCAAGTGGATGAACGCCAACTCTTTAAAGCTTAACGGGGATAACATCAAGTTCGTTTGCAGCGCACCAGGTAGAATCCCTATGACACTTCCCCACAATTTCTGGCCACTTCCATAAAGAGGCACTGTTGCCTTCAGACCAAGTCTGTAACCTTGGGGTTGTGTTTGACAATAAACTGACCCTCAGGAATCATGTGACTAAAGTGCCAGGCACGTGTTTTGCATTACTTCAAGGGCTTAAGAAGGTGCTTCCTCTGTTGCCCCCCAATCTAGAACTATGGTGGTGATGAGTGTCATACTGAGCAGACTGGATTATTGTAATGCCATACTCCTCGGAGCACCTGAATACTTGTTCAAGTGACTGGGCAGAGTACAAGAAGCTGCGGCAAAACTGGCACTGCATAGACATCGTAGGTCCTCGGCCAGAGATGCCCTGAAGGAATTACACTGCCTCGCTCTGAAGCAGAGGATTACATTTAAGGCATGTGTATTGTTTTCAAAGCTCTACAAGGAAAAGGTTCTGTGCCACTGCAACACAGATTCAAAAGATATAATCCCTATAGATCTCTCCGATCAAGCACTGTGAACCTTGTCTGCATTTGTACATACCACACATCTAGACAATGGGGCTGGGCATTCTCAGTTAAAGCAGCCGAGATATGGAATGAGCTTTCACCCTCATTGAGGGCCTCATCGGAATTGTTTCAATTTACAAAGGCTCTGAAGACTTGGCTCTTCCTAGAATAATTCCTCTCTGTTGTTATAAGTTGGGTTGTGCACTCTCAGCCTGATAGCTCTTTGTATGCTAGCACCAGCATACCCTTTTAGGTGACAGTCAGCACTTTATAAATACTACAAAATAAATAAAAATAAATAAATAAATAGTAAAAGCTTGGCCAACAGACTACTACCATGTATGCAGACCGTTGTATACCTGGAATATCAGGGTTTAATTATCCCTAGAGTCAAAATAAGATGATTGCTGGGAATCTTGGGAGTGTACAATAATATGCCCCAATGGGCATCAATTGATACAATTGACATTAAAATGGGTTTTAATACTCTAAACTGTCATTTTCCCTATGATTTAAAGAGCACAATGAATCCAGGACAGGGTTTATGTTGTTGGCTAATGCTTTTATACACTCATGCAATGGTTAGGGCCAGAACTGGGAAGATGATAATGGGCAAGTATCCAGTGTTGAAGGGAAAACCACAGAGCACCACGCTCTCCCCATTGCTATTTACTATTGCATTGCAAACTTTTGCATGCACCATGAGACAGGGTGCACTCTTTAAGGGGATTACGGCAGACCAAACCACTCAGCATGTACCCTTATATGGAGACAACATGCTTTTAAACATCGAGGACATACAGACAGATGTTATAAAACTAATAGCTTCATTGGATGCCTTTGGTGAGATGTCTGGACTTAATGTAAATTGGGAGAAATCTGACATGTTTTCCCAATTTACCTTTAGACCTGTCATCCTTGGTTTGTTTTCCCTCAATTTTTTTGCTTCAAATCTCCTGTTACTGACAATGTGCTGCATTTCATTTTTGCTGGTTTTAGAGCTCTGGGTACTTTATCACTGCTGATCAGTGCTAAAGTGCTAGTACTCCCTGTGTACATTGTGATTATGATTGGATCTCCATGACTGGCATATTTGATTTACTGGTATGTCCCTAATAAAGTGCACTGTGTATTCCCATGGCATGTAAGTCAAATGGTACTAGTGAGCCTGCAGCACTGATGGTGCCACCCACATGAGTAGCCCTGAAACCATGTCTCACACCTGCCAGTGAACTTTCAAACATCCATGTCGACCTGGCAAGTGCACCCACTTACCAGGCCCAAACCTTCCCTTTTTCTACATGTAAGGCACCCCTAAGGTAGTCCCAAGGTAGCCTCATGGGCAGTGTGCAGTGTATTTAAAAGGTAGGACATTTACTTGTGTGAAATACTTCCAATTTCATTTTTCACTATTGCAAGGACTATCTCTCCAATAGGTTATCATTGGAGCTGTCTTGTAACTTCTTGCAAATGTAACTTTCAATTGGGAATAGATAGAGATTTGGAGTTTGGGTTCCCTGAACTCAGAATTAAAAAATACATCTCTTCGTAAAGTTGGTTTTTAAATTGTGAGTTTGAAAATGCCACTTTTAGAAAGGGATTACAAAAACAGAAGCAGCAGTACTACCCAGAACCTGGGGCCAATAAGCAATATTATAGCAAAAATGGTTCAGGAATAATTTTTAAACAAAACAATATACTCAAAGCACAACACATACAAATAATCATAAACAATAAATTGAAAAGAAGTTAGAACCAATGAAATAAGATACCCACAATAGTTATATGAAAAAAATTTTTTATCGAAAAACATTCCAAAAACATAAGGCATATGTACAACTTTCAACAGGTGCTCACAAAGTTACACAAAACATACATCGTGAAATAATACAAAATACAGTGTAAACAGAAAAACAATGGTAGAGGGGAAATTAACACAAAAGGAAGTCCGCCCAATGACAGAATGTATGCTTCCTCTTAATTCGCCAAAGGAAGGTGTCAATAGCATTTCGACCTCTGTTAATTCATTAGTTCATCATCAGGACAAAACATTTTGCAAGCAAACATCAAAATAAATCTAAAATTAAAAACAATGGAGATTAGGGTGGTGCCAGATTTCTCAATATAAGCAATTACATTGAACATGACCCAAGACCAAACACCTAGGTGTGATGCACATCCTAGTAGCTGTGCAAAAAAGACGCAAAATTAGATAGTGATAGAAAGCATCACCAACCTATAGACTAGTTCAAAGGACTTGGAAAACAATGCTCTGAAAGATACCCAAAAGAGTAAACACATTTTCACCATCTTCCATAAAAAATCCTCAATGCAAAGAAATTAGGCATAAATATGCATACTTGTAGAAACTAGAATACATCAAAAAAGGGAACCAATCTTCAAATGAATTATCCAAGGTCCCTACAACAAAGACTCAATTACATATATGCACCCAGAAGCACCTCAGTTAAAGAGCCAAGAGTGTGCCAAAATAAGCACTCACCAAGTAAGTAGGGGTGGGTTGGGAACTGCGCTCCGTCAGCAGAGTCTGCGGAGTTCTGCTTACTCTGCATTCCGCTTGGAGTGTGGAGTTTGGCAAAAAAACTCTGCAAACTCCACCACGTGGCTGAGTTTACCACCCTCTCCTCTCTACTTCTTCCTACCCCCTCCAATGCATCTCCAGTCAGCTTCAGGCTACTGTCGGCGTGAGCGAAAGGGAGGGAGAGATGGTATAAACCTCTCCCGTCATGCCCTGTCACTCACCAGTAGCACACAGTGCTCTACATCTCATTCCCATGCTCTATAGTTCCAGTTAGTTGAACGGTGCTCTATACCTCACTCCCACGCTCTATGGTTTCTTTTAGTTCAACTAACAGGAACCATAGAGCATGGGAGTGCGGTGTAGAGCGTAGTTCAACTAACAGATTATTTAAGGGTGCTTGCCCACAAGGAGCACCATTGCTGCTTTGAACATGGGAGAAGAGTGGGTGACTTCTCACAGGCGAATGAGCATTTTTACATGTGGCTTACCCAAAACGGAGCTTGCTTGGCTGACAAGCTGCCACAGGGGGTTGCTGAGGGATGCAGCCATTGCGACCAAGCAGGCGCCTGAAAGGGAGTTTCCTTAGAGACAGCAGCTACCTGCCTCCTCTCCCCCAGCTGCTCCCATCTGCTCCTCCTGTTCTGAAACCAGTTCCAGTGCAATAATGAATACTGCAAGCTGTGGCATCGGGGGCTCACCTGTGAACTGGGGAGTGCACAAGTGACTGGGTGAGATCACAGGTGACTGGCAGTACCTCAGACCAGTTGGAGGATGGAGTTTATACGATGCAGAGTATCTCCAGTGGGAGCCGGAGGACATGAGTGACTCCAGAAAACAACCCATGATGTTGAGCGATGATCAGAGAAGTTGGAGCCACGTGTGGATCCAGTTCTTTACTGTAGCAGGTAAGTGGAATTCCTGGAAATGCACCTGGGAAGGGTGATGGAGTGAAGGCTGTGAGTTTGTACACAACTACACAGCAGGGGTGGGGGTGGAGTAACAGTGGCTTAAGAAAGGCTGATCAATCTATGTAAAGTGTGTCTAAGCTTCGCCAGTACCACAATTAGGCCTAACCGCAATCAGATGGTCACGTCGAGCATGCATGGTAGTCAATTGTGCGGAGTAGAACTCTGTGAGCTCCGCCCACCCCTACAGAAATAAGGAGCAAATCTAATTAACCTGGCGCTTGGGAGGATACTGAACAAGTCAGAATGTCATTGGATTTTGAAATGTGATTGCATTAATAGAGGCCTAAATAGAGTGGAGGAATGCAATCCTGTAATTTTACATTGATGTGATAAATGTGACTATGTGGCCCTTTCAATTCCTGATCATAATGCTGCACATTACCAATGTATACCATCTGAATTAGGCAACTGTTCTTTTTTACTAAATGTATGTTTTATACTCTGGATATATTTACCATGTCCATCTTTAATACAAGTTCCTAGATATGTGCTTGGTGGCTCTGACACAAGATCAGAACAACGAATCCTGTATTCTTTAGGTTTTGGCTCTTTATTATGTATTTCTTTGTCAACATTATGCTTCATTTATGGCAGCATTACTAACGTATCTTGTGTTTATGGATGTCAACACCAGGACAAATCATCCTGTATTCTCTGAGTTTTCAGCTTTTTATTATGCATGCTTTGTTTCTTATGCTTCATCTAGGGTAGCGTTGTTAGTTTTTCTGGAGCTTTTGGGTGCATATATTTAATTGAGTCTTTGTTGTAGGGACCGTGGATAATTCAGTTGAATATTGGTTCCCTTTTTTGATGGATTCCAGTTTCTACAAGTATGTGTATTTGTCCCTCATTTCTGCACTGGGGATGTTTTATTGAAGATGGAGAACCTGTGTTCACTCTTTTGAGTATCTTTTGGAGCATCATTTTCAAACAGTCCTTTGAACTAGTCTATATACTGGTGATGGTTTCTATCACTGTAGGAAATTGGGTTTATGTTGCAATAACCCCCCCACTTTTTGCCAGATTTCTGATGGACTTTGACGTGATGTATCATGGGTCCCTGCCAATCAGGTTCCCAGGGCCTGTGTTCTTTCCCAAAACTGTATCTTTGTACCCCCAATTGGCACCTCTCTGGCCACATGTAAGTCCCTTGTAAAAGGTACCATGGGTACCAAGGGCACTGTGACCAGGGAAGGCCTCTAAGGGCTGCAGCACATATTGTGCCACCCTTAGAGGTCCTGCACCTTAACACACACACACTGCCATTGCAGGCTTCCGTGTTCTGGTGCATACCTGTGTGCCATGCCTGCAACCCACTGCCTATGGTATAGGTAATCCACTCATCTGGCTGGGTGCACTATACCACTGGTGAGGCTACAGTTGCATGAGCACTGTACCCCTACAGTGTCTAAGCCCAGTCTTAGACAATGTAATTGCAGTAAAGCCATAAAGAGTATATGGTCTGGGAGTTTGTCATTGCGAACTCCACAGCACCATAATGGCTTTACTGAATTTTAAGTTTGGTTTCAAACTTCTCAGCATAATAAACCCACACTGATGCCAGTGTGGGATTTATTCTACAATGCACTCAGAGGGCATCTTAGAGATGCCACCTGAAAAATGACCAGCCTCTGGTGGGTTCCCTGACTGGTAAACACCAGCCTACCACCACGAGATATGTTTCTGGACCCCTGGGGTGGGAGCCTTCGCTCCCTGCGCCCAGAAACAAATCCTTTCCTGGGTGGAGGTGTTCACACCTCCCCCAGGTCAAGAAGAGCTATCTGTGGCAGGGGAGCCTCAAAGGCCTTGCCGCCTTTGTAACGCAACCCCAGCCTCTCCTGATATCAGGAGAAGGCCCCCTTCCTGTCTCCCCTCCTTTTCGGCGGGAAGACAGGCGGGAAAAATTAGAACAGCCCAGAAGGTGTTCCCAACTCTGCCAACTTCACCCCTCGGGTGGGGGAGGTGAGGTGAAGCCCACTCTTCAGTGCCCGCCATCTTGCAGATGGCAGGCCCTCTAAAATCAGGGATAAGGATTGTGCCCACTTCCCCACGTGGGGTGCGCACACCAATGGTGTAGTCACCCTAAGGTCAGTAGCCAATTGGCTACTGACATCGAGACCCATAAAATGCCCCCTAAATTCAGTATTTAGGGTGCAGCCCTGAACCAAGAAGGCAGATTCCCGCAACCTAAGAAGAAGAAGGATGAAAGAAGACGCCCAGCAGAGGAGACTGCAGCGAAGAACTGACTTGGCCCCAGCCCTACCGCCCATCTGCAGTTTCCAGAGATCCTGCACCAAAAGTCACCTTGTCCTGCAGCCAGCAACCTCCAGAACCACTAGGAGGACTGACTGACTTCAACAAAGACCGGATCTCCTGTGAACAGCAGCTCTGTTCAAAAGAATCACCCAAGAAAGACTCCAAGCCTGCTGAGGACAAAGATACCCGATGCCTGGAACCACCACTACACCCGAAGCCTACAGCCCAAGTCCGAGTGGCCCACCGGTCCCAGTGAAGTCTCCCAGTGCTCCAGAGTCCGAGTCCAACTGGGTTGACCCCTCCAAGACTCCCCGACATCGCCTGCAGCCTCTGCACAGAGACCCCCCAACTGCAAGTGGCCCGGGAAGGTGAAACCCGACCTCAAAAGACACCCCTGCATCCAGCTGCCCTCTGCCATGGAGAAGAGGACCTGAGGTGCACCTACATCCCTGAGCCCTCCAACTTACCTGCCCAGCTGTTGGTTTCTCCCGGATCACTTCCTGGACTGCGCCTGCAGCCAAAATCCAAAGCCTGCAACTCCCATTGAAAACAACAGAGCACCTGATGCCAAAATAGCACTCTGCACCCGTTCGCTCATGTGCTGCTGTGGGTGAACTTTGTGTGCTAACCCAGATCCCCATTTGCCCTGAGCTTAAGTCCTGGAGCTTTGCTCCCTCAACCTTGTGGCCTGCTCATGGGCAGCCACCAACTGGAGTCCCCCTATCCCACATTGGATAACATTGGGCCTCAGCACTCTGAACCCGGCCACCCTAGTGCCACTGAGGGTGCTTTGAGAGTACATCCTTGACCATGGGGGCACCCTTGTTCTAACCCCAGAAAACCAACTCCCAAAACTAAGTACTTACCTGCTAACTTCATTTCCTCCCATAGTATTGCATTGACTGCTTTTCTGTGAAAGAGTGTGGAGTTGGAAAATTGTATGAAAAGCTAAGCAACTGTGTGGTTACAAAAACTGATTTACTTACCTTTTATTTAGGAAATGTCCCAGTGTGATATCTAGGCATATCACACTGAGTAGAAAAAGTAATCTAAAAAGTAATCCTACAGTAACTGAAAAGTAACTAAAAAGTAATTTCAACTGTTTTCAAATCATTGACCTACCTGTAACCAAACCAATTGCATTCTACTGCATTTCATCTGTATTCAACTGCCTTATTCTTGCAAAAGTACTACCACTCTTACCTGTACCAGGCCTTGCTTGGTTCTAGAAATAAAATACAACTTAATAATATTTTTATACTTAACAAATTGGTCAGAATTCAGTCTGTGAGTGTGTGAAATCATGTCTTGCCTGAATGTGTACAATAAATGCTAAACTCTACCCTCTGATAAAGCCTTACTGATCGCCCACGCTACCACAAATAGAGATTATGGTATTATCTACTTTAACCTCTGTCTACCTTTGGGGATCCACTGGACTCTGTGCACACTATATGAATAGGCCACGTTACAAGCATGCGGTACATCGCATGCCATTACAACGCGGACGTTACAACAACTGTGTTGTTACATCGCATACCATTACAACGCAAGTCGCTACAGGGGGCTCTGGATGTTGGAATAGTATAATTTACTATTCCAACTCCAGTCTGTGCAACAGTAGGGAAGGTGTTGGATTTTAAATCCAACACCTTCTGCCCATACAGCAAGTTGTTGTAACAACTTGCATTGTAATGGTTAGCGATGTAACAACGCAGTCATTGTAACGACCGCGTTGTAATGGAATGCGATGTATCGCATGCGATGTAAACAATGTTTCCCCAGCACACCTCACTTTGGTATAGTATAGAAATAACATGCTGCAAAGACTGGGGAAAAATTCAATTATTGAAATGCTTGAAATATACAAAGCGAAATCGATAGCTATTGCAACCTACGAAGCTGAAATATGGGGCATAGCAGAAGTGGATGCCTTGCAGAAAGCCGAGGACAAATTTGCCAAGAAATTGTTATCAGTTAAATCGACTTGTTCGAACCTGATCGCCCACAAAGAACTTGCCCTCCCCTTTATTTCTGACTCTATTAAATTGGCCCCACTCCTTCTGTGGTTGCGCATCTGGAAAAGGGATACGGTTGGATTGAACCAGATCATACTAAAAGATGTAATAAATCTGGATCAAACCACCAATATCCCTTGGCTGGCATATGTTAGAAGGTCTCTTACAGATCTGGGCTTAGCTGATTTGTATATAACCACCAAAAAAATGTCTGCCCTTTTCCAAGTTAAAGCTGAAAGAGGCCTTCTTCGAAAAATGTGAGCTAGAAAGGTGGCAACGCAACCAAAGTAAAACTACGGTTATCCAATATCATACCATGCCTAAAATCACCAAGGGCCATGACTCCTACCTCTCCTTTGTTACTAACAACACTCACCAATATCCTTTAACAATGATGAGGCTACATTTTTTCCCCTTGATGGTAGGATACCCTGCGCATGCTCATTCACTAAACAATTTGTCACAATGTCCTTGTGATGACTTGTCCTCCCAAACCATGTCCCATATTTTATTTTTTTGTTCTTTTTACAAA
The DNA here is from genome assembly GCA_963921515.1 of Calotriton arnoldi. Taxonomy (NCBI): domain Eukaryota; kingdom Metazoa; phylum Chordata; class Amphibia; order Caudata; family Salamandridae; genus Calotriton; species Calotriton arnoldi. The sequence continues at coordinate 760,548 of CAWUFW010007390.1, read as the reverse complement.
AGAAAGAAAAAAGTATATCCTTCCCCTGATAACAAAATTGAGTTTATTTTCGCATTCTACAGCCCTCACAGTTATTAATTCCTTGGAAACACCATTTATTTGTTTCACGGTTGCAAAATTTCTATACTCAGCGCTTCGTATAAGGAGAAACTCAACAGACAGGGGTGTTGTTTAAATTGACCAAACAGACAAAAGCCTTATGCTTGGATAATGATTTACTGTATGGTTTTAAAATGCGTTATTCGGATTTGTTTTGGGGAGTTGTATTTTCTTACTTCATGCTGTGACAACGCCTTCTCACAATGACCTGAAGTCGATTTTTGTAATGAGGCGACCTGTACATATTGATATTTTAATGGATATATCTTAAAAATTAATTAATTTTAGAATTTTTGGCGATCAAATGTTTTTATTAAATAATTGTTTTTTATTCTGTACTTTTATGCATATTACAAATGCGAATAAAGACTTTGATTGATTGATTGTATATAAAGAGCCAGCTTCCTACAATCACTATCTAATTTTCTGTCTTTTTTTGCACAACTACTAGAATATGCATAACATCTAGGTGTGTCATGTTCAATCTAACTGGTTATATTGAGAAATCCGGTATCCCCGTAAACTCCATTGCTTTTATTTTAGCTTGATTGTGATGGTTGCTCCCAAGATTTTTTATCCTGATTATGACCTAAGGAATTAACAGAGGTCGAAACACCGTCAGCACCTTCCTTTGGCGAATTAGAAGGAAGCCTACATTTTGTCTCGTTTTGTCATTAGACAGACTTCCTTCTGTGTTAATTTCCCCTCTGCCATTGTTTTTCTGTTTACACTGTATTTTGTATTATTTCATAATGTATGTTTTGTATAACCTTGTGAACACCAGTTGAATGTTGCACATATGTCTTGTGTTTTTGGAATATTTTCTGATTATAAAAGTTTTTTCATATAAATATTGTGGGTACCTTATTTCATTGGTTCAAACTTCTTTTCAATTTATTGCATAGGATTATTTGTATGTGTTATGTTTTGAGTATATTTTTGGTTTTAAAATTATTTTCTGAACCACTCTTAGAAAGTAGCCATTTTCTTTCTTGCTTTACCATTCCGTGCCTCTCCCTGCCTGTTCAATTGTGGTGTTCAGCATATTCAGTACATTGCAGATGTTTAGTTATGTGTAATGTAAGTTCATGTTTAATAAACTGTGTTAGAGTGCATAGAATGTAGAATGCTGGAATGTGATGTAATGGAATTTGGGAATCAGTGGATGCTGATCTCCTGGCCTTTCAGACCTGTATCCTGTTTCTCTTCTGCTTATTATCAATCTATATTATTTGAATTACTGCATCTACTGGAAACCTCCTTTACTGCAGGAATCCAGTTGGGCTGTTTGTGCTTTTACTCTAGACAGTCACACAAAGGGAGCTGAGGTGTGCCCTGCCTATCCTGATGTCCCATCACCAGTCTGATGTGTCTTCCTGAGCTACAGTGACGGGAGGAGCTGTCACTGACACCTGAATAGGGCTGTGCCTGTCCTCAAACAAAGCTGCTACCCCCTTGCAGTGTGTTTGGAGCCAAGTCAGGAAAAGGCAGGGTTTTGTGAAATACAAAGACTTTCCTTTTGTCTACTTCATAGGCGGAACTTGGTTGATGAGGATGCTTGTTTCCAGTCCAGGGAAGACCTGGCTTGGCAGTTTGGGCTGGACTGTTCTCATGAGGAACAGGGTCAAAGCTGAATTGCATATGGCTGGGTCTTAACTGGGGTGGCGAAGTGAGCTAAAGAACGATGATGGATTCAACCCAGATCTGTGACTGGGGTGAGTGTCTGAAAAGATTCAGCGCTCCGTCCATCATCTCCTTTTGTTTGCTTTGTTCACCCTCAGTTGTCCGGGTATGCCCAGACGTGGGTCCCTTGTTCACTTTGCCACTGGATTCAAGTTAGCCTGGCTGATGGAGGGTGTTACCCCAAAACCAGTCCCAGGCTGCCTGTTTCTGGTCCAGGGAAGACCTGGCTTGGCAGTTCAGGCTTGACTGTTCCCATGAGCCACAGAGTCAAGACTGATTTGCATATGGCTGGGTCTGAACTGGGGTGGCGAAGTGAGCTAAAGAACGATGATGGATCCAACCCAGATCTGTGACTGGGGTGAGAGTCTGAAAAGTTTCAGTGCTCCGTCCATCATCTCCTTTTGTTTGCTTTATTCACCCTCAGTTGGCAGGGTATGCCCAGACATGGGTCCCTTGCTCACTTTGCCACTGGATTCAAGCTAGCCTGCCTGATGAGGGGTGTTACCCCAAAACCGGTCCCTGGATGCTTGTTTCCGGTCAAGGGAACACCTGGCTTGGCAGTTTGGGCTGGACTGTTCCCATGAGGAACAGGGTTAAGACTGATTTGCATATGGCTGGGTCTGAACTGGGGTGGCGAAGTGAGCTAAAGAAGGAGGATGGATTCAACCCAGATCTGTCACTGGGGGGTGAGTGTCTCAAAAGTTTCAGCGCTCCGTCCATCATCTCCTTGTGTTTGCTTGGAACTTGGCATTAGTACTGGAGCTGTGATACCATAACTTCAGCACACTTCTGGACTAAGAGGAGATTCTGTCAAGAAGAAGAGCTGGATAAGCTGTAGGAAGGGAACTGCCACTATGCTTGTTGCTGTGTTGTGCTGGCCTATTGCTTGCTGATTCTGTCTTGGAGAGTGGAAGAACTTGACTTTGTCATCCTGTTTACTAAGGTTCTTCAAGGGCCTGTGTGTGCTTGTCTCCTGTCAAGAAGTTTCAAGACATCAAAGACTTCCCCTGCAGCCCCTGAACTCTGCTACTGTGAGTTCTGACATGCCAAGTGATGCCAATTCAGTACTGGGCCCTTGGAGGTGGCAAGAAGGAAATCCATGCACCGGTCTACAGCTCCTGTCTTTCCAGCAGCAAGCTTGCCGTGCAGTTTAAAAACCAACACATCTTTGTGGTGCGTCTGAAGAATCAATGCAGTCGTACGACTCCGAGATCACCGCAGCACGAGTCCAAAGAACCGTGTCTCGCTTCCGAGACCCCTGCTCCAACTCCAAAGCTGGCTCTGCTGTGCGCCTGAAGAAGTCGACTCATCACCTGCCATGCGGCTGAAAATTGATGCAGGGCCTGTTTCGCTACCGCCACATTGACCCAGCGTGGCCGGATTTTGAATGCATCGCACCTGTGTGCCAAGTTGTGCTTCAACATGGCCCAGAAGTAAGGAAATGAGACTGCATGTCCATAAACTGATGCATCACCTCCCCTCACAGTAAGGAACCAATTCCTCACCTCCCCGGACAGTAAGGAACCAATGCATCACCTCCCCTGCACTGCAGTAAGGAACCGACGCATCACGTCCCCTGGCAGTAAGGAGCCAATGCATCACCTCCCCTGGGAGTAAGGAACAGATGCATCGCTTTGCTTCTCCAGTGCCTCGCCTCACCCTGCACCTGTTTTTGTCTTTAATTTTGACACATCCCTGGTTCTTTGTGATAAAAGTGACACAGCCAGAGTTTTCTATGACTGAACTATTTTAAACCTTTTAAAAGTGATATCTTTGCTTATGTATGTTGGTTTTTGGTCTTGTTTTACTTAGATAAAGATTCTAAACTGCTGTGGTGTCCATTTGTAGTGTTTTCACTATGTTACTGTGTGGTTATGTACAAATGCTTTACACATTGCCTCATAGATTGGCCTGACTGCTTGTGCCAAGCTACCCAGGTGGTGAGCAAGGGTTATCTTAGATGCGTAATCCCCTTCCTGACTAGAATGAAGGGTCCCTACTTGGACAGGGTGCAAGCCATTGTGAACTAAAGAACCTCTTTTCTAACAACCTTGGACTTGATAGAGAATCAGTTCTAACAGAGGTCCTCAAACTGAAATGGATAGACACCACCTTTTGGTACTTGGGAGTCCAGATATACAGAACAGAGGCTGACTTGTTAGTTGGCACTAGAAGATGAGTTATGTCTTCATTGACTACAGGAATACATATCTGGAACACCCTTCCTATATAGGTTGCAGGTAAAAATAACTATATCCAAAATTATGATGCTCCCACTGAGCCATAGCAAACAGTGCCCTGTTTTCAGCAAGCGAGAGCATTTTGCTCTCGCTTGCTCAAAGCGGAGCCAAATTTGCTTTCGACTTACTGGAGGCTAAATTACTTGTGCCCCCGCAACGCACTGCTTATGACCTCACATATTACATCACTCATGACATGGTCAGTGACATCACTCATGACATCAAACTGATGACATCTTAAATGACATCACTGATGACATCATCCAGTGACTGTGAGTGTTTTTAAAAAGTTTACGAGTGTTAAATATATATACTAAGGTGTGTTGCAGGGATTCTGCACATACACAGAACTATGCACAGGAAAACAGGACCTCAGTGAATAGGGGTGTACCAACCTACCACATCAGTACCCAAAATCCCAAACCGACCAGCTATAGTGTCTCATTTGTTCTCCTCCAAAGATCATGGAGCTACAAATGATTAGACAACCCCGAACACAACACTCCCGACTCTCTCAGGAATCGCGGGAGCAAGACGTACTCTTTCGCTCACTCACTCGTACCTGTCCACAATGAGAATAAGCAGAGTCACTGAAATAGTTCAACATTTTTATTTCAACTATTGTGCTCTACAATACAGTATACGTGCCACTACTAGCAGCAAAATGCATAAACTCAGCACAGTTAGCATTGTTACAATTCCATAGAATACAAAGGGAGAAGTCATTTTATAAAGACTGTGGAAATAAGGGCCTATAGTCCTAACCACCCTCCCCTTGACTAGAAGAAGTTTATTTTATATAAAGAACGATCTCTGGGCTTTGACAGCAGACCCCAAACCTTAAATCCTGAATGTAGGGTTTACATCATAGGAACAGCAGAGCTCTTCTCCATGGAACGGCTTTCTCCAAGTGTCTAAAAACAACATGCAACAACGTAATATCAAAGCACGAGTCTTCAGTACTGCAGCTGTGTAGCATGTTATGTCTAGGTGCTAGGGACTGACCAGAACAGAATAACAAGGGGCATTGTTTATCGACCTTGCATATCGTGTTCAGACTAAACTCCAGGAAAGGCAGAGAACGCAAAAGGCAACCCGTTCTCATGTGAAGGGCACAAACAAAGTCTTGCAAAAACAAAGTCATGTAGTAGTGTGCGCAAAAGCAGCATCATGGCAGCGAAGCTCATGCTAACTTAGCAATGTCGATAATGTGCCTAAGAACCATATAACACCCTCCCCCTGGTAAGGACATAGGACATAGAAAAAGGATGAAAACAGAGTTCACAAGTCAAGCAGGGATCAAAACTAGCGAAAAAACCAAATTGGAAAAAATCCGAAGTTCTTCAAAAAAAAATATCTTTTCAAAGTCGTTAATAGGTCTCATTGAAGGGGAGCTGCCTCCGGGATAACAAAATAATTATGAAGGAGGTGGTAAGTCCATTAAGCTGTATGAACCGAGAAATGCAATTCCCTCCAAAAGATCATCCATATCGTTGGTAAAAAAGAGGGATGCCATCCAATCTCGAAGGAACAAACGTGCTCCTCGTAATCAAATGCCTCTAAAAGCATGAGTGGGCAACTTGCGTGATATTCTATGAAACTTAGTTGCAGGACGGTCTGTGCAGCCACACAGACATCCCATTCCGCCAAAACTCCAAGTGCGGCCGCACGCGCCATACGGCCATCCCCAGAACAAGCCTGGTCATGGGCCTCTAAGGGACCCATCAACTGGTCAAAATCCAGGACTGGACGTGACATATTGGAGAGGCATATATCCAATGCCCAATGGAAGGGACATCGCTGACAGGAAAGGACTGGTTGCATGCAAGTTATGTTATGTTATGTTAAGCTGATTTATGAAGCGCACGGCTGCCCCAGCAAAGGGGCGTCCCGGCGCTGAAACCAGATTAGCGCAGCTGGTAACAACAGAACACCTTATAGCGAAGGGAACAGAAACGTTTTAATAGCTTTACGGAAGGGCAGATAAAGCTTTAGGCTGCAAATGGAAATAGGAAGGGAATTCCAGAGTCTAGAAGCCAGCACCCGGAAGGAGCGGCCACCAGCACGAGCCCTCCTCACCATGGGGACAACCACAAAATTCTGTCCCATAGAGCGGAGTTGGCGGGAGGGGGTGTAGAAAGAGTGCAGGTTTGACAGAATACTAGGCGATGAAGAGTTGAGGATTTTAAAGGTAATGCAGAGGGCCTTGAATTCCACACGCCTGGCAACAGGCAGCCAATGAAGGCGGCGTATTGCATTCGAGATAGAACACAGCCTTGGCAAGCCCAGGAGCGCTCGGGCCGCTGCGTTCTGGACCCTTTGTAGTCTGACAATCTCAGCCTGATTGGCCCCAATGTAAAGGGAGCTGGCATAGTCCAGTCTGGACAGAATCAAGGCCTGGACGACAACCTGCCTGACTGAAGGGTCAAAGAAGCCCAGCAGGGGTTTAAGCCCCTGCAGTAGCCCGAAGCACGTCCCTGCCACCTTCTTAGTTTGAGTTCTGAAGTTAAGGGCAGTGTCAAGCCAGACCCCCAGGTTTTTTACCACCTGTTTAGGAGCGGGTGCTGACCCCAGTGTGGCGGGCCACCAGTGCTCACACCACAACTCTGAGTCTCTCCCCACTAACAAAACCTCAGACGTACTAGCATTGAGCTGTAGACAGTTGGCATTCATCCACCCCGAGACAGCCTCGAGATCGCTGCGAAACTTGCACGCGTCTCGAGTAGTGTCATCGGTGAGAGTGACTATCAACTGGGTATCGTCTGCATACAACACCACTGTGAGCCCTCTGTTTTTTGCCACCGTTGCCAGTGGTTGCACATACAGGTTGAACAGGGTGGGGCTCAAAGCCGAACCCTGAGGAACCCCCTGCTTGATGGCATAGACTCTGGACGAAAAAGGAGGGGCGGTCAACTGGAAGGTCCTCCTAGAAAGAAAGGAGGCAAACCAATCCATGGCGCCATCCGCTATGCCTACCTCCTCCAAGCGCCTGAGCAGAATCTGGTGGGAGACCGTGTCGAACGCGGCACTGAGATCAAGCAGAACCAGTGCCGATGTACGACCGGCGTCTAGGGCCCATCTCAGATGTTCGGTGACAGCAAGAAGAGCAGATTCCGTGCTGTGACTAGGACGGAATCCATTCTGAGATGGGTCTAGGAGATTGTTTGCCTCCAGATACTCCGTCAGGATAGTATTAACGTGAACCTCAGAAATTTTTGAGACCCAGGGCAGGAGGGAGATGGGGCAGAAACTCTCTAGGTTAGTAGCGTCCAGGTTAGGTTTCTTTAGTATGGGGACCACTTTAGCATGCTTCCAAGTGCATGGCACAGTCGCCGTAGAAAGGGAAAGATTGATCACATGGCACAAAGGGGGGATGAGCACAGGTAGAATTCTCATCGCATAGGCCGGCTTCAGTGGGTCAGACGGAGAACCGGACTTGACCTTCCTACATATCACCGATAGTTTCTCCTGAGAGATGGCGGGGAGAGTAGTCAGCGTGTACAAAGTGGGGGACCGGGCCATGGGAACGGAAACTGATGCAACCTGGTGGAAGGATTGATAGATCTTTTCCACCTTCTCCACAAAGAAGGAGGCCAGGGCATTGCATTGATCATCAGATGACAGCGGGGTGGCAGTCAGGGCTGTAGATGATTGCAGCCTTTCAGTATCGAGAAGATGCTTTTCGATGGATTAGTGCTGCTCTTGATCCCCTCTGCATAATAAATGGCCCGTTCCACCTGGATAGACCCATGGTATTGCTTAATGGCTACACCATAAGGCTTTTTCAAATTAGGGTCATAGTTCCTTCTCCATGCTCTCTCCAGCCTCTTACACTCTTTACGCATGGAAGCAAGCTTGGTGTTATACCAGGGACTAGACCTAGTGCTGTGGCCTTTCGTCCATTTTACTGGGACAAGTGAAATACGCAAAGCGAAAAGTCAAACCATAACTGACGCAAAGCGTGGTTAATGGCAAGCATCTGAAAACCTGTTGCATGCGATCACTGTACAGCTGCAACTGGCCTGGTCTGTGCAGTACCACAAGTTGAGCAGCCATTGCGCAACAGGAGCAGGAGAAGCAGGATTCCAGCGCCTAACGTCAAAATCAAGGGGAACCCTCCGAAGGCGCTGAAAAAAATAGAATGAATAAAACCCGGTATTACTCCAAATATAGTCTGAAAAGAAGACACAAGGCCAAATCCCACACATTTAAAAAAATTGTGCAAGTCCTGCGGTGTCAGACGCATTAAATATTTGGTGTATTAGTTCTCCAAAATGCAGAGGTTGGTGTTCAGAAGGGACTGTATCTCTCCAGAAGTCCTGGCCACCTGTAACTGGAAGGTCTCGCGGGTGGAAGTGAGGGCCACCTCTTGTTGGAATAACAGCGCCTTGAGCCTGCTCAACTTGTTGAAATCTGTTTTCAAAGTTGGAATGAAAGGCCAAATTGAGCTATCTAGACTCCCATGCGGGGGCGGGAAAAGCACATTGCTACAACAAGTTACGCGCTGGGAAACCGTTACTAAATACGGGACTCCTGCCTTTAAACCACAGCAGTCTTGGTTGTTCAAAATAAGATAACTGCCTTTTGTAAGCAATGAAAAAGCGGGAATTATTGATGGCACTGGAGTCCCTTTTAAAAAACAGGCCAGATTAGGCGCGGAAACGTTACAAGCGCTGTGCAACTTAACGTGTTTACAAACAAGGGAATGTCCAACTGTGGAATCGCAGTCCTCCCCTGTTAGGAAAACTTCCTTACCCTCTCTCTGACAGCTGTAAGTGAACGGCAGGGACCACATTTCATGTAGAAAAGCACTACCCAGTGGTTCATAACGGCCAATCCAAAAATGTTGCATGCATGATTTGAATTGAAATAGCGAAAAAGGGAGAGAAATAACCCCATGAATTAACCAAACAGCAGAATCTGTTTCCGCTACAGAAAACGGCAAGGGCTCTAATTGTTCAATATGCAATAGTGTGTATGTAGCATCTTTCATGGACATAAACCTTTGTTTATCAGTCAGATTAAATGGCAAGAATAAAACAGTTGTATTCAAAAAGAGACACTCTTCTCGTGCTCAATACTGTCACACTGTAAAATTCGGGAACTGGTCCCTCCGGAGTATCCAATTCATCCAGGTATTCCATAGTACACTCTTATTCCCATACTTTCACCATCCATTTTTCTATCATTTTCCTTTATACTCTTCATCACAACGGAGACAGTGTGGTTCAATCTGTAATCTTTATTAGACTATTCTGATACCAGCTGTATGCCATTCTGGACTTCGTACAACGGTACGTACAGATTGATCTCAAATTAGAAATAGGCACGACTTGTGTTGTTTCCCAATGCATTTCAAGCCCCTAAGGCTCTTCATCAGGGGATTCTAGAACAGACAAAATAAATAGCTAAACTGACTAATCCATAATGCTACGTGCATGTTCTCAGAGAAAAACAATATTTATGTAAACACATACCCCCCTCCGTATCCCATCACCTATCCCAGGGTCATACAAAACATAATACTGAAAACCACACCCTCCTACTCACCAACTGAACCCCTACTACACAAATCTACAACGATTCAAACTTTACCATTAATACTAAGAATCTTCTCTCCCCTCATAATTCTCCTCATCTCTCTTTCTTCATCACCTCCCTCGCCCTCACCATATCCCCCGTAGCTGTTCTCTAAAGCGGAGCCACCTATAACAATCCCAGCCCTCATCCTCTTCTCCATAAACACTCTCCTTCCTCCAATCTACTCCCCGCCACCTATCTCTCAACTCTTTCCACTTGCAAAAACCGCCTGCAGCAATCTCACCTCATCGGGCTTCTCTCCATTAACTCATCGCTCCCTCGTTCTTCCTGGCAGTCAATCCTTGTTCGCAGCTGCTCTCATTCACGTGCTCTTAAATACCTGAGAGGCGTGATCAAACAAGGGAATATTCCACTGTGGAATCGCAGTCCTCCCCTGTTAGGAAAACTTCCTTACCCTCTCTCTGACAGCTGTAAGTGAAAGGCAGGGACCGCATTTCATGTATAAAAGCACTACCCAGTGGTTCATAACGGCCAATCGGAAAATTGGTGCATGCATGATTTGATTTGAAATAGCGAAAAAGGGAGAGAAATAACCCCATGAATTAACCAAACAGCAGAATCTGTTTCCGCTACAGAAAACGGCAAGGGCTCTAATTGTTCAATATGCAATAGTGTGTATGTAGCATCTTTCATGGACATAAACCTTTGTTTATCAGTCAGATTAAATGGCAAGAATAAAACAGTGGCATTCAAATAATCCCAAGGCACTTTTCCCATTTTAAGAGTTTGCAATGTCCAAGCAAATTGCATAACAGACCATAACTGATTTTGACCATGATATAACACAGATACATCACTTTGAACAATATCAATAACAGATGAAACAATATTATCCAACGTATAAATGCGTGAAGACAGTGTGTTTCTACTATTGTCTACTACGGCAAGGACTTTTTCTAAATTCGCCTGATCAATTTGGCGCAGACGAAAAGCAGCTTCCATCTGCGAAAGTTTCCAAATTTCATTGTAAGCAGCATACATGAATCTTTTTGCTCTTGGAGCCCTGGGTCCCAAGAGAAAATCAGCCAAATGAATGTCATGCAACAGCAGAGAAAGATGTTGCTTCACTGATGTCAATGTAGAATGTTCCAACCATTGTTGGCATAATTTACCGACCGAGTATGTGGTAACCGAATGGGAACTTGGATAACGTGGGTCCGGTCTAGTCTGTGTGAAACCAGGTGTTACATTATAAAAGCGCATTTGACATGCATTTGTATTAGTTTGCCACACCAACCACCATGAAGTATCAATTTCAGAGACATTGAAGGTGTCATTTCGAAGCAAAGCTTGCAATGCCTCAATGTTATAATCTGTATGTGTGCGCCAATTAGTATATTCCGCCGGGACGCCTCTTCGCTGAGGCAGCTGTGCGCTATATAAAAAGAATTAACATAACATAACATAACATAAAGACGGAATGGATGGCGTTTTAAAATTTTTCACAGTTGCCAGGCCAAAACAAGTTGTCTGGTACACCGTATCATTTAAAAACAGAATTTGAGCTGGGATCAGGCAGGCACGATGTAAAGCTTCAGTTCCCTGAACCTGCCAAGACTTTGTGCCCCAGATTGATTTTAAATCAACAGTATCTTTCCAATGGTCATAACCCTGCATAGCCAATTTATTTCTAAACAAGTTGGCGTAAATCAATTTTCTGTGTGTCAACATAAATTTAGATTGAGTTGATGATCGAAGTTTAAAATAATAGGATTCCGGATTAGATATATCATAATCTGTAAAATAAGTGAATTTATCCCTAAATGTTTTAGAACTCCCCTCCACAGGAGTAGGACAATATTCCCATTGTGTATAATTGAAAACAGGTCTTAGCGTATTTGTCTTGTGTAAAAAATGATGCCCATAATGCTGATAACAGAATAAATCACCATAATTGGCAGAATTTAAATACAAATCTTCAGCATCAAAAGCAGCATAATACTTTAAATCTGAAAACAGTGCATGTACTGCTTGCACATCCCAATCATCCGAATGTATGTCCTGTGTTACCACATCTCCTAAAGAGACGCGAAACACGTATGGTACGTGGAGCACCTCGGTCGGGCCGTGGACTTTGTAGGCAACTTTGTCCCAAACGATGCCATCTGGAATCGGGAATGCTGAAATGTTAACATGAGACTGATCACGTTTCATGATATGGGGCGATGTGTGAGGGGCCAGAACTCCATCGCCCAAGTTCACTGCAGAGCATTCTGGCAAATAATGACCATTGATGAGCAAAAAGAACACTGTCACAAAACCAATTGACATGAAGAGAAAAATCAGGACAAGCAGCAACCAAATGTAGGTCCAAGGAGGGACCAAGTAAGTCTTTTTGAACCAAGAGAAAAAATACTTAATTTAGTCGGTGTGTCAGCCAAACGGGATGTCGAGGAAGATGAGCCGGAACAGAGACTGGCATGATCTTCATAGCAGCCATTTGCAGGTCGATTTATCAGAGGTGGAAGTGTCGAGTCCGCTTGATGTTCTCCAGGACTGTTCGGCACTTCACTGACGGACTCATCAGGATGATATATATACTCGACAATCATGGTAGAAGATAGAGGTCGGACAGATGGAAAATCAATGATAGTGTCCATCACATTCTTAGCCTTATGAGGAGCGGTGGAAGATGATGTAGTCAGCGGATCCAATGAAATTGCGTTGCACGAAACTGCAGGTGTGACACTATTCAGAATCGGCCACATGGTGTAGCTTGACATTGTCCACTGAAATATATCTGTTGTCTTTGCAACCAGGTAAAGGAGGTAAAATGACTGTACGAGTACCCTTCAGTCCAAGCACCGGAACCGGTGCACGATAAGAGGGACCAAATTCTTTTTTGTTCTCCAGCTTTTCTCGTACCAGATCTCCAATTTTTGGAAGCCAGCCGGCAACTAGAATCAGTAGTGCTGCATCAGTGGAAGAGGGTAAATGTTCAGTTGCAAAGCTGTCATGGGTCTTTTGTAGATCCTGTAACACAGTAGAATGATTATCTACGTCAAAGGTTGCATCAGCCGCCACAATGTCTAGACCATCAAGGTCTGGCACAAACATTTTAATGCCAAAGAGCATTCCGTATGGGGTCCGGCCACCCAGAGATCGTCTAGGGAGGTTATTAACTGCACATTGAACCCCATACAAATGGGCCAGCCAGCTCCTGCCAGTACCTAAGACTCTAGCTGTCAAGGATTGCTTCAAGTCATGGTTCGTTCACTCCACAACTGAATTGCCCTCAGGCCTGTATGGAGACGAAAACTGCACCAGCACCCCCATTGACTTAATCGCTTCCTTGTATGCCTTAGAGGCGAACGCTGGACCTTGGTCAGAATGGAAGGTGCCACAGGCAAACATCCCTACAAAGACACGCAAATCCCTGAAAACATTTTGAGCATCAGCACTGCGTTGTGGCCAAACCCAAAGGAATCTAGTGCACGAATCAACTGCAACAAATATATATTTATATGCAGTATCAGAGGAAAGTGGACCGCAGTGATCAAGATAGATACAGCCAAAAGGTTGATTAGAAATACACAGCTGTGTTTGTGGTGGGCGGGTGACCTTAGACGGCTTGATTTGCTGACAAATGTCACAAGAAAGGACGTAATTACGGGTCTGTTTATATAAACCACGCCACCAGTAACGTTGCTGTAAAATAGAGACTGTCGCCGACACACCGGCATGCGCAGATGCTATGCCTTCGTATGCGGCCTTGATCAATGTAGGTCTGCGGTCCATGTTGGGGATCATCCGCTCCCCAAGAGAAGGAATCAAAGCATAAGGAACTTGTTCGGGAGTTATATAATAAGAGTATTTCGAAGGGAAACCCTGAGGATAAGCAGTTCCCTCCCTCGTTGCATCTACAGCTGCCAAAATCTCATTATCTATTTTAGTCTTGGATCTTGTAACTGCTGCTAAGGCGCACGTGGCTACTGCAGACCTGGCCGCTTCATCAGCCAAAGAATTACCAAGAGCATGTACTCCTACACGCTGATGGCCAAGAGTATGTATAACAGTAATGAGGGGCAGACGTTGTTTAAGATCTGCCACTCGAACCCAAAGCGTTTTATGCTTAATTGCGCTGCCTTTGGAATCTCGATAGTCATTCCGAGACCAAAAAAACAAGTTGTCAATGAAAGACTGGACACAGTAATAAGAATCGCACACAATAAGAGTAATCACATTTGGATCAGCAAACTCGAGAGCAAGTACAAGAGCACGCAGCTCCGCCATTTGTGCCGTACAGTCACCAAGTGCTTGAATGTGCACAATGGAAGACTTAAACTCTCCATTAAGAATGGAGTCAGCAACAATTGCGCAAGCGGCTGAATAAGCATGTTTGGAACCCATGGCCGGTTGAGCCGAGCCATCGGTGTAAAGGATGCATTTGTACTCATGTAAAGGGATTGGAGACAAGGGTGGAGGATGAACGTGTTCATACTGTAAAAACTCCTGTGTCTGTAAGGAAGGATCAAAGATAAATGTGACATCAGCCGATGTCAAAGAAGTAGCCCATTGTATCCAACGGGGATATAGTGCTTTCGAGTTAGGTACACTCGCATTAGTCACGGCTTCCAAAGCAGGGAAGGGTGTGACCATAAGAATGCGTTTTCCTTGTGCCAGTGAGCGTTCTTTTAGAATCGCCATCTGTACTGCCGTCATTATTTTTCAACAGTTGAAAAGCGCATTTCAGCAGCAGTGTATAAATGTGGTTTGTATGCAATCGGAACTGTGTCTCCTTCATTGAACGTCAAATAAGTGAAACCCACCGTCCCAGAAACTATACGTATTACTAGGTTTGTGGTGTTGTCACGCGTCAACAAGTAGTTTGTTGCAAGCAAGTCTGTTTGCGAAGAAGTCAGAATAGAAGTATGTTCCGGAAGCCAGCTGGCAGAAGAAAAAGTCAGTTGTATCAATGCATAAAGCGGTTTGATACGCTGGGCATAATCGAGAATGTATGTCCTCCCGAAATTCAAAAATCCCAGCAAAGACTGAAGTTTCTTCAGTGTAGAAGGGGTCGCAATTGTGCACATTTCTCCAAGAATTGAGGGACCAAGCCCTTTCCTTCATTATTGAGCTCGTAGCCCAAAAAGAGCACCGCTAAATAGGCGATGTGCGATTTTGCAAAATTGAATTTGTATCCATAGTCGGCAAAGGACAAAATAATATTGTCGACTCGGACTAGATGTGGCATAAGTTCATCGCCCATCAGATAAATGTCATCAACGTACGAGAACGCATGTGGATCTATGTCGTGCAATAGTGACACGACACGTGCTGCAAATGCCCCGGGCTATTCTTATACCCCATAGGCAATCGCGTAACTTTTTTCTGATTCCCGACGGCAGTGAATGCTGTCAAATCACAGCTCTCAGGAGCGAGATTGTGACAATAGAAACCATTAGAAATATCAAGTGTAGTTTTGTATTTTTTACGAACAAGGCTGTTCACCAAAAGTGCGGCAATGACTGTTCAATTCTCAGTAATCCAATACAATCCGATAAGAACCATCAGGTTTTGATACCGTAAAGAGAGGATTATTCATCGGTGATGTACATGATTCAATCACTCCTTGATACTCCAACTGTGTTAGAATATCACAAACGGAAGCTTTTGCTTCACGTCTGATTGGATATTGCGGTTGTGGCTGAGGCATAGAGCATAAAGGTATTTCATGAGCCGGTGAATCAACATCCCAACCCACCTGATTACGATACACCGCTGGGGCTATGGCACAAGCCCACCCTGCAGCCAAAGTCTGGGCATGCTCTTCAGGGACGTAAAGCGAAAAACTCAGAAGTATCACGTCTTCTCCCCTAGGAGCTGCCAACACAAAGGGTGGAGGCCAATCTGCCTCCGCCAACAGAATGTCATATGAGGACGTTAAATTCTCCCAGAAAACCGCCTTGATTGGACGAGGTATATGACCTTCAATTTGGAAAATTATGTCATAGAGCCTATCCGGGGGGGCATCCCGGGTGTCTGCAGTCTCTACTGTAACGAAGGTATCAGGTGCTGTCGCCTCCAGACAGGGACGCAGAGCCTCTGGCACTATGGTAACTTCCGCTGCGCTCTCGAGCAGAGTCACTGCCCATGTCCAATCCAGGTGTCGCGTTCTCACCATCTGAGGCATACCTCGCTGCTAGAGCGGCAACTTTTTTCTTCTGAAATGGGAGTCGAAAATGAGGTAGATCCTCTTGTTTTCCTTTGCCTTCAAACTGTCGAGGCTGATCACGTCCCTGTGGTGCAGGTTGACTCTTGCCACGATCTTGGCGTTCCCCTCATCCGACTTGAGAGCCAGAAGTGTCCTGTGAAGAACGAGGAGAGCGTGGATCAGGGACCTGAAATCTATCAGGAGACTTTATTTTAGCGCAAGTCATAAGTACGCTCAGATGACTCAGGTGTCGGTGAACCAGCACGCAAACCTTGCTTCTGTTGTTGCTGCCCCTGTTCTTTTTAGGAAAGATCGGATGCCCATCTTTATCAGTCTGGGCCTTTTGTTGAGTTTGAGTCCAACTCGGCGATGCAGCAAGCGCAAGGTAAATTGTTTTATTTATTTATTTACTTACTTTACTCCTTGCCGTCATATGCCCGACTCCACTACCCGCCCACCCTGCCCCGCCCCTGCCCCACCGCCCCACAGCATTCCCTCTGCAAGCCGCCACTGGCCACGCTGCCCCCGCTATCATTAAAAATATAGCCACGGGAGGTGGCGGTACCCGGGGCTGTGGGGGCACCACATGCCCCCCCATACCATTACATATGCCCCCGGACTTGGCCCAGCCTGGAGCTTTTTCAATCACAAGCTTTAATATATATATGCAGGCCTCATATAAAAAAATTTATATGTAGATAAGTATGTATCTAGCATATTCCTACTATGTGTCCCCTAACCTAAATGCCTAGGGTGTGTGTATGAGTGCTGCCAGAACTCCCCCATTGGATGATCCAACCTCATTACCTGAAGGGAAAGAATGTAGGTCCCCATTGTGGTCACGAATTGGACATCCCTCGCTGAGGGATCAGCTAGCAGCTGGGCTGAGAAGTCAGAGTGCAGTGACCTCGACAATGACAGCAAGTGATCCTCTGCCTCATACCTGAAATGCTTGTTTATTTAAATTCGAAAGCATACTTGCCCTGGGCCGAGATTCTAGTCAGGCCACCATTGTTTATGTGCTATAGATAGCTGGGTCACCGCATGGACGAAAACAAACACTCACATTTGCACAATGTATGTATAGACTTAATAATGTTCAAGGTATCATGATAGTGTTCTTGCATAGTTTCATCGAAACGAATCAGCACTGTCATGGACGCAAATGTGTGTCAAAACTCATTGTGCGAGAGTGAAGGCAACTTAGAAAAAGACCTGTGTGTATGTAAAATGGCAGTGATTCCTTCTAGTCCAAACTGGGAGACATGACAGGTTGTCACCAGTGTCAACATCATGAACATACCAGTCGGTGAGACCTGGGGCCAAGGAGAATAGACCAGCAAACTGCACTAGCACCTGCTTGCTATCTTTGTGCAGTCTTTGTGCTGCTGGACTGTCAACTTGGGAGAGAGTACAACTCCCTCCACTGACCCACCTTGCACATTGTTGGGGAGGAAGTCTGTCAGTGGCTTTGTCTCCTCCTCTCCTCCTTCATCAGTGACCATGGTCACGTCTGCCCTGTCTTGAACCTTTCCACCAGAACATTAGTCAGGGGATGATATGGGATGGTGGACTTGTAGGCAATGCCCCATTCCTCCCACATCACCTTCAGATAGCCAGACATGAAATTCGTTTGTCTATCTGAAACCACCTCCTTTGGGAAACTCACTCTGGTGAACTCACCAAGATAGGGCCCCAATCACTGAATGAGCAGTCACTGTTCTGAGGAGTATTGCTTCAGGATATCTTGTGGCATGGGCCACTACCACCAAGATATTTCTGTTCCCAGAGTGGGTTAATGGGTCTAGGGGACTGATAATGTCCACCCCCACCCTATGAAAGGAATTCCCGCCCACTGGCAGTGGTATCAAGGGAGACTTTGGCTTGCCCCTTGTCTTGCCACTGGCCTGACAGATTTCACAGGAGCAGTAAAACTCCTTTACTCTGGCAGTCATATTAGGCCAATAGAAATGGTTAACCAACCTTTTTCATGTCTTGCTTTGACCCAAATTACCTACCAACGGGATGTCATTGCTCAGTGGGAGAAGGAATTCTCTATATCTTTGGGGGACCACCACCCTCCTCATGGCCCCTTCCTTGAGATTTCTGGCCTCAGTATGTAGGATCCCCTCATCCCAGTAGACTTTGTGGAACCTACTGACAAATCCCATAACTTGCCTGGAGGCAGTCTGCCTCAGGCTCTCAAGAGTGGGACACTGTCTATGCCCCTGACACAACTCCTCTCTGGAGGATCCACCAGTTCCTTGCAATTCTGCCAAGTTGGACAGATCTTGTTGGGGTGGAATCCCTACCTTAGAGGTCAGATCCTCCCCCTAAGTGTCAGATTCCTTCTGCTCCTCGGTAGTTCGTTGGGCTGGCTCACCAGACCCTGTGCCCTTTCTCTTGTCATTGGAGGCTCCAAGGGGCATATTAACAAGGCGGCGATAAACAATTATCGCCGCTTTTGCGGCCGTTTTCGGCCGAAAAGCGGCGATAATTATATCGCCTTATCAGCAAAGACACGCTATCGCGTGTTTTGCTGATTTTGCTCCCGTTTCCAGCACGCCTGACTTCGCATCGATAATGAGATGCAAAGTAGGCGTGTCTGTGGAAACTACATGGGTAAATATCGCGAAGGCAGCTTCGCGATATTTACAATGCGGGGAAGCGATTATTTTAATCGCGTTAAGTATGCCTTAACGCAGGAATTTAACGTCTGTTAAAATCCTGACTAAGGCATACTTAACATGGGGGGTGGATTCTGTGGCTAAGACCACAGGCCCTATCATCTAGGATATCGCCGTTTTCCACATGGAAAACGGCGATATCCACGCTATCTCTGAAATTTTTATCGCCTCGGCGATGCGCGTTGTTAATAACGCGCTAACCGGGCGATAAATTACAGAGATAGCCGGCGATAAATATGCAAGTGCTAAGCGCGCTTTGCGATATTTATCGCCGGCCCTTGATAATATGCCCCCAAGTTGTTCCATTGTTCCAGGGTCCAAGTGTCCAGCGTTTCCCTTCTACACAGTCTGTGACCTAGTCACAGCACATACTCAACAGAAGGTCCAGCATCCTTGCATGGACGATCCTCTCCACCCCTGACCAGTCATAAGCTTCAAGATCATTTCCCAGTAGACACTGTACTGGGAGGGCTGGAGATACAAATACCTTCTTAGGACCTGTCACACTTCCCCATTCCAAACTCACCATGGCCCTGGGATGGAGTTTGTCTCTGATGTCTTCATAGGTCATCTGGTGATAACCACCAGGTAAAAATGTAAGTAAGTCCATTTTTATATAGCGCAGCTACTCACCCTTACGGGTCTCAAGGCGCTGGGGGCCGGAGTGGAAATTAAGTGAGCTATTGCCCAGAGTCACATGGTGCTGAGCTGAGCTGCCGCTGGAGCCGGGGATCGAACCGTGAACCCTGTGCTCCGAAGTCAGCTGCCCTGGCCGCTGCACCACACCTCTCCACCGATTTGCTCTGGAGAAACCAGTTTCTCTCTGACCATGGTCACACTGGCTCCTGTATCTCTCAGTGCCTCAACCTCAGTTGCATTGATTTTAGGCCTCTGCCTGTACCTCTCCATGCTGGGAGGCAAGACGGCCAGGGCTGCAAATTCCACCCCACCCAGGGAAACTAAGGTTTCCTCTGTGAACCCCTTCCCCATTTCTAGGACAATCTTTATACCCACACTTACACTGACAATCCCCTGGGAGTGCCCAACAGTGGGGGGCTTCTTTGTGCAGACAGTATCGCTCCTTTTGTGTCCTGACTGATTACAGTCATAATACCACCCCACCTTTGAGGGGTCAAACAACTTTCCTGCTTATGCAGGGTCAAAAGACTTTTCCTGATACCCACTCCTCTTGGAGTTGGAGTAGCTTGCCCGTGTGCAGATTTCTGTGGGTCTTGTGATGAGTCTTTTTATTTTCTATCTTGTTTTTCCAGGGATCTCCCTAGGGCAGGGACCCTATTCCTTTTCTATTTATCACACCCTGGTGTTTTGTAGAAACACTGGTTCTTACCCATTTATCTACTCTCTCTCCCATTTCCCTGCAACCAGCCAGCTTAGAGTCCACCAGATACTGGCTTAACGTTTCTGAGGAACAATTAGTCAAGATGTACTCTTTTATGAATACATTTTATAGCCCCTCAAAGCTTTGGTAAGACCTGGATACCCTGTATCAATCCCTCTAGTGCCTTTTTTGAGATGCCCACAAAGTCCACCCAGGACTGTGGATTTATTTTCTGGGTGTCCTTGAACGTCATCCTGTCCTCCTCTGAGGTGAGCCCAAATTTCTTGATCAGGTGTAAGATTCTGCTTCATTCCCCTCTAGGGCCAGGAGCCTAACCCTCCCAACTACCTGGATCAACTCACACAGGAGTGAACCCCGGTATATGGAGCTAAGCCTGCTCATCCTAAGGGCCCTCCCAAATGCTGTCAGCCATTTATCAATGTCATCAACCTCTTGGTACTTGGGAACTATCCCCTTGGATAGACAGGGATCAAACCCACCACCCCACATCTCACCATCTTCCTTGCCTTCGTTGCCACTATTCATTTTCTCCTGCCTTGCCCACTTCTTCATACTTGGGAACTATCCCCTTGGATAGTCTGAGAACCAACCCACCACCCTACATCGCACCATCTTCCTCGTCTTCATTGCCACTATTCTTTTTCTTCTGCTTTGCACACTTCTTCTTGGCTAGGTCCACTTTCTCCTTCTCTACAGCTATGTAAGCCAGTTGAGCCTCCAGCTCCCTTTCTCTGAAGGACATCTCCGGGTTCTCTGTGGGGGAGCCTCCCCTACCCCACTGAGCTGAATGTCTGGACCTGGTGCTAGAAGTAATGGACAAGTTGTGATCCTCCTCCTGTAGGTTTTTGGTGGGGTCATCCTCCCCCTCCCCTTCATTCCCTGGAGCTGACTCTGCCCAGGCCTTAAGGGACCTAACAATCTCTTCTTTTCTAATTCTATTAGCAGCTAGTAGACCCTGGGCCCTGCACTTTATCATAAGCTCAGCTACTGTGAGGGTTAGTAAGGTTAGCCATGGTATCCCTAGGTTTGGGTTACAAAAAGAAAACGTTGCAAATCAGAGATAGAACAATTTGGAAAAATTAAAAATGAATTAAACACAGTTTTATTCCAAATTCAAAAATGTCTAAAATGCCAAAGCACCCAGTTGGGACATCTGGTGGCGCTTGACTGGAACAAATTCAAATTTTCAGGCCAACCGCCAAGGAGTGTGGGTCGGATACAGTGAGCGGTAGGGCCCGGTCACGTTTTAACCTTCTGACTTAGTAGTTTTTTTGAAAGCTTTTTCTCTCAATGTTGAGTGAGGCCCCTTGTCAGGCTGGCTTGTGAGTCGACGACGGCAGCTTGCTTCAGTGTGAGGCCTTGATGAAATCCTGGAAGTCTTGGAGCTCTGGAGCCTTCATCGGGACAAACCTGAATTTCAGGCCTGGCTGTGGTTCCATGTCAGCGGCTTGACTCTCAACAACGGGTCCGTCAACTTCTGGAGCTTCTCACCAAAAATACTTCAAATGGTCTCAAACTTCTGGATATTCTTCCTGGAGGTTCTTTTGGGGTCTTCACATGTCCACAACACCAATCTAAGGTTCCAGAAGCTCTGTGTTGCTCTTTGGGAAGTTCCTTCAAAGCCCACTGAACTCTCTCCGGCTGGGTTCTTCTTGGTGGAAATGAAGCAAATGGAGCTCTTTTAACCGGTTGCTTTCAGAGAGCCCAGTACTCAAACTTTTAGAGTCAGGCAAAGTCATTCTTTGGCTGAAGCCCAAATTGTGCAGCAGGTACAGTCCTTCTGAGTGCAGGTCTTTTGGTGCAGCCCAGGGGTTCATCAGGGCAGTCCTTCTTCTTGTTTCTTCCAGGCAGGGATCTGAGTTGCTGAGCAACTCTCTCATTTTTATCCAGGTTTGTGGGCTGGCAAGCAAGGGGGCACCCCTGACCAATGGGGTGAAGGGTGGCACCCTCAAAGATGACCACTTCCCCTGAAGTGTAGCAAATTCTTGTCACAGAAATGGGGAGAAGATTCCTCCAGGAGATTCAGGTCTGTCTAACCGAACCTACAGCTGTAGCTAACTTTCCCTAACACTCCCCTTCCAGCCTCTTTGCTAATTTAATTACAGGGGCTCTCATCTGGCTGGTGGTGCAGGAAGTGGGGGTGGGCCTGGAACCTGTCCTAAGCATCTTTCCCTCTTTGAAGACCAGTTTGGCTACCCAGCCCCTTTCTGACTTTTGTTCTGAAGATTGCAGATCTCTTCCTACCAGATGTTCTGTTTCCTTTCAGGCCACTTCACATCACATAGGAGCAATTTGGCTCAGCCTGTCAAAGGCTGGTCAATCAGGAGAGGCTGCTCTAACCTCGGCAAGTTGTTGGATTTACTCTAACTATTATTTAGACACTTTGAATTATTATTTTTGCTCACTCCTGTCAAACGTTTGTCCACATTGAAGTTTAATAAAGGAGTGCTGCAGCTATTTTATGACAGCCTTCAACCCTCCAGGGAAAGGCAAGCATTGGCTCTACACTCCTTCAAAGAACTATCACCAACTGAATTTCTAGATCTTGTCAAAGCGAGCAAGCAAGCAGGTTGTCCCTCTTACCTTGTCCACTTCAGATCTTTAGCAACTTCTGCAGCCATCACAGACATAACACTTCAACACCTGCTTGACAATGGGAGTTTTCCCAGTAGACTTTAAAAAGGCATACATGCTCCCATTATGAAAAAAAAACCTTATCTGGACAATCACGACCCCAAGAACTACATAACCATATCAAATGGACCCTTTCTTGACAAACTAATAGAAAAAGCAGTTTTCGCCCAGATGTCAACATTTATTAAAGACAATTCCATATTTTCTGACTTCCAAACTGGATTCCTTTCAGGGAGAGGCACTGAATCAGCCCTAATCTCTGTCTGGGATGACCTTAAAAACACCATAGACCAGAACAGGGTTGCTACCCTTCTTTTCTCAGACCTTTCAGCAGCCTTTGACACAGTGTATCCTGACACACTAATCCGACTACTGAAGGAAGCCGAAATAGAGGAGACAGCTCTGCTTGGATCACATCGTACCTACACAATGCAATAAATATTATTCATACTCCTCCATTTTCTTCTAACTCATCTCATCCATGCCTTTAACATCTATATGAAATCATTACCAGATATGAGCAATAGATTTGACTTCACCTGCTACAACTATGCAGATGGCACATAGATACTTCTGAAATTGAAAAACTCAAAGGACACTGGAACATCAAAAATCTTCAGTTGCCTCTGGGCGGTTGACCAATGGATGACATGGAGTCACCTCAAAATGAATGCCTCAAAAACCGAAATACTCACCTTTGGCAGCTGGAAAACCTATGACCCTCTCTGCTCTTGGCATGACAATTTAGGACTACCTCCAAAAGTATCTAAGGAGGTAAGAAATCTCAGAATTACCATGGATTTCAAGCTGTCAATAAGTGCTCAAATGGATAAGGTCGATAAATCGAGCTTTCTTACAATGAAAACACTGCAAAGCATTTTCCCGCACCTAGGGTTCCCTCACAAGTTTCAAGCTACCATTTATCTTGTCCAATCTAAACTGGATTATGCTAATGGTCTACCTCACAGCTTACCTTTGTCAATTATGTGAAGATTACAGAAAATTCAGAATGTTGCAGCTAGATTCCTCCTACATGGAAAGCCACAAGCATATAACTTCCCTGCCTTGAGGGCACAATACTGGTTAACAGTTGCTAAAAGATCCACTTTCAAGCTGATTTGTATCACACACAAAACAGTACATGGAAAAGGACCACCCCACATCAGGAAAAAGCTCAACAAATACATACAACAGGGGAACCTATGCTCGAGAATGGTTCCCTCTCTCAACATTCTTACATACAGGAAAATAAATATGGGTGGAACATCTTTCTCTGTTCAGGCCGACAAGCTATGGAATTCACTACCCACACACATAAGATCCGCTGACAACCATCTTAGCTTCAGAAGATTAGTCAAGAGCTAGCTCTTCCCCGCATGACAACTATACTCACAAGTCAACAGTGTACCACAACTGTATTCTCAGACATGACAAACTATGCTTCTCCCACCATAGAGATGACGTTGTTGTCATACATGTGACGTGCTTATATAAGCAGATAAATTTATACAAGAGGAAAAAATTATAATACACCACAATATACATGTGTATATAAGACAATGTCTTAATTGTTGCTTCTGTGTACATATAGGAGCAAATATAGAGGAATGTATGCCTTCTACTAAAACATCAAGACATATAATGAAAAAAATGTGCATACTTTACTGCAAGATAATTGTGCACATCAGACCATGTAAACATTGCTGCTTCTGTGCACATATGGATATTTATGTAGAGAGGGTTTCTCTAACCGGTAAAAGCTTACCAATTCTCATGCATATATGTATGTATACATTACTTCCAGTTTCTTGTTATGAAATAAAATCCTCCTTTCAACCATTGTCCCATCTCTCCTCTCTCTAAATCATCCCAAATCTTTCTTACAACTATGAACCCCCAAACATCCATTTTAAACTCCCCCCCCCTTTTTAGCCATGTCACCTCATTAACAGGCACACACCATCCATTCCCATTCACAATTACAATCAGAATACTTTGCTCTAACGGAATGAAAGCTAATTAATGCTCCTGCCTCCTAATGTAGCACTGCATAACAATACCAGTTTCTGGCTAGATTAAGGGAATAAGCGTCTGTTTGGAGTGGTCTAAGCAACATTAAGCTCAGGTCAAATAGTTTGTATTCCTTTTCTTGCCCCTTGATGCATAGTTCACAAACTGCACTATATATGCAGCAAGCAAAAATGTTTTTCTCCCTCACCCTCTTCGAGATTCTGCCAACTGAAAGTTTTTATTACTCATGTCCTGACGGAAATCTCCTGAGAAGTGACCTATAAATAGCTGTATGTCAACTGACTCCTTCTTCATTGTATTTTACGGTACATACAGTATTCTCAATTGGTCTTTGCTGTTCAGCTTATATTGCATGCACAGAATTATATATAACACGGATACTTTTAAAGCGACAATACACAGCTGTAACGAAGCAAACGTGCCAGTATTAGCAGACTACACTTAAATGTGGGAGCGTTAATACAACACATCTTACAATGATATTCAGTGCACTTAATCTTAGTTATGTCCTACCAAGGGACTGGGAGCTGTTTATGATCCAATGGATGATGAAATGTCTCATCTCAATTTTATACTCTTTTTGGCTGTGTCGAAGTGCATCTTATTAGATAACTTAACCAACTTCCAGAAAGGCTCAACAGTCAAAAGAGGACTGAGAAAGACCAAAGATTCACATCCAGATAGATTTTCGCGCTGTTATAAGGCTATTAGTGTATATGATTACATTTTTTTGAGCTAAGCATAATTTTACAAAGGTTGTCGGAAATCATATGTATTACACAAAATACGTTTTCAGATATCCTGCTGAAACATTTTCTACAAGTTTATACCTCACGTATAAAAGTCCTGCAATAGGCCGGCAGACCAGTCTGAGGAGGAAATGTCTTACGCCTTACTCTGCGTCAAGGAGGCATTTCCACACAACACCCATGGATTTTGACGCTGCCCCAGATTTACTTAATCACGTAAACCTGGGGCAGCTCCAAAACGTTATGCCTCACATGAGCAGGCATAAGAGGAGAAATATTTGTATTTCTCCTTGTTTTTTCTTCTTTCAATGTGTGCAGAGGAAAAAGCCTCCCATGACTATTTTGTGCAGGAAGGTGCCCCTTCCTGCACAAAAACAGCCCAGCCGACAACACAAGCACCCTTGCTTCATGGAATAAGGGTGCCTGCATTGATGCTGGGCTGCCAAAACAGCACCAGTGCAGGTGGAAAGGACAGAAATGCACTGTATATGATAAGGTGACTTGCTGCGTTGTCCCACGCCAAATCCCCATAAATAAGGCTGTTAGTTCTCACTATGCACTATTCCCATTCGCAAACATGGGATATGCAAAAACCACAGTGACAGCTTTACAACTGGACATGCAAATTGGAAAGTGGGCAAGTACTATTAGTTCAAATTGCAAGTTACTCTGTTCATTAGCATGGGGGGTGCAAAATGACTTGCCTAATGAATGTTAATCAGGTGACAATTTGCAAACCACTGACTGTCTGTGAATGCAGGGATGGAAATCTGCAAGGGACAGGACTCCTCTCCGTCCTTACATTGGCTTACCTAAACAGAAATAGGACTATGACTGCTTTAAAATAAATGTTTATTAATTGGGAAGATATCGGGGGAGCAAGCACTACCTAGTCCCTATTAGACCTAATGCATAATTATCAAAAGGGAAGCTGTACCATGAAAAGAGCTTCTATGCAAATCACTTACCGTCCCAACTCATAGATCAATAGCTGGCTAGTGACAGCAATTGTCACACATCACATCATAGATATATCCATTTTGGGATAGCAAATAGGGGAGGTGTCCCTTCTACACCCCCTTCTATATGTAATTCAGAATACATTGCAAAATCCCTTTTACAAGTTGGAAGACTACCATTTTGCAGTCAGAAATCCTGTAATTAAGTGATTCACAGGGTTCGCAATCGCAAATGGTTTGTAACCTGGGACTTACTCATGTATAACCAATTTAGAGCTAGACACAATTTGCAAGCAAGGTGGATTTTTGCAGTGCTAAAAAATTAGCTTTTTAGGTTGAAAGTGTGTTTGAGGTAGTTGTGTGTTGTGTTTTTTCACCAATATTTTGCACATGGTTTCCCACATTTTAGATAGATACACTTGCTGTTGCAAAAGGCAGGTTCATGTGCTTTTATTGTGAGGGAATTTGTAAGGAAATCGAAGACGCATGGATGTCATTGCAAACAGTTAGAAATCTATGCAAATCAAAATTATTTACTGAACTTTCATCAATCAGTCTCTGTAGGAAATCAACCTTTTATGCATTGTCACTACAGATTTTTCATCTTTTGCTGGACCATATATTTTTGCTAGGTTTAGTACTCTGTGCACCTTACCCCTGCTAATCAGGATCAATAGTGTCTATAAATACCCTTTAAACGTGGTTACATTAGTTTATTGTTACTTTGCACATTTAACTTGCCAATAGGTTCCAATGATATGGTGAAGAAAGTGCACCCAGGGCTTTGTAGTTAAATGCCACTAGTGGACTGCAACACCTATTGTACCAGCTTCTACAGTGGTAGAACAAACATGACTCAGTCAGTTAGAGATGGGGTTTCTGGTTGGCTAGAGTATGCACCTAAGCCAGACAGAACCCACCACTCTAGTCAGGACAAGTAAGTTACACATCAAAGATAACCTGTGCTCACCCCCAGTAGCTTGGCACAGAGTAGTCAAGCTTATCCCCAGAGTCAATGTGTAAAGCGTCTGCGCAACACACTCACACAGAAACACAATAAATACACCACACGTGAATATATAAAAATATGTGTCTATATTGTAGATAACTCATGAGACCAAAATGACATAAAACATAATTACTGTGCTCATGAAACCATTCCTAAAAGATATTGTTATCCTAAGTAGTACAATGATCATCAATGACATACAACACATTATTAGTGGGCATTCAGAACATAAAATGTAGCTCACTTGGAAATGCACAAATGAAGCATGGCGACGTCATATGTCACCATAAACACATTAAGCATGATAACTGGACACCGGGTGCAATTACTGGCATCGCACATGCTATCCTGACAGTGTATGTTATCTCTACCATATACACTAGAAAACGTCAGGGCATGCAATGCAGCAGTTGGTTATCAAAACACCCATAAATCCTCAAATACCACCAGTGGTATATAAATCATGACACAATGCCATAAACATGTAGCGTGCAGCGTACTTCCACTCCTAATACATGGTATAAGGTACTCCCGTGAGCCCTGGTGAAGAGAGGAGCTCTTTTGGAATAAATGCGGCCAAAGTGCTTGCAAGCTTATCAGGTGCTCTACGGTAGTACCAATGATGAGCCACGTTGTGTCCCCTGTAGAGGCAAAGTTGCTCCTCAATGTGCGTCCTTGCAGGTAGGGGGCACAAACGGTAGGACTTAGCGGGGGCCCAAATTGTAGGCTTCAGTGGGGAGACCTCTCTGCGTCCCCCGCGGGCTGGAAGGAGTAAATGATGGAATTAGGACTTTGAAAAAAACATGCGGGCACTCCCTTTATGGGAGTTGCTGTAATGCTCAATGGCCCGCTGAGAGTCTGAGGTGCGGCGTGCCATTGCGGCTTCCAGTTGTCTGTGGCTCTGTGGGGATTGGGAGCAGTCCCTCTGGCCTCCGATGAGGAAGATTCTCCTGCAGTCTTTGGGAGCATCCTGATGCAGCTCTGATGATGCGATGACAACAGGCCGTGCTGAGAGGCCCTGCGGCTACTCCTCAGAAGATGGTCAGCTGCATGACTTTCCCCCACGCTGTTAGGGGAGCCCCAAACATTGGAGGGATCCGCTGCCACAGCCAAAGGAAAAGCGCCTTAGCACACACTTGTGCAACCAAGGATGAAGAGCTCAGCACGCGCTTGAACAACAGACAAGATTGAAGGGTCCAGCATGCGTTTGAGTGAAACTGAAGCTCACACCATGTGCTAGCCTCTTGAAAACACAGGGCTGGCCACCAAGCCCTGGGAGAACACTGAGAGAGGGCACGCGCAGTGAGCAGGAGACAAGCAGTCCAGCACTTCCATGAAGGTAGAAGACAGGGATGTCAGTTCTTCCTCACACCATCTAGTGCATTACGGAATCCAAAGTCAGGGAGCTACTGGCAGCAGGGCATCAAGCAGAAAAGCAATCCAGTGAGTCCGTTGTGCACCCACAGGTTGCAGTCAGCAGGGCAACGACAGAAGAGCAGCCCTGTTGAGTCATTTGTGCAGCGCAGGCAGTCCTTTTCAAAGAGTTTCAGTCATACAATAGGGAGTAAATGAGCCCTTTGTGTGAGGGCAGGATGCAGCCTTTACAAATGTAAGTGCGCCTGCCTCCCTCTCTCCCAGCCCAGGAAGACTGTGAGTATGTAGATGGATTCAGATGCCTCTCCTGTCACACCCAGCCCTCCCTGTGTTGTGGCTTTCTGGAAAGTATGCACAAAATGTAGCTAGTATCAACCAAGCTCAGATGTGGTAGGCCTGGGCATAAAATTCTGCTCTGCTTGCAGAGTTTGCGGATCTTTTTCCACTCTGCGCTCTGCATAGAGCACGGAGTTCTGAAATATTCCGCAGAGCGGAGTTTTTCCTCTTTTCATGGCTCGCTGATGGTAAGTTGGCGAGCACAAGCGAGGAAAAGCATGCGCTAGACCAGCTCCCGGAGAGATTTCTCAAAGCTGGCAGTCTTGGCAGGTCACGATCGCTCACGTTGAGAAACCTGCCGCCCACATTGAGGAAGCTGCTGCTCGAGTAAAACATGTACTCAGGCGGCAGAAAGAAGCAGCACCCTCTTGCACTGTGTGTGGTGATGTTCACGCTGATTTTACAGCTTGGGACAAACTCCTGGTGCTAAAAATCAGTGCGAGCAGCGTGACTTACCTTACTTGGCCGCTTGCAGAACTTGCTTGGAGTTTTTTCGGCACTCCGCACACTCTGCCCAGGCCTAGATTGGAGTCAACCTGCAAAGCACACAGAGATATAAGCACAGAGAAATGTCCACTTTCTAAAAGTGGCATTTCTAAAATAGTTTTAAGAAATCATCTACACCAGTAAGCATGATTTATCACTACCATTCTAAACATACCAATCATGGCAATGCTACTGCTTTCAGATCAGGAATGACACTTTAACATATATAAGGGAATACACAATGCTAGCCTATGAGAGGAGTAGGTCTCACAGTAGTGAGAAACACAAGAGGGTGTTTGTCACTACCAGGACATGTCACATAATAAAGGCACATGTCCTGCCTTTTACCTACACAGCACCTTGCCCATAAGGTTACCTAGGGCCTGCCTTAGGGGTGACCTATATGTAGTAAAAGGGGGCTTTTATGGCTTGGAAAGTAGTTTTAAATGCCAAGTCAATGTGACAGTAAACTGTGCACGCAGTCACTGCAGTGGCAGGCCTGAGACAGGTTTGAAGGGCTGCTTCTGTGAGTGGCTCAATGTGCACTGCAGACCCACTAGTATCATTTAATTGTCAGGCCCTGGATATATGAGATACCAATGTACAAGGGACTTACAAGTAAATTAAATATGCCAAACAGGTGTAAACCAATCATACCATGTTTTAGAGGTGAGAGCACATGCACTTTAGCACTGGGAAAGAGCACAGAGTCCTAAAGCCAGCAAGAAGAGGGTCAGAAAAATAGGGGGAAGAAGGCAAAATGTTTGGGGGTAACCGTGCAAAAAGGGCCAGGGCCCAACACTTTCCTACCCTGTATAATCTCACTGACTGCAGTGTAAACCCTGCAGTACATCTTGTCAAAATAACCCTTTTTGACAGGAGAAAACCATCGATATTAATAATTCACCCCGTATGTAGGCCATGCAGCCCACAAGGTAGATTGTGTGGTGTTTAAAAGTAGTACATATAGACAATTACTATTACTGTGTCCCTATAGTGACAAGGTTCCAAAAGCTATTTTCACTGTGGCATGCCTAGCTGTCCTATTTAGAAAACCAGACTACAGATTAAAATACTAATACTGTGCTTCAGAAATTGGACCAGCTAGAAAAATTATTAAACAACTATTGTTAATTGCTGTTAAAAATCAATAAAAATCCAATTCAATGGTGAAGCCTGATTTTTAATAAATATTAAGGGAAAGTAACTTTTAGAAAGGTAAGCTTTACCTGTCTGAGCTGTTAGAAGGCTAATTAGCATAATCCTCCTCAAGCTCTCAGTCTATGCTAAGCCTTGAACAGATAAGGATAAGGTGAGAAATGCCTCCCAGGAGAAAACAATAGGCTGACTTAAATGGACGGAGATGAATTCACTGCACTCCATAGAAGCGTGGTTTGTGTGCACTGTCAAATCCTGCTTGACAGGTCTGTTGAGCCACATCTAACACTTGGGGCACACTTGAAAGGGAGAGAACTTGATCCCAAGATAATTCTTGTGGATCCCCTTTCTGGTTGCTGAAGGACCCTGCTTTTGTCCTATCAGACTATTTATTGTCTCCAGGGTTGTTTTGGGTACAGGGCCTGCTTCACACTCATTTTACTGCTAGGGGTGGTAGGGCACTAGGACTACCATTGTACACTCCCCACTTATACCCCCAGCCCTTAGAGCCCAAGTTTACTATTGATGAAGAATTTCACCATCTTGAAAATGCCCTGACACATGGAATGCTGGGCCTGTTTGAAGTAAGGCAAACAGGAACTAATACTCTAGTAGGTAAGTCAGAGCATGACAACCTTTACTCCCTTGGTTAGGGAAAGGTCTGGAGTCACCACCATCCACCATCTTGTGCCAGGCATTAATGCGGTATTCCCCAGGCACCTTCATCAGAACACTTTCTTGGCCTGCAGAAGGTCAGAAGAGGTCTGGAGCAGAGGATCCCTAAAGGCCTGCACCTGCTCCCTCTTATACGCAGGACAAAGGACTGGACTCCAAGGGTAAGTTGAATGATAATCTGTGTTTCTACAGGGAGACAACAAGCTGCAAGAGGCCTTTTCCTGGAAGTGCTCAGCTGACAAGTGGCAACTTAACCTGGAAAGCACCCTGCTGTTTGCCTGTGACTGACACCCTGTGAGTCTCTATGTGCCTCAATTGAGGTTCTTGGGGACCTAGAAGTGTATTTCTGTCATTGATTGTTGCTTAGAGGACAATGTCAGAAGTTACAACTTGACCAGGATGAACCTGGTTGGTGTATCAAACCTGTGCTCCATTGAGGTCGGCCTCAAATTGCGCCTAGGTTCCAGTTTACAGTGGCCATTGAATATTATTCATGCTTTGTGCTTTTTGGTGCAATTTTCCATTAAGACTTTTCATATCTCCAGTTCCCCTTATTGCATTATTGTCATTTTGATGGTATTTTGTTAATTAAATTTTACTCTATGTTCCTCATTTGGTGCGGAATTTCTATTGTTTGAGATTTTGATAAGCCTGGGCGGTGAACTACGCTACGCTCGCGGAGCTTGCGTAGTTTCGGCAACTTCGCGATTCGCGTAGAACGCGAAGTTACCGTGCACTACGCAATTTGCGGCATAGCGTAGCTGTTTTCCTTCTTCGCGCGCTCAATATACGTTCTCGCGTGCGCAGTAACGACCTACCGTGATTCTGCGTTCGCCGACGGGACTTCCTATCCGTTCGCGGGCGCCACGAGATTTGGAATCCAGCCGCACGATCCCGCGAGAGTGTGCGAACGCGAACACGTCATTCGGACGCGCGATCTGACTTCCGGCGGCAGTGTTGGTAAGATCGCGATCCCGAACATGAAGAAACTACAATCTGGCGAAGAATATCTCTCGAGCATCATAAATCCTTCTCGAAAATGATGATTTTGCTCTAAAAACTCCTCAGATTGTGATTTGGCTGTAGTTTTTTGTGCAAGGAGTCCTTTTTCTTTTTTTACTTTTTTTCCAAGAGGAAGGAAGTGCCCCTGATTCTCAAACTTCCTGTTCCTGTCCAGCAGGCTCTTCCCAGTGCTTTGTCCATCTGCAGTTCATTTTCATTTGGATTTGGAGCTGGAAGGATCACTTTTTGTGTCTGTCTGCTGCATCATATCATTGGATTGGATTTGAGGACTTTTGGATTTGAGATTTTACAAGTAAGTTGGAGAATTGGTGTACTTGTTTGTTTGATTGGGGCTTGTTTGTACCTACATTTTTTTGGGGATTTCCATCGTTTTTAAAATTTATTGTTGTGGCCTCTAGTTTCAGTGGGGGCCTAGTTTTTTTATTTGATTGGAATTTCAGCCAGTAGGCCCAGACTAGAGCCAGAGGTACCCATGGGTGCATGTTTCTGTGGTGTCTGTTGAATTTAAACATCATGTAGGGCATGCATGGATGTCATTGGATTGAATTGTTAAATGTGGTTTTTGGGGTGTATTTCACTTTTTGGGTGTAATATATATACATTTGTTGGATGTGTGTGTGTGCTTGTTGTGTAACTTTCCAACCTTTTGTAGCCCTGTGGATTTTCTTTTTTGCATTTTTGTATTAAAGCTGTGTTGTTTAGCACTGCAGGCCTCCTTTGTCTGGTCATATTATTATAGGCCTGCTTGAGTTCATTGTTTTCCATGGCCTGTTGTGACTGTGAGTGACAACGTGGCTTGGGGCCATTTTGTGGTGGTAGTTTAGTAGTGTGCTGCTTTTTCCATATAGGCCTGCATGTCTTTTCTTTGTTCCCCTTGGCTTATGCTTGTTGTGAACTTGTGGGTGGCCTGGCCATGTGGTGGCGGCCATTTTGTGGGACCAGCCACTGTGCTTTTGCCATAGGCCTCCAAGCTTGCGGCCTAGTCTGCCAGTAGGCCCAGAGGTAGTCATCCTCATGGGTGCATAAAAACTGTTTCTGTGTTGTCTGTTGGATTGTTGTAAGTGTAACATCATTTTGGCCATTGATGGCATTGGATTGAATTGCAAAATGTGGGTTTTGTCGTGGTATTCAGTTTTTGTGTGTGTGTTAAATAAATAGGCCTTTTCAGCCACTAGGTAACCCTGGCCATTCAGCTTGCGGACTTTAGGCAACTCCGCACTGCGCGACAACGCGGACTTACACTTTTTATCTTCTTCGCGCGCTCAATATACGTTTTCGCGCACGCGATAACGACTTTTTGTGACAATCGCGATGCCGAACACGCAGAATTTACAATCTGGCGAAGAATATCTCTCGAGCAGTATAAAACCTTCTCGAAAATGATGATTTAGTTCATTTTGCACCAAAACTCCTCAGGTTGTCATTTAGATGTAGTTTGGTGAGCAAGGAGTCACTTTGTTTTTGTTTTACAATTTTTTTCACGAGGAAGGAAGTTGTTGGGTGGCCTGGCCATGTGGTGGCGGCCATTTTGTGGGACCAGCCACTGTGCTTTTGCCATAGGCCTCCAAGCTTGCGGCCTAGTCTGCCAGTAAAGTAGGCCCAGAGGTAGTCATCAAGGGTGCATAACAACTGTTTCTGTGTTGTCTGTTGAATTTTGCCATCATTTAGGCCATGGATGGCATTGGATTGAATTGCAAAATGTGGGTTTTTTTTGGGAGAGTCTATTTCACTTTTTGGGTGTGTTAAATAAATGCCTTTTTGCGTGTGTAATTATAATTATGTGTTGTTGTTGTAGTGGCTGTCTAACTTTCCAAACTGTTTTTAGCCATGTGGATTTTAGTTTTTGCATTAAAGCTGTGTGTGTTTTATCAGGCATCCTTTGTCTGCCCATATATAGTAGGCCTGCTTGAGTTCATTGTTTGCCGTGCCTTGTGCCTGTGAGTCACCATGTTGCTGGGGGCCATTTTGTGGTGGTAGTTAGTAGTGTGCTGTTTTTGCCACATAGGCCTGCGTGTCACTCTTTCCATTGTTCCTCTTGTCTTACTGCTTCCAAATCCATCCCCATTGCCAGCTGTAGCTCCCTGATGCTGCATACATCCCACGTGATGCACAAATTTAGGCCAAACATGCTCCACTACATTTTAGTTTTTGTTCTTTACTATTCTTATTCTTCCAGAGTGTACACACTACACAGTAGCCAGGAAAGCCCTGGCCTTGTTGTCAAAGTCTCATAAATGGCTACACTGTGTGTTGTTGTTCACTGAGTTTCTAAAATTTAATAATTGAGGCCACCACCACACACTAAGTTCTATATTATATTTGTTTGATTTGTGCTATCGTCGTTTGACTGATGTTGTTCTGGCTTTTTTGCTTTTAGGTACACAAAGACTGAGGAGGAGGTATGTCATCATTGCCCGTTGCACTGCCAGACAGACATCCTGCTGCTGTACACAACGTGACGTGTGACCTGACCAGACATCTCTGCAACTGAGTGCTGCTGACATCTGAAGAAGAAGATGGGCCCAAAGAAAGCAGGTACCAGGTCCTCCAGTGCCAAGAAAGTTGCTATTGAGAAGAAGGAACAGAAGAAGGAAGTGACACTTAAGTCTGGTGTGCCGCCCAGTACCTTTTTTGGGAAAAACAAATTACGCCTGCAGCAGCGGTGTCCGGGGGCAAGCTGGGGGCAGCACCTCCGCATCAGTGGGCCCAACCCACCAACCCAGGCCCAAGCACATGAGTGTGGAAGAGGTAGCCAGCCTAATGGTGGAAAGCAGTGATGCTGAGCCTGAGATAAACTTATCGCTATCTCAAAGTAGTACCCAATCAACGCAGGAGGAAACACAGCAGATAAGTGGTCAACAACAACAGCCGCAACCACCGCCCACAATAGTAGTTGTTGTTCCTCCCGAAGTAGGGGCAGTTCAGGAAATTGAGCCTCATGCAGAGGTAGAAGAAGAAGCCACTCATTCGGAAGATCCATTGTCTTCCAAATCTCCAGCAAGGAAAAGGAGGGGTAGTCCATCAAGTTCTTCGCCAAGCCCCCTTCTGATGATCTAGATGCCACTTGGAAGCCACAAACTGAGTCTGAGAGGGAGCCACGTCCCAAGACCAAGCTAGGGAAAAGGAAGGTTCCAGAAAGCCTTACACTTATGGAGGTCGATGTAGAACAGCAGGATGATGATGATGATGATGAGCCAGTCATCACGAACATCACTCCCGGCCCCGAGGAGATGGAGACCAACATTATTACCCTATCCAAAATCGCTGCGAGGGATGTAGCACGCATACCTCCACAGGTAACACCACCAACATGACCTACAGCTTCCATATTTGCATTAGCAAAGGCCCGGCAGCGACCTACATCCACCATCACAACTACCACCTCAGTAGAAGTAGGTAGTGGTACAGCAGCAGCACAGAGTCAAATTCATCACACCCTCCAGTTCATCCGCCATTGGAAGTGGCAGGTCCTCCAGCAGGAGGCCAAAGTTAAGCTCCCCAGTTTGGGACTTCTTTACGGTTAGCGAAAAGGAGGAGAACATTGCTATATGCTCCATTTGTAATACCTCTGTTAGTCGTGGTAAGCTTGGTACAAACTATGGTACCGGAGGCCAAATGACCCATCTGAAAAAACACCACTTGATCAGCTGGGAGGACCACCTTCGCGACATAAAAACTGCAACCATTGGTGTTGGTGGGGATAAAGGAGTAGAAGATCCGATCACGGTGGAAGAGGAAGGACAGGGAGACATTCTCTCTGGTAGTGGTACACAAGGTGTCCCTGACCCCAGCAGTGCAGTGTTGTTAACGTCGCACACATCTTCAGCAACATCTCAGTGGCACAAGAGTAAGAGTCAGCCTGAGACACCAAGGACAAGGAGTACCGCAATCCAAAAAAGTGCGTTGTTGAGCATAAGAGAAAGGAAAACCATGCAGCCTACCATTATCAGCATGTTTGGTGGGGAGGGGCAGTACGAACGCAACCACCCAATAGCACGTTTGTACAATGCGAAGCTGGCTAAAATGTTAGCACTGGACCTTCTCCCTTTTTCTTTTGTTGAAGGGGTGGGTTTTCTGGAATTTGTGTCAACCATCTGCCCAAAATGGCATGTTCCCAGCCGCTACTATTTTGCCAGAGTTGCTGTTCCAGCACTACATCACGACGTGCTGGAATTGCTTGGAAAAGCCTTGAAGCAGAGTGCTGTTCACAGTATCCACCTGACAACAGACATGTGGACCAGTTGCCAAGCCACTGATTACATGTGCATCACTGCACACTGGATCTCTTTTGCGGGGGTTAGAGAACAGATATCTGCTGGTGTTGACGCTGCTGAGATTTTTCATGCCACTCGCAAACATGCAACTGTAGCCATGTTTGCCATGGAGAAATCTCATACTGCTGCAAACATTTTGGAAGAGTTTAACAGCAAGGTCTTTGAGTGGCTGCGCCCAAGAGGGCTTAACATTGGTTTTGTTGCCACGGACAATGGCAGTAATGTAGTTAAGGCCATGGAAGATGGTCGCTATTTCAGGGTCCCGTGTTTGGCACACTGCATTAACATTGTTGTTCAAGACTTTTTGAAAAATGAATCCAAAGTCAGCAACTTACTGGCCACCTGCAGAAGAATATGCACACATTTCAGCCATTCTTTTAAAGCCCGGAAGCAGCTGAGGGTCATTCAACGTGAGCATAAAATGCCAGTCAAAGCGCTCATCCAGGAGGTGCCAACACGTTGGAACTCAACTTATTACATGCTTGATCGTCTGTTTGAACTGTACATACCACTCAATGCTTATGTCATGCAAAGATTAGGGGAACCTACTGTGAGAGGCATGACCGTTGAGATGGGTCAATGGGACCTCATTAAATGCCTGACTGAGATGCTACTTCCTTTTGAGATATTCACACGTGAAGTCAGCAGGGAGGACTGTACTATGGGCCAAGCTATCCCATTGTTGCACATGCTAGAGCAACAGCTGAAGGAGGTGTCTGAAACGTACGCAGGTGTTGGATGACAAACAAGACGCATATCATTTGGCGGAGACCTTAGCCGCTCGCTTATCTGAAAATACAAGGATTCAAAATAACATTTTGTCACAACCACATTACATTAGTGCCACAATTTTGGATCCACGGTACAAAGTATTTCTGAACAGCAAGGCAGTAATTCCTGATTCGGAAGTGGATGTTGCCAACTACAAAACTTTGATAGCTAAGGAAGCCACTATTTTCGAAAACGAACGGCTGTTAATTACAGGCCCCCCACCCCAGGCCATAACAACAAGTACTAGAGGGCATCCAGAGTCAAGTTCTACTTCGGAGCCTGAGGGCAGTGCGTTTGCCTCTCAGCAGTCACCTACACCAACAATAACATCAACAACAGCAAGAACAGGATCATCCACAGTACAATCGTGCAACTGATTGGTTTCTACGGCAGGGGTATGGTAAGTCCAGTGCTGATGCAAAGGCAAAAGAGGCCGAGCACATCGGAGCACCCCTGAACATTGAGCGGACGGTCCAGGCCTATCTGGATGACCCAACAGA
Source organism: Calotriton arnoldi (assembly GCA_963921515.1). Lineage (NCBI taxonomy): Eukaryota > Metazoa > Chordata > Amphibia > Caudata > Salamandridae > Calotriton > Calotriton arnoldi. The sequence goes on along the minus strand of CAWUFW010007390.1, from coordinate 722,745 downwards.
GGTCTTCATGGATCGAAACCCATTGGTGTATTGGTATGGGAAAAGAAGCCAATGGACAGTGCTCAGCAGGCTGGCGATAAAGTATCTGGCTTCCCCTGTCGCAAGTGTCTCTTCAGAGCGTGTTTTCAGTGCTGCTGGTGCCATTGTAACTTCGAAAAGGACCAGTCTCTCGCCCAAAAGCGTGGAGAGGTTAACCATGATCAAAATGAATCAGCACTTTATACCACCGGATTACAAAATACGTGAATCACAGCAGGAAGAGGAGAGCGACTTGGATGACGTAAGTAGTGCGTTACAGGACCTACTTCTGTGCGAACCACCAGAGTTTGAGGACGAGCTCCTCTTCCCTGACAACTAGGCTTTCAAATTGTTACTTTGTTCCTTCCTTTATTTGTCTGTGTATCTGTCTTTCTGGTTCAAATCAAATCACAACAAATCCATCACCACCGTCTTCTCTTTTTATTTCCCTATTGGAGTTGGATGTCTGTGCATTTAACTGTCCACTCTTCAGAGTCCTGCTTCATCTTCCTGTCTCGCCCTAGTACATTTCCATCAAGCCAGACATTGGAGTACAAGAAATGTTGCCTTTAACATTAACAGTCCCTCCATAAGAAGTGAAACGTGACTATAGCTATCCTCCGTTTTGTTTCCGAGCCGAAACTCATCATCACTGTCCGAAGGCTACAGCCTCGGCAGGCATCCACAAGCTCTTCACTGTCAGAACTTGGGCAGGCATCCAAAAGTAAACTCATCACTGTCCGAAGGCTACAGCCTCGGCAGACATCCAAAGCTCCTCACTGTCAGGACAGAAGGTACTTGGCAGAGAAAGACAAGACTCTTCGAAGAAACTTGCTGACATTTGTGCAAACTCAATTGACCAGCAATGAGCGCTACCCAGGCCGCGGCCCATCATCACAGTGCTGACCATGTGAAGCAACTTAAACTGTGACAAAGTGCCACAGATGAATAAGACGAAAACCGAAACAGCGTCTAACACTCAAAATGAATGTGGACTGGAGTAATGATGAGGCCACTGCCCCGTTAAAAGAAAAACACACACCTGTCAGAACTAGGCATCTGATGATCTGACAGCCAAAGAGAAGAGCAAGACAGGTAATGATGGAATGCATTGGATGCTTGCAGACTCTGAGCGATTGCTGTTGTTTGTTGTGTTGATGTTGTGTTGTGCATGAAGTCGAACTCTACTCTACTAGTTAATCTACAAAGTGACTCAAGTGACACTCAATGTTTCCCTTCTTGTTGTTTAATAACCAAATTGTACTCCTACTACTGCAGGTGCAGGCCAATATCTGTTGCAATTTTTTAATATGGAATATGGACTTAATCGGAGTCACTACAGACTGAGTTGGAGTTGGACAACACGTACCACACCATGATGATGACCATACTATCTTTGCACGCAGTCAGTCAGTTGGATCGGAGATGATTGAAGGAATAACTGCGTTTCATGAAATGGCATAAGGTAAACATAAACACAACAATTCAACAAGAAAGTAAACACAGCAGACCTACATGTCCATGTAGTGGTGGAGTCAGTCAGTGTAGTCATGACTGACAGCGGCGCATTGATTTTGTCACTTAATTTTGAAAATGCTAAGTTGCTGTATATATGCCTTTTGTCTGGCTCTGTCAAAAATTAAGGTAAATGGAGGTTGGGTCACGGGCTGGTGCTGTGGTGGGCCTGTTCTGTCCTGTTGTTGTTGTAGCTTAATGCTGTAAACGGAATATACACGATATATCCAAGCCGCCTCAGTCTGAAAGTGTTCTCTCTTCTCTTCTTGGACTCCACCGTAATTGATGCTTTTTTATATTCATTGATTTTTCAATACCCCTTTTGTTTTTCCATCTAGACGTTACAGGCCGGCCTTTACCCTGTGCTATACTGGGAGACTCAACTCACATTTACCTTACCAATCCGCATCAGGAAGGCCACCAAGATTGATGTGCGGAGCGTCCATGGAAGATAGGACCAAGAGGAAGGACGAGATTCAACTCCACAATTTGACCAGGATAATACAGTAACTTTAGTATCATTCATCATTCATCTTTAATTAATTGGAATCCTTTTTTCTCTTCAATCATTACGACTGTGTGTTGTGTGTTGTTGTTTGTTTGCTAATTGATCCCTACAACTATTTTTTACTTTTCTTTGCTATCTTTAAAAGTAAGCCCAGTACAACATGGAATTCGGGTCTCTGTCGGAGGGCATATATTACAGGCAAGGCAAATTGCATAGAATATACTGCTGCCCTGTACTGTCTTGTCTAGTAGGAGTTAGTAAGTACTACTCATTAACCATCAAGTTATCTTCATCATGCATACATTGCCTTTCTCTCCCTTTATAGCTTTTTTGGATAAGATCATGGTCGTCTGCCAAGATTGCGCTTTGCTTTTGTTGTCCATGCGTACTGTTTTTCTTTCTCAAACCTTTCCCCAAACTCCCCTTCCCATCCATTCATCAATCAATCAATCAATCAATCATTTGTATAGCGCGCTACTCGCCCGGAGGGTCTCAAGGCGCTTGGGGGAGGGGGGTCCGCTACTGTTCGAACAGCCAGGTCTTGAGTTGCTTCCTGAAGGAGAGGTGGTCTTGGATAAGGCGGAGGTGGATGGGTAGGGAGTTCCACGTCTTGGCAGCCAGGTAGGAGAAGGATCTTCCTCCCGTTGTGGCTCTTCGGATGCGGGGACGGCGGCGAGGGCGTGGTTGGTCGATCGTAGCTGGCGGGTGGGAGTGTAGAAGGTCAGACGGTCGTTGAGGTATCTGGGGCCTTGGTTGTGGAGGGCTTTGTGTGCGTGGGTGAGGAGTCGGAACGTGATTCTCTTGCTGACGGGGAGCCAGTGCAGGTCTCTCAGGTGTCTGGCGATGTGGCTGTGTCGGGGGATGTCCAGGATGAGTCGAGCTGCAGCGTTCTGGATGCGTTGGAGTCTTTTATGAAGTTTGGCTGTGGTTCCGGCGTAGAGGGAGTTGCCGTAGTCCAGTCGGCTGGTGACGAGGGCCTGGGTGACCGTCTTCCTGGTTTCGGTGGGGATCCACCGGAAGATCTTGCGCAGCATGCGTAGGATGTTGAAGCAAGACGAGGAGACGGCGTTGACTTGTCGGGTCATTGAGAGGGAGGAGTCCAGGATGAAGCCCAGGTTGCGTGCGTGGTCCGTTGGTTTGGGTGCGTTGCCCAGGGCAGGGGGCCACCAGGAGTCGTCCCAGGCGGAGGGTGATGATCCTAGGATGAGGACTTCCGTCTTATCTGAGTTCAGTTTCAGGCGGCTGTTCCTCATCCACTCGGCTACGTCCTTCATCCCTTCATGTAGGTTGGTTCTGGCGGTTGTGGGGTCGTTGGTGAGGGAGAGGATCAGCTGGGTGTCGTCGGCGTAGGAGATGATGTTGAGGTTGTGTTGGCGTGCGATGGCTGCGAGGGGGCTCATGTAGACGTTGAAGAGGGTGGGGCTGAGTGATGATCCTTGTGGTACGCCGCAGATGACTTCGGTGGCCTCAGAACTGAACGGGGGAGGCGGACTCTCTGGGTTCTTCCGGCGAGGAAGGAGATGATCCACACCAGTGCCTTCTCTTGGATTCCGACGTTGTTCAGGCGTTGCACTAGGGTGCGGTGGCAGACTGTGTCGAACGCTGCGGAGAGGTCCAGGAGGATGAGGGCCGCTGTTTCCCCGTTGTCGAGCAGGGCTCGGATGTCGTCGGTGGCTGCGATGAGGGCGGTCTCGGTGCTGTGGTTGGCCCGGAAGCCGGACTGCGAGTGGTCGAGGGATCCATTCGTCTCGAGGAAGGTGGCCAGTTGTCTGTTGACGGTCTTCTCGATGACTTTGGCAGGAAAAGGAAGGAGCGAGATGGGGCAGTAGTTTTTGAGGTCGGTGGGGTCCGCTGACGGTTTCTTCAGTAGGGCGCTGAGTTCGGCGTGCTTCCAGCTCTCTGGGAAGGTGGCGGTGTCGAAGGAGGTGTTGATGATGTCCCGGAGGTGGGGTGCGATGATGGCGTCGGCCTTGTTGAAGACGTGGTGAGGGCAGGGGTCGGTAGGTGATCCGGAGTGGATGGAGGTCATCGTGCGGATAGTGTCTTCGGTGTTGATCGGGGTCCAGGCTCGGAGGGTGGAGGTGGGGGACGTTGGAACGGTCGTAGGGTACGTCGGCTGTGTGCTGAAACTGTTGTGTATGTCTGCGATCTTGCTGTGGAAGAACGAGGCGAGCGAGTTGCAGAGGTCTTGCGAGGGAGTGATGTTGTTGTTTCCGGCGCTGGGGTTCGAGAGCTCTTTGACGATGATGAAGAGTTCCTTGCTGTTGTGGGCGTTGTTGTCCAGTCGTTCCTTGAATGCGGTTTTCTTGGTGGAGTGGATCAGCTGGTGGTGTTTTCGGGTGGCGTGCTTGAGGGTGGTCATGTTGTCTGCAGTCGGGTCTCTGCGCCATGCTTTCGAGGGCCCGGCAGTTCTTCTTGGATTTCTTGAGTTCGTCGGTGAACCAGGATGCTTTCTTGTTGCCGTGTCTGACTGGGGGGGTCTTCAATGGGGCGAGGTCATCTGCGCAGTTGGTGATCCATCTTGTGAGGTTGCTGGCGGCTTGGTTGGGGTTTGTTGAGCTGGCGGGAGGGTTCTGGCTCAGGGATGTGGTGAGTTGGTCGGTGGTGATCTTGTTCCAGCTTCTGCGCGGAAACTGTTGCGTGTGGTGGTGCGTGGTGGTCCTGCTGAAGTGGACGCAGCTGGATCAAACCCTAACCCTCTTCCCCCGGGCTGTGATTTATATTGAGGTGTGATGTGACTATATAAAATGTACACCAATTGATCACACGCTTGCTGGGGCAGATGTGGTAAAAGCAACACTAATTAAATTTCAAGGCAGGGCGAGGAGCTTCTTCTGCTTGCCCACCCATGCTCAGTCTATGTGCAAGCCGTCACCGGCTAATAGTACATCATAATTAATTGCCAGCATTGATTGGATTCATCATCAAACTCCTACCACACAGCAGTAAAGGTTACGAATTATGATTGTGTTAAGTTAAGTGACTCACTCGACACAACTACAGTTTGTAACTTCTTGTACTAGGCTGTCCCCGCCAACATTATGTTTTATTTGACTTTAGCAGTTGCAAATGCAATATTGTTTGTTTGGCAGTCTTCTTCTGTACTGTATTTGACTTCGTTCTACTACTCCTCCCACAGTCGCTTTCAGGCAAGTGACTGTCTCTTTTTTATTTTTTTAGCAAATGCTGCTGGCAGTGTCTACTCTACTACTACCACCACAACCATGGCATCTTCTCCATTCTCTTGGGAAACCATGCAGCCATCGCTGTGCCGAACGTAATCATCATCAATCACAGGTAAGATAAGTTTGGTGGGAGGTATAATGGACTAGGAGGAGAGACTGACAGTACTAGTAGGACAAATCACTCAGTGAGGGGTACCGCATCTATCTGTTTGTGTTACATCATCGGCAGATTATTTAAATCAAACACTGGCTGCGGCCCTGCAGCAGCAATGAAAGAAACCATGTGACGTTAATTTGTAAAACAGTAACCCCCACAAAACATTAACATTGTATGTTGAAGTATAAATATAATTTATTACCCTAACAAAAATAAACTATCCCACACCTGACCCACCCCTCTCCCTAACCCCAACCAATGTCCAAAACGAAAAAAGTCCAAAGAATGTCCAAAGTCCAAACCCCAACGCCCAATTCCCACCCACCAACAAAATGAATAAAAAAGGGGCAATGCAACAGGGTCCTATAGTTGTTATATTCGGCGGGCTTTAAGGTGCTTGTCCAGCAGAATTTTAACCTGCTCCTCGAGTTGCTCCTCTAGCCGTGCCACCCGGAGGAGAATCTTGCGTCGAAATGCCCTGCAGTGGCATCCAGGGTGGTGGACAGCAGTGCTGGCTGCTAGATCGAATTGTGCGGCGGGCGGCTGCCAGACTGCGGCGCCGTACCACTGGAGGTCTGGCCTGGCTGGGGCCCGGGGCATCGGACGAGGCTGCTGCCGCCTCCTCCTCCTCCGCCGCCTGAGCCACCAGCCGCCATTACTCGGCACAGATGGCCTCCAGTTTCCGGTGCCGGGCCCTGGCTGCCAACTCCTTCCGGGATGGTTTGCCTTGGGAAGGAGTACTATCTATATCAAGAAAGAAAAAGAATATTGTTGTAACCAGTACTCTTAGCAAAACAGTAACACAACATTAATTCAACACATAATGGCACAGTAGCACTACCAAGAAGCACAGTACATAACATTTCTGGTATAATAATCTATCTATCCTCCCACTTCCTCGGCCTGTAACATTTGTGGGAGTTTCAGGCATTATACTAGCACTATGGACTCCAGTACAGTACACCAGTCTTCTTCTTATCTCTACTAGTTTAGCGAAATGACATAACCTGGTTGTAGCCGGCATGCCAGCTTGGTCATCTATGCTTGCACCCAAGAAGACAAACATACGAGTCATCATGACGCAGACTCACGTTAGTTTGATTTACTACTGTCTGCAGGTGGGGAAGCTCGTATTTATTTTTCTATTACGGGTGGCACTGGCCATACTCTCTCTGTTACATGAAGCAGGGCAATTGGTCAATTTCACTTTAACAGTGCCATGGCTACTACAAAAAGGCAGATTATATATCTGATCCAATGATCATTGCTTTTATATGGGACGACGACATAAGGTCAGTAGCGGTCGGTGGTGGGACTCGGGAGTGCTGCCGGGTGGTGACGTAGAGAGGGGCAGGGTGGGGGTAGTAAACTATGGATTACGGCCAATTACAGGTAAGTAAACATATAAAGAAATAAAAGTAATTTTGTTGCGCCCACTGCATTGCTTTTGGCGGTGCAGTGCGCACAATGAAATTCGCTTTATTTATTTTTATGTTTACAGTAAACTTACCTGTATTTGGCAGCGTAATACATTGTTTACTACTACCCCCACCCTGCCCCTACCCACATCGGCTTTGCTACTGTGGCGCAGTTTCTTTTACATTCCCTTAAAACTAAAACTGTGCATCCCGTGACAGTCTCCACCTATGCTGTCTATGATGAATACATACAGGCATCCATCCATTCTAAGTAAATGTCAATCATTCTTCTTAATCTCTCCACAAACCTTACTTTGTTTCACCAACAACAACCCATACGTCCACTCACTCCGTTGCTTGCCTTGGCTTAGAGTTTCACCCAAACACCGCTGATGATTCTTGCTATCCACAGTATCCACCCATACTGTGTCGCCCACCCAGGCAGGCATCCATTCTTCTTTCACCTTCCACACATCCTTCAACAACACATGCATCTGATTCCTATCAGCCACCTATATCCATGCCTCCAACGTATCCTTCTCTGCCAGTCATCAATCATATTAAATCTCGCCCGTCCTTCCTCCTTCCACCCTTCTTTCCCTTTTTAATCAACACATTCATCAAGGTCATCTGATCTGACTTTTAGTCTCCTCCATAAAACTTTCACAGCTGAGTTGGAGTCAGATAGAAGAGGCCATTGGTTAATCAAGTCACGCTGGTAATGCTATTGCTACTGCATTGCTAATGCTAAGTAAAGGGTGTCTTCTTCTTCAACCGTTGTATAATGTTCACTACAACTTCATACCTAATAAGTCTCAACAACAGTGCAGTGAGTGAAGTCACTCAACACCCTTCCAGCTAGTGCAATGTCAATACGCAATGAATATAACTGACCACCGCCCGCCACTGCTGCTGGCTCACCCCCTGTAGCTCCTGCAGGTGCCGCATCTCCTGCCCCCTCCGGAATGGTCGAATCACCGCTGGCCCCGCCGGCACTGGTGGTCGCTACTACGCCTAGATAAAAACATGACACATTTTTAGATGCCTGTGTACACCTCCCCTATTTATATTTCTTCGTTTTCACTAGCAAGATTGAAAAAAAAGTTAATACATACATATTATTATACATCACATTCAGTAGTCCAAATCGGGTACTAGAGAGTCAGTAGACACCAGTAGTGTTATGGTCCCTAGGGTCATTATTTATTATACTATACTCTACTCTTTGCAAAGTTAGCCTGAGCCATGCAACCATTTTTCGCTTCATGTCTTTTGCGCATGTTACCTCGCAGCTTGTTGTGCAGTAACAGTAAGACGCCTTTTTGAGCCCACATGAGCACATACAGCTACTGTCTGAGCGTTGCGTACAAGAGGTAAAAAAACAAGCCACTTTGTTATGGAGTTCGGTTAGTCCGTATTGCTTAGCCATAAGTAACATGTTACACATTTTTGGCAGGACTGACAAATGTTTGCATTATACTATCTAACGCGCACCATTTTCTCAGGCAGAAGATTTCCTTCTACGAACCAGAGATTTGCAGAGCTTATGAATGATGCATGTAACCAGTAATTCTACGTTCTACGGTGAGGAGTCTCACAGAATTCTCACAGATCTTTTGTCTTCTAAGTTCTATCATCAATCATCATGCACTTGTTGTAACAATGTTTATTGTTTTAATCTTATGCATTTAGCTGTTGGAGCTGGCTGGAGTACACTGAATTTTATAGAACAACATACAGAGCTTGTTAGTTGAAAATAAACCTTTTAAACTTAAACATAGACTCTGTGGTATTTGGTGTGGTGGTGGTGGAGGTGGTGGACTTACACGAGTAAGTGAGCGAAAGGATGTTATATTATGTTCTGGGTTGTGTAATCTCATTGGGTATCTTCGGGTGGGGGTTCGGGGACCTAATGAGAGTGAGACACTACACTATAGCTAGTCGTTCAGGGGATTGTGGGTTCACTTCTGACTGAGGTGTGAGGAACGGTCCAAGTTCCAAACTCCCATCACCAACATCCTATTTTCTTGTGCATAGTTCTGCATGGGGCTGTACAGAATCCACACATCAGTAGTAGTATGTGCTATATCCTATCAAAAATAGTCAAATATCTGGTTGGGCATTTTGTTTGTGGTAATTGTCAAAGCCTCAAGATTAAGAAGCCTAGAAGAGGACAACCGAAAGGACTGGACTCAGTGGCTAGAGCTATTGGTCAATCGGAGTTTTATTCAAAACCGTACAATAAAGAGTGGCAATGCAAACTGGGCAAGCTTAGCGACAGACTAATAATAGTAGTAGTACAGACATTCATAGCAGAGGCAGTTAGAACTTAGAGGCAGGGATAACCAGAATTTAGAAACAGATAGTCAAGTCAAGATCAAAGAATCTTTTGTAAAAAATAGAATTAGGGAGTGGAACCATAATTAATAGTTCTGGAAAAATAAGGTGCAGTAAAAGTTAGGGCAATATAATTGTTAATATTAACCACTGGAGGACTTACTAGGGCCAGCAGCAGGGCCCTCGGTAAAGGAGCAGTCCTCTGGTGGTTGTCCCACCGACTCGGACCCCGTCTTCTTGCCCCTGGGTGCTGCAGATCAGTGATCATGTAAGATATAATAAAGAAAGACACAAACATTAATGATTGCTGTGAAACAAATAAATTATCTAAAAAACGCTCAAAAACGTTTTAGGAACCAAAAATTGCAATAAAATTGACCTATCTAATCCGATCGACTACTGGCTTGCGGGATTCACGGTCACAGACAGTCTACTTATTTAGGAACACTAATTCAGTGTTCCATTCTGATTGAATCAAATAAAATCCAGAACACTAACTAAGCCTGAGTACCACCTGACCTAGCCCACCTATTCCAGGCGGGCCAATTGTTCATTAAGTCTGCATTTCCATTTTTTTATTGCCCTCATAAATGCATAGATGAGAAGGAGGACACATGCATAAATTGGTACATAATGCATACACCAAATTGTTGGTTGGTTAAGTCTGATGTTCTGCAGCTGACTGACACTGCTAAGCTTTCCACTCACTAAACAAACTACAAAAGGTTCTACTAGTAAGGACTAGGGTAAGGAGCACTCAGTGACAGAGGATGCGTCACGCAGACCGCTCAAAAATTATCAACTAATAACTAAACCTACTAACAAACTATCAATCCATCCACCACTATTTGACAGGAGGACAAAGGAAGGACTAGAGTCTCTCTAGAAATAGCATTACCTAACTGAAGTTCTCTAAAGTAAACTCTTACATAATAATAATAATAAGGACAAGCGAGCGCAAAGTTGCAAACAAGTAAGAGTAGCTCCCAGCACCTGTGTCCTACAATCACAGAAGATTTTGAAACGTAATTTACCTGCAATGTAAGCAGCAGTATTCTTGTTATTTGTAAAAAATTTATACACAAATCACAATACTTATATATTTATTAGCTACTCGCCAAGCCCCACGACCTCGACACCTAGCAGGTCCAACAGGTCCTGCTCCCGGTCGAGGATGTCTGACCACCAGTGTGCCAGCTGGTTATGGGTGCGCTGGACCCCTGAGCAGCGAAACACTGCCCGGTGCACATTCGCCCACCGGCGGTGACGCTCCTGGGTAGGGTACCCGGAGCCTGGCCTGCCGCCTGCTGCCAAGGTCAAGGGGAGGTGGCGCTGAACAAAAAAAACAAGGGCGACCACCTCAGCCTCACTAAAAAGCTGGCGGGCTTGCACCCCTGCAGGGCGCAGTCTGCCGCAAGGCAGGCGGCGGCTCTTGGGCGCACGCGCCTTGCCCTTCGAGCCGTTACTGCTGCTGCTACCCTTCGCCATGGTTCTGGGGTGGGACTGGAGGAGCGGAAAAGAAAAGTTAGAAGGGAAAAATAAAGTTAGGGGAAGAAGTAGGAGCTTAAAGAAGAAAGTTATATAAAACAGTCGAAAAGTTAAAAAACACAGTAAAAAGTAGAAAAAAATGCAAAATATAGACTTAGGCGAGAGAGAGATAGATAAGAAATAAAGAAAAATTGAAAAACAGTGTAAAAAACTAAGGATTGCAAAGATTGAGGGAGGATAGAAAAGCAGGCCCAGAACCATAGCATAGAGTGAAAAACAAGATGGCCGCGCCCATCGCGACCGCGTGGGTAAGTTCGCGCGATATTTCTCCCCGAGCACGCAAAAAGCATCGCGAACACGTACGACGCGTTCCCGAACATGAAATGCGCATCGCGAGCACGCTATATGCGACCCGGAACAGGAAATAAGGCATCGCGAACAGGCGGGACAAGTGAAAAACAAGATGGCCGCGCCCATAGGCGACCGCATGGGTAAGTTCGCAGATACTACCCCGAGCACGCAAACAGCGTCCCGAACACGCACAACGCGTTCCAGAAATAGAAAAACGCATCGCGAACGGGCGCGACAAGCAGCTACGCACGCTCGCGCAGCTATGCGTAGCTTGCATGGCGCTCCGACGTCTTCGCGTAGCTTCGCGTAGCGCGTCTACGCGAACTACGCCCAGGGTTAGATTTTGACTTTATTACTATTTTGGTAATAAATAACTACTTTAAGCATTGCCCTAAGTTGATCCAGTCTGCTCTGTGCCACCAGGAGGTTAAGCTCAGGTTAATTTAAGACATTGTGGGTTCACCCTGCCAATGACTGTGATTATTCTTGAGGTGGATAGTCACCCAGCCCAAATAATAATCCAATTTTTTACAGTCCCATTTGCAGAAAATAATTTCTTCAAAAAAGATATAACACGATTGCTATTCAATAGAAACTTTAGAGCCATTACCCAAAACTAGCATCCCACAATTGACGCTGTGGGTTGGAACAGCGGCCCACAGCATCAAGGGTGGCCATGCCGGGTCGATCATCAGCAGGTTGCCTCGCTGGCATTTAAAGACGGCAAATGCTTCTCCTTTGAGAGCGGTGGAGGCCTGAATCACCCCTACACCACCACCGTGCCTGCCACGAACATTGCATATGGGGCCGCGGCCCACAGCATTAAGGGAAGCCCAGCCGGGCCCATCATCAGCAGGCCACCTCGCCAGCATTTAATGACGGCAAACACTTCTCCTTGCAGAGCGGTGGGGGACTGAATCACTACTACACCCCACTGTGCCTGCCATGCACATCACCTACAGGGTACAGCGGTGGACCTTGTCACACCGCCTGTGAATCTCCAGGCCCGCTGACTCTGTCAACACTGAGTGCTCCCTGAGCGGGTGGTTTGCGCAGGCCTGCGGCCTGCCCCGAAAGACGTCACTTCTGCCCTCGCCCGATATGGCTCTCTCCTGAGCCCAGTAGTGGACTCTGCCCATGGCCAGCATACCTGCTAGAGGGCCAGCACTCCCCCAGCTGGGCCTCACCACAAGCCGGGTCTCCGCCAGCAAGATCAATGACACACCTGAAAACCATGCGGCCGGGCTGGTAGTAAGTGGCCCCCTGGGTGCAGTGCAATGAGGGGTCATCTCCTGGACGCTGTTGCTGTGACCCCTCACCCCTTTTTACCTACTTCTTCTGCCCGGGTCCTAGGGTCGGTGCTCCTGCTACATCCACGACATTACCGGCCCCACTTACAGTCATCTATAACAAAAAACAGTGGCTCCTGTGGACCAATGTAAAAATACACAGTATTGCTAAGCACAATGGCAATGGACAGGGGTAAAAGGGGTTGTCCAAAACAGAAGTAAGACGACATACAACGTAATCCTTGTAGTTCAACAATGTTTATATACATAAATCCTCACAATTATGCTAAAAATAAGTGTGTGGTGTCCCCCAGTGAACATGGAACCTATGAAACAGTGTGTGACATTTAGTGACATAAAGAAAAGGTTTCCATAATGACAAAGTCGACCATCAAATTAGTACATGATAAACACAGCCTTCTATTCTAGTAATAGAGACTGCAGGATGGTTCGCTTTTAGGTATTGTTGACGGCATTTTATAGGTTCCATGTTCACTGGGGGACACCATGCACTTATTTTTGAACATAATTGTGAGGATTTATGTATATAAACATTGTTGAACTTACAAGGATTACGTTGTATGTGGTCTTACTTCTCTTTTAGACACCCCCTCTTACCCCTGTCTATTGCCATTGTGCTTAGCAATACTGTGTATTTTTACATTGGTCTACAGGAGCCACTGTTTTTTGTTATAGATTATATACCCTGGTTCCACGTGAGTAGGGTTTCCCTTGTTTCCTTTACACAACCACTTTCAGTCATGGCAGCACCTCCACCGAACTACCCTCCTTTCACCTGAGATCCCCACTGGAGGCAACCAGATATGATGAGACCCTACATTTTGTGAGTAACTGTGTTCCCCCCGCATGACATAGGACACGGCCCGAGCAGAGTGGCTGCCTGGAGGTTCTTGGCACACTGGGCAAGGGGTCTTAGAGACCATGGACTGTTGGGCCCGGGCCTAGACTGGGGTCTGTCGTTTGCCCACCTCCTCTGCCACAGATTCTGCACCATTGCCACTGCGGCACCTGCCGACTCACTGCACAGTTTGCGCAAGGTCGCCACTGAATCCTTGGGGGACCACGTACAGGTGACACTTTACCATCTGTGACCTGCCATCCCCAGCCATCCTCAGCCCCCTGACTGATCCCAGAGAGTCCAACAGCTGCAGCACAGGGTCAGGGGATGTCTCCTGGCAAGACCACAGGCAAACCTTCCTGACAGCTTCTCTTCTCTGAGGCCCTCAACCTGCTTCACCCCATGTCCGCCCCCCCTGGGCACACCCCCTCTGCAATGGACCTGTCTCAACCCGCAGCTGCTAGTGCCCCGGACACCACCAGGGAGTGCATCCTACAGGAGATCACCACTGTGGGCCGATGTCTGGAGGGCATGGACACGAACATCTCTGCATTGATGTCCGAATCCAAATCTATCCAATCGGATATCTCAAGCTTCCAGACCAGGGTGGACGGTCTGGCCCAACGAGTTTCCGTGCTGGAGGCCTGCAGCAACACCCTACTGAAGCAGGATCAGGAACTCTTAGACCTCAGCAGCAAGGTAATAGACTTGGAGGACCAGAGCCAGCGGGCCAATCTGCTTTTTTTTGGATTCCCGGAGTCCGCGGAGGGTTCAGATGCCAAAAATGTCCTCAAAGACGTGCTCCTGATGCTCACCGGCCTGATCTTCGACCCTCCCTTGGAGATATAGCGAGCCCACCGCATAGGTAGGCCAAGCTGGGAGGACCCACACATCCATGACCCCTCATAGCTTGTTTCCTGTGTCATGAACAGGCAGGACAGTTGATCTCAGCTGCCAAAACTCATTGCCCGTATGTCTACAAGGGGCACGAGGTGTGGATGGTGGCAGACTTCTCCAGGGAGATGAAGGAGCATTGTAAAGCCTTCCTATCCTTCCGCCCCATGCTCTGGCAGCTGGACATCAAATATGGACTCTCAGAACCTGCTCATTTTAGGGTCACCAAAGACGGAGACTTGAAAGAATTATTTGATCCGGAGGACCTGCGCCGCTTCCTTGCTGACCTCCCCACCCAGGACATGAACATTGCCTTCCCTGCTACCACGGAGGGTCATGCCCTAATACTGTCGTCCCACGCCGCCGCCCTCAGCGGTCTCTGGCAGGACTCCAGGAGCTCTCAGCACAGGGGCAGAGATCACAACAGAGCGGCCCGCTCCCAGGGAGACAGGAGACAGGCTCTTCAGGCGGTGGCTGCACTCACGAATGAGCAGGATAGGGACAAATCCTGCTCCCCGTGAAGTCCGCCTTCACCCCATAGATCAAGCCCTGAGGTCTGAGCAGCCACGATGACTCTGATATCAAGGGGGGGCTGCATCTGGAGCGTTGATGATTGAAGACAGCGGATGACTGAATACTAGCATGCCTTCTTGCAGTCTACCTTTTTCTTTCGGATCTCTTTATAAATGTTTCAGGCCTTTCTGTTCTTTCATTGTTTCTTTTATGACACTGTTTACTTATCATGTATTTCACTGTAACATGCTTCGTGTGCAGCCCCCTGCTCTTTGACCAATATGAGCACCAACGCATCAACCTCTCAACTGGTGGTTGAACACAGACGCCCCCGATTTTCTCCACCTAATTGCACCCCTTCTCCCCACACCCCATGCCCTGGACGTCTAGTTTCCCAGGGGGCTCGTATGTGCATGCTCCTGCACTGATCCTCCACTGCACATCCCTCATATGGCATCACTCCCTGGCGTTGTGCCCTTCACTGGAGGTGACAGACTTCCACCCCAAACCACACCTAGGGGACCTCGGACCCATGGTCACCACTTGCCACCTGCCGCGTGCCCATATATACATATTTGTGCACTTTCTAGCCTGCCCTGACACCGCAATGGGCCCTTCTTGCACGTTGCATCGACAAGACTAGACCCGCAGGACAAAGTTTAGAGCCCCAAGTGCAGTGCTCACTGCTGCGCTTTTCCCACACAACCCGATCACCAACTCCTTTTTTTCACCTCCCACACTCCCTCCCATCCTTTGACCCTTCCTTTAGTGAGTCCTAGTGTCACAAGACCTCCTTCCACACCCCGGTAGATATCCGCCTGCAGACGCCCTTTTAGTGTTCCTACTTCAGCCCTCCGTCCTTCTTCCCTCCCTACCCCTTCTTCTCCCACCCTCACTGCACACCTCTCAATTTCCCTTTCTTACCCATGTGCCCTCCATCTCCGTTCCCCTCTCGACCACTGTCCAGCCCACTCCTCCCTCCCCCACTCTCTACCCTCCTGCCCTCTGACAGTTTGCGGTCCTCTGCCGCCTGTGTCACCCCCACACTCTGGTGTGCCTCTCTCCCCCCAACTTGCCACTCACCACCCACTCTTGCCCCCACACAATCGCTCTCACCCTCGTGAGACCCCAGGTTCCACATGACTACAACTGCACCATGTTCCCTTCAACTTCTGCTCGTCCTTTCCTGGAATGTCCATGGCCTCACACACTATATTAAATGGAAAAAGAGCAGATGTGGCCCTCCTACAGGATACACACCTGGACAATCTAGAAGCCGACAAAGTGCATCGCGACTGGATGGGTAAAGTAATACATAGCAGCACTTCGATGCCCTCCACCACCGCAAACAGTCCACAGTCAACATGTGGAGTAGCGATACTCATCCGCAAATCGTTGCCCATCACGGATGTCAAAACCTGGTCCGATCCAGATGGCAGATACGTGTTTGCAAAGCTAAAGGTGGGGGATAGGTCTCTATGTGTGGGTTCTGTGTACGCACTGACGGGGGCCAAACGTGCCTTCCTCCTCCAGTTAAATTGTCTCCTTGTGGAGATCAGTGCATCTAAATACATCATCAGCGGGGACTAAAACCTTGCTCGCGATGTGGTTCTCAACAGGACAAGCCCCCTAGATAAGATAAATGATGTAGATAGATCCTTGCTGGGGGATATCACCTCCGACCACAGCCTAGTCGATCACTGGCATCTCTGCCACCCAACGGACAAGGAGTATCCCTTCCTATCCTCGGTACATGGCACGCAATCCAGGCTAGACTATTTCCTCATCACCCACTCGGCAGTGGCACTCGCTGGGGAATCCCATATACTAGAAGCAGCCTTGTCTGACCATTTCCTGGTCCTACTGTCTTTAGATGAGGGGTAGACCTCCCTGGGTCGTAAATCTTGGGGCCTGAATGTAGAGAGATAACGCTCCCCCCAGGGTAAGGCCCAAATCCGGGCCCATGTATCTTCAT
Organism: Calotriton arnoldi; assembly: GCA_963921515.1. Lineage (NCBI taxonomy): Eukaryota > Metazoa > Chordata > Amphibia > Caudata > Salamandridae > Calotriton > Calotriton arnoldi. Next base: position 706,238 of record CAWUFW010007390.1, on the reverse strand, counting down.
ACATGACAGACAACAAGCACTCCATAGACTCCCACAGGGTGTTCTGGGCGGCCGCAAAGGCAATCCTCCATGTCCAACTAATGAGAGACGCTGCCATGGCCAATAAGCAAGATTCACTTCGCAGTGCCAAATAGGAGGCACAGATCACCATCCTCAACCGCCTCTACTCCTCCCGCCCCACTGTGCCCAACTGCCGCCACCTGGAGCAAGCCTGTATGGCCCTCAACAGCCTTTATACCTCTAAAGCAGAGTATGTCCTTCGGCGCATGAAAGGGAGGCACTTTGAGCAGGGGGAGAAGGTATACCACCTGCTAGTGGCCCAGCTCCATGAACATACAGGCTATCAGGTCGACGAGCGGGGACAAACTCACCCAACCACAGGCCATTGTTAATGAGTGTGCATCGTTTTATGGCACACTCTACACCCCGGAAGCCCTGGCGAGTGAGGATCGGATTACTGCATTCCTTGAGAAGGTCGACCTTCAATGCTTAACAGACAAGGGCCGAGAGCTCCTAGTGGGGGATATTAGTAAGGAGGAGATGCAGTGGCCATCTCCCAGCTACCCTATCACAAAACCCTGGGAGAGGATGGTGTCCCCGCTGAAATCTATCAATGGGCAGGGTAGGAGGTGATCGACTCCCTACATGCAGCCTTCCAAGAGGCAGAGCGGATGGCCTCCTTGGGATCCCTCTCTAATAGGGTGGTGATCATGGTCCTTCCCAAACTGGGAAGAGATCCGTTGCTGTGTGGTAGTTAACTACCAATATCTCTCCTAAACGGCCTTATTAAGATCCTTGCAAGCCTATTGGCATCATGCTTAAAAATGGTCCTCCCCTCCCTCATTCATAATTCGCAAGTTGGTTTCGCACCGGTCAGTTCCTCCAGGAACAATCTCCACACCCTGGCACACACTCTCTGGACCACCAGGAACCTACCGGAGAAGGCCATGGCCCTACCCCTAGATGCCAAAAAGGTGTTCAACTGCATTTAGTGGGGGTACCTTTTTGCCACCCTGAAACGGTTTGAACAGGGGGATCAGTTTAACTCTAAGGTACGGCTGTTATACGACTGCCCGACAGCCCAGGTCAACTGCGGAGGGTTCATCTCCGACCCCTTCCAGATCCGGAGGGGCACACGCCAAGGCTGCCCACTCGCTCCACTTCTATTTCAACTGGCAATGGAGCCTTTGGCCTCCATCAATCACCACCCCATGCTCATAGCTGACATCCCCATCAAGTGAGGCCTCTCCAAGATATATCTTTATACTGACGACATCCTGCTCACCCTGCGAGATCTTGGCAGCTCCCTTCCAGCAGTACTAGAAGTCATAGATGACTTGCGACCCTGTCCGGTTACAAGGTAAACTGGAACAAGAGCTAAGCCCTCCTGCTGTCGACCTGCACCACAATGGCAGCAATCCACGGACAACCCTTTGCTGGAAAACGCCTCGGCTTAAGCACCTGAGTATCGTGGTCAACAGGGTTCTAACCGAGATGGTCACAGACAACCTGACCCCCCTCATCACACAGGTGAAATGGGACTTTGATAAATAGTCTCTGCTGGGTTTTTCGATGTGGGGTAGGGCACAGGCCGTGGGGATGGTTACGCTGCCATGCTTTACCTACACGCTCTGCATGCTCCCCGTTATGGTGCCCCTGACCATGCTACGTCTCATAGACTCCCCGATCCTAACCTTCGTTTGGGGATTCACCTGGCCCCAACTAGCTGTAGCCAAACCTATGGCGCATCGCTCCTGTGGCAGCCTGGGCTTAGCGTCGTTGGAACCCTATTCTCTGGCCCTACATCTTTCTCAACTTGCCTACTTACTGACGGATACCCCGGACCCTCCACTATGGGTTCGCACTGAACGTTTGTTCCTCACTCGCGATGATGGCCTTGGCCTTCTCTTTGGGGTTGATGCCCCCCAACCATCACACCCACATCCAGTGCTCCAGGCCATGTCTAAAGCCTGGCACCATGCCCACCGCCTATTTGGAGTGGATCACCAACTACATAACAGGGCACCACTGTGGGGCAATGACAGCCTCCGTATTGACGGTTGGAGCCTTCGCTGGCTGCATTGGGCTGAAGTGGGCATACATACCTTGAACACTGCAACATTGTCTGCGGCGCTGCCTGGGTCCCCGCCTACGGTCCCTACCATCCTCACTGGTGGTGGACTATTCGCTCACATGGGGCTGGCATCTGGTGTGATGTCAGGGCTTCACAGCACACTTACGTACCATCTCTTCTCACAACCCTTCTCCCGTAGCCTCCACACCAAGTGGCAGGACCGCCTTCAGATCACCATTGAGGAAGAGGATTGGCCTGAGTTTCTCCAAGCCCTGGATAAAGGTGACCGGGAAGCCCAATTTAAATTTTGCTTATTCAAGACGCTCCATGAGTGGTATTAGACTCCACAAAAACTACAAAGGGCTGCCCTTCTACCTCACTTGAACTGCTGGAGGTGTTCGGCTACAGAATGTAACCTCACCCATATCCTTTGTAATTTCCCTTCAATCCAGTCCTTCTGGACTTACATAGGGGACACCCTGGGGATTTCCATGCCTCTCCAGTTCCCCTTTACTCCCCCCATTATCCTCCTACACGATCTTAGAGGCTTCCCTGATCTATCCTGATTGCAACGCCGCCTCCTGCACACTGCGTTGTCCACAGCCAAGCTCTGCATCCTTCGCAATGGTGGCAATGATACAGATGGTATCCCATGAACACATCATCTATGGTATGCAAGACCAGGCCGAGATGTTCACTCAGACATGGGCGCCCATCCTCCGGGATGCTTCCTAAGGCTGATTGCACTGACACTGGCTTCCCCCCTTACATTCCTACTGGGCACAGAGGATAACCTTACACCGGATGCAGTATTATCGGCCCCTCTCTCTCTCCCTTTGTTGGGTCCTTGGCCCCCACACCCGCCCCAGCCTCCCTCACTGAGTCCTTCCCCTCTTTTCCCTTCCCCCCTCCTTATCCCCTGGGGACACTTCTCACCTCACCTCACCTCACCTCACCTTCCCTCTCTCTATCTCTCTCTGTTGCCTCTCCTCCATTCCTATCCCTCTGCCTCCCCCCTTCTCCTCCCCTTGCTCCCACTGGGCATGCGGATGTATGGATCTTCTCCCCTCAGCAGAGACCCCTGATTCAAAGCAGGGTTCCCCCCTTCACCCTCCCTCCCTGATCCACTCCCCTGACCCTTGAACACCCACACCGTCACCCACACCGTCACCCCTCTCCTCCCCTCCCCCCAAGTGCAGCATTTTCTACATGGTTTGAGGCTTGGGGTCTACCCCACCTTGTGGCATAGACAATGGTCTTCCCCCTTCATCGGCCTGCCTCGTCCCCCCCGCACCAGCCCCATGTGGAGCCCCTGGGCACCCGCCCCTCTCTCCCTCCCCCCACCTCCTTAGACACCATGGCACAAGGGCCTCCATACTGCTTGTAATGTCCAGCACACAGCGATAGGGCGAAAGGCCAGATGCCCAGTTTCCATTAGTGACCTGCGCCCTCACTCTTGCAACCCCTATACTCCCCTCCCCCTTCCCTTCCACACCCCACCCCACCCCTCCTCCTTCCCCCCATTTCTCTCCTTTTTATTGTGCCATTCGATGTTCACTATTGCATTTCTTTTGCACTGAAAACCTGTTGTATGCTTTTATTTCAATAAAAATTATGACACAAAAAAAACAAAAAAAACGTAGAGGGAAGACTCTTTAGATTTTTATGAAAGGTTCTACACTATAAAAAAAACACAAATACAGAAAATTCGCTGGTGTGCATTTTGTACAAAAAATTGCACATATGGACAGACTTTTTGTATAGAATGTTCTCATGAATGCCTTTCCTTTACAATCACTTTCTAATGTAAATGTACACACACACTGGACTACTTCACTAAATTCTACAACTTGCCTTCTGACAACTTGAAATTTCACAACTAAAATCACTAGATCTGTAAGTAAATTTCCAATTGCCAGCCACCATCAAAGTGTGTTAGGTATTTTGTCATGATCTGGGTTCATTAGTGTGGTTTTTGTGGCGTATCTATTGTCCTTTTCCGAGAACTAAAATCAGCATTGGAAAATGTGTATATACCTGCCCCAGTGAGTGATTTTGATTGTCTCCATAAGGGTTTGAGTGTGTATAGCTGCCTGCAAATAGAATTGTGCATTCAATCCATGATGTTTACTAGGCTGAATAGCAGATGGTCCCTAAAAGCATCCCTCTGGTCCTAAGAATGCCAATGTTTTTCACTGTGTGCCATATGGCCAGCCCAGTCCTTCCTTCTTCTTGCAGCAATTTTACGCTGTTTCAAAAAGATCCATTCTCCTGCCTCCTTATTCTTTTTCTCTTTTTTCCGTAAAGGGATGTTAAAGGTGGCCCATTAGGCAACACTAAAACAGAAACAATCTTTGTATTAATTCCCCATAGGCAATGAAAGCACAATTCAATGAACGCATTCATGGCACTTTTTAAAAACCCCTGATAAGCAGGTTCAGTTTGGGGTGGCTAATGTTATTTCAATATATTTTATTTTTCCTACCATGCATATACTAAAAGCAAAACCAGAGATGTAGGACTTACATCAATTCTAAGGGACCTAGTCATAAAGTTCTGCACACATGTACATCTACTCCTACACCTAGGTCTAAATCTCCTCTTGGATGAAATTCACCATTTCCATGCAGAGATTTCCACTTAGATGTAGATTAACAAATCTCTATCCCCTAAAAAGAATGAGGAAGTGGAGACTCCTGTAGACAGAACTGGCAACTAAAAAGTTACTATTATTAACCTTCTTGCTGTTGTAAATTTTAAAACTAAAGGTTATTTATTTTTAAATTGAAACCGTGATAAAACACATTTTCCAAACTTCTATTCACATAGGACTACAATATTAACAAGAGACAGCACACTAGAACTAAAACCTAATCTGTTCTTAACGTTAAACTTAATTTTTTATAAATCAAATTATAGTAAATATTAATCCTTCATCACCCCTGTCAGTATCCTTTGTGTTGAATATGTAACATTCTGTGATGCAAGTTATGTATTATTTAATTTGCGATTTATTTTTTAAAATATATTATCATTTACAAAATGTTTTATTTCAATGTTTTTAGGTATATTAAAAATGAAATTTACATTTTTTATTTAAAAATGCTTCTAAATAAAGTTATGTATGTATTATCTGTATGCATCCATATGTGTTAATGTTTTTGCCTGTCATCAGGGATTTGTATGGTAGTGTGTTTCAGTATCAGTGAGTAACCATGCTAGGTGATTGACTTATGTGAAAGCTGGGCTGGAGTACATTTGAGACAGTTTTGTCAATAGCACTACTGTACTAGATTTAAATGTGTATTTTGAGAATTCTATTCGACTTATGTTTATGTGGCTGTGTTTCATATTAGCATGTCCCTCCATTAACTTCTCCTACAATTTCTCTTAATCCCACTAAGATTGCTAAGGTAATGCTAATCGTCATTTTATCTTTGTTGGAACTGTTTTTAATAAAATTTTAGCTGGGAGTTGTGGTGGGGGAAAGCATTGTATTTGAATTTGAAGCGGTGTGTACAACGAACTGGGCTTACTGGGTCTCTTAGCTCGGAAGTCCGTAGCTCGCTCTGCAGGAATTGCTGGGAGCTGATTGGATAGGGGGTAAACCAATCAGCATCTTAGTTGGATGTAGGCTGGGGAAGGCAATTGCCTCGCATACTTAAAGGGAAGAATGGCGCGTCCGCATAGCGGGTGTGCTGGTGGCGCGCCAAGGGCAGGCCCTTCTGCGCCCGTCCGCATCCGGCCGGGGCCAGGGGCCAGTTACTCTGCCCCTCACATAATTTATTCCAGGCATGAACTGTTAGGCTGCGACCGAGGTTGGCAAAATATCTCTCCCCTTATTGCCATGGTTCTAAAGGACTCAGGCATACTGGTAGCTCCCCAAGCTGGGGCTAGCAAGTGTTGTAGCCGGTTTATCAACCAAGCGACTGAGATAAATTCAAGTCCCTCCCTGATATCACTTAAGGTAAATTTATCAGATCTTCAGGAGATTTACCTGAATTCTCGCTCCTTAGTAAGACACCATGATGAGATTTTCGATCTCCTGGAGTCTCTATCTCCAGATATATTGCTACTAACGGAGACATGGCTCACAGAGGAGTCCTCACCGGATATACTCTCTGCTACCCCTGACCAGTATTACATTCTGTTAACTAGCAGGACTTCAGGAAGGAGAGGGGGAAGCATTGCACTATTATTAAGAAAAATCTCCAATTTGTTAAAATGATCCCTCTAGACTTACCTTTGGTTGAGAATTTAGTCATCCAACTGGAGTCTTCGACTCTGTCCCTCATATTTGTACTGTTATATAGACCTCCTAATTACATGCAGGAATTCCCTCGGGCCCAGGTAAAATCGATTGCACCTCTTATTATCGATAACACCAACCTCATTCTCATAGGAGACTTCAAATATTGGGCCAATGAGGAGGTAGGGGGGCAGCAAGCTATAGATCTTACTGCGGCCCTGGGTGATCTCAATTTGGAACAACTGGTGAATTTCCCAACTCACATCAAAGGACATATCCTGGATCAGATGTGGACCACCAGACTCCCAGTGAGGGATCTGAGTATATCACCTTGTCGCTGGTCTGACCACCACCTGATCTCCTTTTCAGTGCCCTTGGCTAGTTGGAATAGCCCCCCACCCAGTCTGCCCATCATAGCTAGAAATTGGGCCCGGGTCAACCTCACAGCCTTCTGCCAGGCATTAAGAAGGTCTATGCCTGGACCCAAGGAGGATATTAGAGCTGGCTGAGGGAGGCAAGAAATGATCATACTCCACTCCATAGAGCTAGACCAGCAAGAACACATGAGGCTAATAAATGGTTTTTTAGACAAATTGAAAGTAGCAACACTTTAACTCCGACAAGCAGAGAGGAAGTGGCGGTCTAAGCATGCACCAGACTCTAAAATTGGGTATATTCAACAATTGAAAATGTATAAATCTCTCTTAAGGCAAACAAAAGTGAGTTTCTTTACGAGCAAAATCATGAGCGCCCTAATAAATCTAAGGAGATATTTAAGATTGTCTCAGACCTATCAAACACGGAGTGAGTCACCCTCTCAGCCACTCCGACGCAAAATCTATGTGACTCACTCAATACCTACTTTGTTAACAAAATTGAGACCATCAAAAAGAGTATCCCTTCCGGTCCCTTAGACAATAAGCCACGATCAGGTGTGGGGAATAGTCACATGATCTCTAGCTTCCCTCAAATGTCACAAGAGGACCTGGTCAATTTACTCACAAAAGTTAAGTCAGGGTCACCAAATGACATTTGTCCACCAAGGGTCACCAAATGACATTTGCCCACCAAAGGTCCTAAAAGCGGTATGTACCGGCTTTGCTGACATGGTACTGTCACACCCGAACCAGTCCATCAACTCGGGGTTGGTCCCAGTGCTTTTAAGAGAGCGATTATTGTTCCCATACTAAAAAAAGCGGGAGCAGATCCTACAGATAAGAAAAACATTCGCCCGGCATCCCTCTTACCATTTTTGGCAAACGTTCTGGAGGTGCATGTAGCCCACCATCTATGTTCCTTTATTGAGGAATCAGAGTTCCTGGACTCAAGTCAGGTGGGATTTAGGCCTGCGCACTCCAGAGGCAGTGATCATGTCAGTTGTTGATGACATGCGGCAGGAAGCTGATAATGGCAATACTCAGGCCTTGGTGCTACTGGACCTGTCTGCGGCTTTTGACATGGTCAATCATGCCATTTTGGCTGACCGGATCAGGGCCGCGGGCATCGAGACTCAGCTTTGAATTGGATCACCTTTTTTTTTGAGTGAGAGATCCCAATCAGTCAGGTTACCCTCCTTTGTGTCATCTGAGGTACATCCGAATTGCGGAGTGCCTCAGGGTTCCTCTCTCTCTCCTCACCTCTTCAATATCTACATATGCCCTTTGGTTAGCTCCATTAAGAACGAAGAAATCAACATCTTTAACTACGCAGATGATATGCAATTACTATTCACGATCAACGATAGCCCCACATCTAGACAAAATTTCAGGACACTATGCGGTACATCCGGGATTGGATGAACAGCAATCAGTTGAAGTTGAATTCCGACAAAACTGAGATAGTTATCACAAAAAGTAAGGTGGACCATTGGATTCCATCACTCTGGCCCTGCGAGATGGGTCCCCCTCCTGCCCCTTAAAAGGCGGTAAAAAGCCTTGGGGTCATCATTGATGAGGAGCTATCGTTTAAGCAGCAAGTAGGCGCCATGACATCGGCAAGCTTCTACCAATTGCGGCGCATAAAAAAGATAAGGACATTTCTTACCAGGGATGCTTTGACCCAGGTAATAATAGCCTTAGTCACTTCTAGAATTGACTATGCCAACTCTCTTTACTTGGGTCTCCCCAAAATCCTATTGCGCAGACTCCAGTTAATCCAAAACCAGGCCGCACGGCTGATACATTATCTGCCCAAATATGGCCATATCTCCAAAGTGATGAAGGACCTTCACTGGCTGCCAGTCGCGCAGAGAACCATGTTCAAGGTGTGCTGCACGGTCTTTAAAGCCTTGTATCTGAACTGTCCTGCTTTCATGAAGTCACAGATCAGCAAGTATTGTCCTACCAGACAACTGAGATCTAGCCATCTACATTATTAGGTGGTCCCTCCGTGTAAAAATCAACGGACTGGAGGACGCAGGTATTCCGTCATTGCTCCGAAAGTCTGGAATACTCTCCCATTGGACCTGAGGTCCACTCTTAACTACACCAGATTCAGGCAGCTTCTGAAGACATGGTTATTCAAACAGGCTTACCAATAACCACGGATCAAGGCTGTATTAGCAACCCAGCGCCAAGAGACCGTTTGGTGAACGTGCACTTTAGAAATAATCAGTAACATAACATCCTTTCCACCTTAAACCCGAACAACCATTTTAATGACCCGCTCCCTTCCAACTGCCTAGCTGCCGTTGCCCAATCCATTATTCCTAGTTGGACTACAATAATCAACGCCTCCCTCCAGCAGGGAACGATGCCTGACTCCCTAAAAGCCGGCCAAGTCCTCCCCATTCTGAAAAAGCCGTCGCTGGATCCAGCCTCTCCCGATAACTTCAGACCCATCTCCAACATCCCCCTGTTAGCCAAAGTGCTGGAGAAATGTGTGCAACAACAGCTAAGCCAACACATTAACAACTTCCACCTGCTCGATGACTTCCAATCCGGATTTAGACCAGGGCACAGCACCGAAACCACCATGCTCCACATCGTGGATGATGCCCTCCAAGCCCTTGACCAAGGCAAAACTTGTCTCCTAATTCTCCTGGACCTATCCTCAGCCTTCGACACGGTTAACCATGAAAAACTACTCGAACGCCTCAAACTCAGAATGGGATTGGATGGCACTGTTCTAGAATGGTTCAGGTCCTTCCTCCAAAACCGGTCACAGAGATTCCTAATCAACGGCAACCTTTCGTCACCATCCCCAGTCACGGTTGGAGTCCCTCAAGGATCAACCCTGTCCCCCACCCTCTTCAACCTTTACCTAGAACCGCTTACTGAAGTATTACGCACTGCAAATATCTCCTATCATATGTACGCTGATGACACTCAGATCTACATCAAAACCTCATCTCTCGAAGAGATTCTCTCCCTGAACGAAGCCCTGAAACTCACCGTCCAATGGCTCGCATCCAATCAACTCAAACTCAATGCAAAGAAAACAGAATTTCTCCTGGTCTCCCTCCCAGTACCAACCTTGATATTCATTCATGGATTAAGGCTATCACAGCCTTAAATTGCCCACCGACCATTGTGGACTCGGCTAAATCCCTGGGAATTACCCTCGACAGCAACCTGAACATGCGGGACCACATCAACTCGATGGCCAAAACAGCCAGATTCCACCTGAGCTACCTTAGGAAATTGAAACCTTTCCTCGATGCTCCCGACCTAAAAATGGCAGTCCAAGCACTCGTCATCTCTAGACTAGAATATGGCTGCTCTACCCTCTCGGGTTTACCCAAGATCTCCCTGGCACCTCTTAAAGCCTGCCTCAATGCGGCCGCCAGACTACTTACCGGCACACGAAAATATGATCATATTTCCCCACACCTGAAAGCTCTCAACTGGCTTCCCCTAGAGGCCAGAATACAGTTGAAGCTAGCATGCATCACGCACAAAGCTTTATACTCTAACTCCCTGCATATCTGGCACAGAAACTTGTGATCTCCGGAGGAATCAGAAACTCCCGATCTGCCAGAAACCTCTTGCTTCAACCTGCACGCTTTCGAAAAAAAAAAATTCAATCGGGCCTTCTCCGGGGCTGCTCCAAGAATATGGAACTCTCTCCCACCCGACATCAGAAGAATCCCTCTCTAACTCGATTCAAAAAAGATGCCAAAACCTTCCTTATGGGCAAATTCCTCGCTTAAGTTTGGCCTCATGCTTCACTATGGCCCTGACCTATGGCCGTCCACTGCCTCCCTTCGGACTACCTAGCCGCCCATCGGAAACTTGGTACCTTGTCTTGAATAATTGTAAACATAATCTGTATATATGTAACCTCGTCTTCAGTATTTGGTTTTGTAAACTGTAAATACGTGTCCTTCTCTCCCTTATATCTCCGGCACCCGGCCCCCTACTACTCGATCTGCAATTGGTTGTTTCTAAGCCTGTCTGTATATTGTTTGCTCTCATGTAAAGCGCTCTGATACCCTAACGGGTCAAGTTCGCGCTCTATAAAACACATAAAATAAAATAAAATAAAATAAAATAAATAAGGTAGGAGTAAATAATCTGCGTCAACCTTCCACTTCCCTTTCTCTCTTCCATCTTTACTAGTGAATTGCAAACCCCTGTGTGCAGAGATCTCTGCCACCGAGGTGGTAATTTCCATGTAGAAAAGATAAGAGACAAACAACTACAGCAGGAGATTTGTGATTTGCATTTTGGAGTTTATAAAGTAGTACTACTTTATGTACTCCAAATGCCTTTTAGTACTAGCCACAAACTTTCCAAAGGAAAGGAGAGGGCAAGCCTATGTTAATCTTCTCCCATGTTCTACTGGATATCTGTTGGCTATTGCCACAAGAAATAACAAAGGCATGGAAATCAAACAATTTGCATATGCATAGAAATGCTTTCCTTTTCCCAATATCTATGATGGAAAATCAATCTTGTTTGAAGCACATTTATCATGAATCATCCTTCTTTTAACATCGTATCAATGAATGGTTTATAAAAAAATGTTTTTAATTCTAAGTTATCAATATTTATTAGGACGGGAATTCACCTCTCAAAATAGATACTTTAACATTATTAGAGTTTCTCCTGGTAGAGCATTTTAAAGTATCCAGTAGGTATTTATTTTTTTATGCAGATTATATAGATTCCACTGTGTCTCTTTCCCTCACATTGCACTGATTTTGACAGCATTTCTTCTTGCACCATACCTATGCCTGGGAATATTTTTAATTTTAGATAATTTGTAGCTTTGTTCTTTTCCTCTTTAATAATTTAAGGGTAGATATTGGGGATATTAGAGACCTCAAGATCATCGCCGTTTAGCGGCAGGAAACTGCCGCTAAACGGCGATAATGGGCTTAATAATATGCGCTATAGAATTCAATAGAAGCACAGGTTAGATGTCCTGCACATCTAACCTGTGCTTCTATTGAATTCCATAACGCATATTATCAAGTTCATTATCGCCGTTTTAGCGGCAGTTTCCTGCCGCTAAAACGGCGATAATTTTAACGTGGGTCTTGCTAATATGCCCCATTATTTGTTCTTTTTTTACTTTACCTATGCTGAAAATTGTTTATCATTTCGTCATATGTATGTCTACTATTGTTTTCTTAACTTAATATTTAAACTTGCCTTTGTTTCTCCATGCATAGTACGCATATTAGTTTATCTCAAAGAGCGTAGTTTTTTTTGTATACAATATCCCTTCCTACATTTGAGTGTCACATTACTGATGCCAATATTGTTTCTATGAATGTCATGGATATGTTGTTGCCAAATTCTAGATTTACCTTTGATTCTACATTTACATCTGTGATTTACTGTGCTTTTCTGGAATTGTTTCTTCTTTAAATTACGTGTCCCCTTAACGGTTTATCCTTTCACCTTGTATTTGACTGATACTATTTCTCCTTGCAGAGAATCAATAATTACTATTGTTTCACAATACACAGCATCTCAGCCTAGAACTACTTTTTATTTATATTGTTGTAGAATTGCATAGTTTGAAATAACTGTTGAGGCACTCAAGCGTTTGATATTGTTTGTTCCTCAGTATCTAAGCCTAATATTTTTTCTCCTTCCATGTATCTTCAAAGCAAAGTAACTCAGCAATCTAAGTATATTATCGGACATTTTTTTATTTGAATCCTGGCTCACAAACCCAGCCATCATCCTTCAGAGGTAAGTAAATTGCTTGTCCTGGCATTTGGAAATACAAACATGTCTATTACAACATTCAAGGCCAGATGAACAAAGCTGTTTTGAGGTCACCAATGGCCCAATTTACAGAATCAGGTCAGTTGTGACAGCAAAAAAACTTTTTTATGTACAAACATCAAAATGCGGGGGCATATTAGCAAGGGCACTATCGCCGCTTTAGCGGCACTTTTTGCCGCTAAAGCGGCGATATTTATATCGCCCTATCAGCAAACTGTCTCTAACAGCAGTGAGCGACAGTTTGCGGGCATTAGCGCCCGTTTTTTTACCGCTTTGCATGTCAGCGATATTTATCGCTAATGACATGCAAAGTGGGCGTTCCCGACGAACAAACCTGGGAAACACTCGCTAACAGGCCTATCGCCTATTAGCAAGGTGGCCATGGCCCCAGTTAGCGACGTGAAAAGTCGCGCTAACCGGGGTCATCGCCATTTATTTAACACCTGCAATTAGCAGGTGTTAGCCATACCTAACATGGGGGTGGATTATGCTGATACGACCACAGGGTCGTATCAGCAAGGTGTTCTCCTTCTCCATGCAACATCGCTGGTTTTTCAGCGATGTTGGCCCATTTCCCCGCTATCGCTGGAATATTCATCGCCATAGCGCTAATCGTTGCTAATACAGCGTTAGCGTGGCGATATATTCCAGCGATAGCCGGCGATAAAAAAAATCACGCTAAGCAGGGTTAGCGATGAATATCGCCTCTTCTTGCTAATATGCCCCGCGATTCCTTAACATGTTAGAGACTCTCAGTTTGTGTTTGCTACCAAATACCAGTTCGGTGCTTGGAAGGGGCTTCCCTTCCAAATACCCAAATAGAATGGTATGCATTAATGTTTTGCAACTGAATTCTAGTTGCAAAACATTAATCTTTTACAGACTACAAAGTTGCAGTGGTAACCGATTCGCAATTGGGAAGGGGTCTCCTTGGGACTCCTTTTCTTTTGTGATTGTAAAAAAAAAAAGTTTGAGAGGGGTTAGTGATCCACGGGACCACAAAGTCTTCTCACACAAACAAAACAAAAAGAAAGAAAGTTTCCTTTAAGGGAAACCAGGTGCATTTAAAAAAAAAAGACTGCTTTATAAAAGAGCAATCCCAGACATGGTGGTATGCTGACCCCCAGCATGCCACCATCCCTGTGATGACTATCATTCCTAATGTTTTGCAAACTGTGACCTGCCTCATTAATATTCATGAGGTAGAAAAATGTGCACCTCATTTGGAATAACTATTTAGAAAATAAAAGTTTCATGCAATAGGAACAGCGATTTCCTAATTGTGTTTCAGAGGTATCCCTAATTAGGAAATTGCTGTTTCCAATGTTAGTCTATCTGGTCCTTAGAAACAGGAAAGACATTAGTATTATTACACTTGAAAAAGTAAGATATTTACTGAAATTAGAAATTGCAAAAACAAGTTATTCGTTTTTACTTTTTTATACCTGCCATTGGTATCTCTTTCACTCCAACAATACTCAGAATTTTGGAGCTCTTGCTCTTGGTAATATGCCTGGCATTGTGTACTTCCCTTCACAGTATCAATCATCCATTGCTATGTTTTTCCTTCCACTAGATCTGTATTTAACATTGTTTATTTTTCTTTACAACATCAATATCCTTATGTATTTATCCTCAGAAACAGTGAGCACAGTTGTTTCTCTTTTCTTGGTATCTATACAGTTTATCCCATAGCCGTTCTGAGTGTTTGTTTTTAAATCTATATGCAGAGTTTACTAGTAGCATTTCCACACCTTCCAGGCAAAATGTCCTTACCTGTGTGAATGTGTTTGCAACACCTGTCAGCTTCTTGTCACTTGGATTTTTAGACAGCACTAGGTAGTAGGCAGTGAAAGATATGAAATAGCAGCCCTTCCACATTTCAAACAAATCCTGCATTTTGCAACAGAGGTTAAGGTTGCTGTGGTATCAATAGTGTGTTCAGGGTTTATCTGTCTCCAAGTTGTTATCTGCTAACCCCATTAAGACATATACAATAATGTAGTGGGCATAGTATGTCTGGAGATGGTGTTAAAACAGTAATAGTAGTAGATAGTGTACTATCTTGTTTCAGAAAAACAATTTGCACAATATATAACTAAACAAGTATTAGAATGGCGCTCACTGTTGCAAAGTGGGCTCTGCCCAAGTAGGTCCCCAGTATTTTTCACTTTGACTACCATTTAAAGGCCAGTAGGCTTAAGAAAAATTCTCATGTTGACTAGAGCTGGTCACCAGGAGCAAACTTTGTCCAGAACCATCAAAATCAGCCCAACAGGGTAGAAACTATCTACCTGGGTGGACAGAGCAGAGAAAGAAATGTGTTACACTTCACCACCTTTCCTGAGTATGTCTTGGACTGCTCTGCTTCTCTACCCTGAGATAGTCAAATTCTGCATGGACTACTTGGTTCCCAGTAAAAAGGCAATTAATTGAGGACTTATTACTTGTGAAAGATTCACATCCTTTGCAACTGATAATCGAATTTCTCACACTCACTATTACAGAAGTTACAAATAATTATTTAGGCATGGCCAACTTCCTATATGCAATTCCCTAAGATACAACAGAAATATAAAAATGTTTGCACATTTTGTCCTGCTATTATCATAAATGTAATCACCCTACTAGTGAGACGGTTACTATTACGACCAAATCATAAAGCTGCTGCCTCATTCACAGTCCTTCAAACTACTTTACTAAGAGTGCTACGTATTTAGGTCTAGTATCATGTAAAACTGGACAAATTTACTACTTTACCAAAATTGGTATGTATTTAAGTCTAGTATCATGCAAAGCTGGACAAATACACTATATGGGGCTGATTCACAAAGAGATGTCTAATTGCGGACTTCTTTGCACAAACAGATTTCTACACCCAGATAGTATTCGCCAACTGCAAGTGGAAATATCAACTTATTATTAACATTCAAGAGTGTTGGCCTTTTTAAATGAGATGGTGGTGCCTCCCGTGACAGAAATTGCTGACATAACGTTACTCGTGATTATGCGCCTGTTTGGAGAGTTCTCTGCTCTGCTAATGGAGCTCTCTGCAATTGTGGCTGAGAACACTGACAATGGGGCAGAGAACTCTGAATGGAAGGGAATAGGGAAACACTATACACATAACTCAAATCTCACACACATGGCAAATATTAATCACAAATTTACATTACTTTACATAAATGCACCTTAAACCTTAAGTTCTATCTTCTTCCAGTGCTTAATTTGAGCCGGTGGTGGCCTATTGGCCTAATTTTTGGGAGCTGGCACTTACTTTTCCTCATTAGCTATTGAACATGAGCTGCAGTGGGAAAAACACCACAAATGGGAAAGAAGGAGGAAGAGAAAGACAGAAAAATGGGCACAAAGGGAGAAAGCAGAACCGGAAGCAGTGAGCTAAATGGACAGCAAGTCTGGTAGTGGATTAAAGATGAATTCAACACTATGTAGCCTTAGTATTTGGTGCATGAATTTTAAAGAGCACCGCCGGAGCAGAATTGTGGGCATTGGCACTCATTTCTTTATAAATTAAGCCCTGCCTTCTTCCCCTTGGACTGCCTCACTAATAGAATGCTACACAACAACTATGTATTTGAAAATGTAACCAGCCCCTCTCAAGAGAAAGAAGAACTTCACTGATGAGGAGGCAGAACTTGTTGTTGCCTTTATAGTTGATCATTACAAATAACTACATGGTCTGTCTCCATACACTTGTAGTGGACTGAAGAAGAAAGTCATGTTGCAGGAGCTGAAAGCCTATGTCTATGTTAATGCATTGGTGTTGCAGAGATGGCAAATGCTTTTCCACACAGGTGACCTAGATCCAATCGCAAACTCATGTTCCTCAAGAAGCATGTCCTCACCACCATGCACCATGGTCCGACTATATAAATTGCTTGTTCTGGAGAACTCCAAAGTCAGGTAAGAAATAAACACCCCTCTCTCATAACTAGTTCTTGAATTACCACTCATGTCAGTCTGATTTCTATCATCCTTCACATATAGGTAGAAATCAAATATATGCCCCTCATACACAGTCACTATCACCACCTCCTTTCCAGAAAGTAAAGCGTTGAAATTGATCTCAACACACTCTACCTTTCTGACATACAGTCCCATATCTAACCCTTGGTTATCTACATCTGGAGCAGGAATACATCTGAATAGCAGGGCAATACACTGGGGCACCCGGCTGGTAATGTACCTTGGTTTTTGCCCCAAGCATTGACATTAGCTTGCTTGTGAGATGGACGCAGTGTCTCCACTGCCCTCTCAGAAAGATCCAGTGGTCATGTGCTGGGCTTTGTCCTCTCTGCAGGGTTGCCCCCAAACCTTTTGGCTTCACCCACCTTTTTTCTGAATTTGCTTTTGTTGGCCTTGGGACTCTGTGTACTTCACTACTGCCAACCAGTGCTAAGGTGCTTGTGCTCACTCCCAACAACATGCTAAAATTATCTTACAGTTGACATATTCAATTTACTTATAAGTCTCTAGTAAAGTGGCATATCATATACCCAGGGCTGGTAAATTAAATGCTACTAGTGGGTCTGCAGCACTTATTGTGCACCCCCATGCCCCATTAAGTAGCCCCTTAAAACATTCCCTAGGCCAGCCATTGCTCCTGTGTGCAGTTGTAAGCTTCCAATTCGACTTGGCAAAATAATCCCTTTGCCAAGCCTTAATCTCCCTTTTTATTACATATAAATTACCCCTAAGTTGGGCCGTAGACAGCCCATGGGGCAGGTTGCAGTCTAATTAAAAAGTTGGGCATGTACTTTTAAGTTTTACGTGTCCTGGTAGTAAAAGACTCACAAATTCATTTTTCACTATTCTGAGACCTACCATTCCCATAGGATAACATTGGGTTACCTTATTACATTTAATAAATGCTAACATTTGATTGGGAGCAGGTATGAAAGTCATGTTAGGTGTCAGAGGAATTGTGATTTAAACCATCTACAATTGTAAACTGGGATTTTTAGTCACAATTCTGAAAATCACACTTTCAGAAAGTTGACATTTTCTTGTCCTAACCATTTGGCGCCTGCAGCCTGTTTCTGAGTCACGTAATTAGGAGTAGTTGGCAGTTGGCATTTGTGTATTCCTCCCAGACAGAACAACAACAGAGGGTCTGGGAGTAAGCAGGACGCACAACTCTAGCAGGACAGGGGGTGGAGCTGTCACCTATCACATTTGCACTTCATAAGCACTGGCCCAGCTCACACATAAAGGACTTCAAACTAACCTATTGTGCCCCAGACAGACTGAGACCAGGCCAGGGAGGCAGTACATTCCGGACACCTCTGTAGGGGGAAACTAACACTTCAATGTGGGCACCAGGTATAAAAAGGGGACCCTCAGACCCACTGCTCAAATCACTTCTAGACTTATGGAAGACTCAGAAGAAGGACTGTTCTGCTGCCCTGCTTCTCTGCTGCAAGAAGGACTGCCAGCTGCTCTGCTGCCTTGCAAGAGGACTGCTCTGCTGCCCTGCTACCTGAGGAAAGTCTTGACCTGCAAATTGAACCCAGGACCACCAAAGTGACTCCAATGGCTGGTTGCCTGGCCTTCTCTTCTGAGCTATGGGGACACATCAAGCTACAACACCCTTGAACTCTGCACCTGGACTCTGCCTCCTGTAAGTCCTAACGCCCCCAATTGGTGCCTCCCCAGTCCTGGGCCCTTGGAAGTGTGGACAAAGGAACTCTGACAGCCCAGTTGTGTTTCCCATCAGAACCAATACAGCATGAAGAAACTTGACAAAGACCTTGCAGCTCCTCATCGGAACAGAGGCAGCTCGATGAGGACCCCACATTGCTTACCAGAACCAATGCTGCAGGACGCATCTCGACGCAGGACCACGCCTTGCTCCTCTGAACTGTCGCTGCGCAGGTCAATGCCTCATATCAAGGACATAAGGTACAATTTTTAACAGGCCTTACCTAGTCCCTGTAGCCAGACTATGCTCCATTACAGTTGGGCTGAAATTGTGACTTTGTCTCGATTTAGGACAATAAGATAACCACAGTTGGAGCTTTGTGCTTTAAGGCACTATTTTTACATATACATTTAAAGTTGAATATCTCAAGTTCTGCTAATTGGATTTTTGGTGTCAAATAATTGAATATATTTTGAGGCTTCATTTTGGCCTCCACCCTCTTCTCTTTATACATTAACAATCTGGCGCAGGTACTTGACTTCCCAAACAATGATGCTCCCAAGATAGCCTCAGCTAAGATACCCACTCTCCTGTTCGCCAACAACAGGTTACTTATATCTAAAACCCCTTCAGGCCTCCAGGCCATTTTAAATCGCTTCTTGACATTTTGTTCAGATTGAGACCTGGAACTTAATATACGAAAAACTACATTTATGGCCCTAAAAACATATAAGTTGAGTATGGTGAACATTTCTGTGGGCAACGTGTCTCTCGACCAAGTATATACAACTTCACCTACTTGGGGGTAAGTTTGCCACATAATTTTAGAAGGAAGCATGAAGTGTGTAAAAATGCACTTAGGCTGACCCAAGAGGCAGGAGCGCTCCTTAAAATGGCAAGGAAAATAAAATTGAAAAATTAGCTTCCAGCTCTTGAGATTTACAGGGTCAAAGCTAAAAACTCAGTACGTTATGGTATGGAACTTTGGGGGCTTGGGGACATAAAGGAGTTGACATATGCAGAAAATAAATTCTTAAGGAGTTTAACTAATCTCCCCATTAGAAATGAGATTATTTCCCATCGACATGCATGCAAGACCACTGCTATATTGGCATAGGCTTTGGTCTATTCCCGAGCTGGAACCGTATAGACGGCCAATTAAAGAACGATTATGCCATATGGACCATCTTAGAATCTCATGGCTAGCTAATATAAAGAACATGCTTCAACATCTTGGGCTTGATTCTCTTTGGACCAACCCGGAAAAAGCTGTAAAGCAATCTAGACAGCAGATAAAAAAGAGGTTTTGAGACTTTTATTGGGGAGAAAAGATTAAGTACTGCAGGCCAGGTAATCTGACAGACCAATTCTTGGATCACAAGAACCTCCCATTGTATGAAACATCCTTTTAAACTATAGAAGGCTCCCAATCCAGACAACTTTATTTGAAATGTAGGTATGGCACACTTCTGATCTTCTTGTTTACCTCAAGATGGAGCGATGGGAATAGCTCAGACGATGCATGCCCTGCATTCTCCCAGTCATCTAAGTCAATTGCTCGCTCCTTATTTTTTTGCCTGAACCTACAGGCCCCCCAAAAGATGGATCATTGCAGTGTGCCATCTCATAGAGGTGAGAAGATGCAAAATAGCGCTTTGTATCCTGAAAACTGACACGAGGGAGGTGATAGTGGTTAGCATGACTACATATTTGCAAGCGACTCGGCTAATCCGTACAAAATGTTTGGTGGCCCCTTTACTGAAAGGACCAAGAATTAGTCCTTGAGCATGCATCTGGTGCAATAGGAGATTCAGAATAAATGTTTAAAAGTAAGGATAAGAAGCCAGCCTTCATTTATGACCCTGGTATTTAGAGTCTTAGCTTATCAGCCTTCAAAAAATCAGTGGCCCTTATGTGAAAAGGGAGTAACCAAACCCATATGAGATGTAGGGCCTTTGCCCAATTATTTTATTTTAGGAACATAAAAAGCAGCACCAAAAGTTAACATTTACAGGAATTGTATCAAGTTTTAGCAAATATTTTCTAGCTTTCTTCTATAAATTTTAGAATGTGATGATGTAAATAATATGCTCTTTATTATGTACGTTTTGTGTATTTTGTAGCTGAAAAAACTTTGTTGTTGTTGCTAGGAGAATCCCCTTTGTTATCCTTGCCATAGCCCTTGGAAAGTTTTTGGTACACCAGTAGAAACACGTAGGATTTATATAGTTATGCAGATCATCTAAATATGATACATGTATTTTTCTACAATCTTCTACTTGATTCCATGCTGACAGTGTTGGCAAGGAATTACCAAGAATTTAGATTATTTTAATATATTCCTGTAGGAGGGCGGCTGAGCTTTATATTTTTATTGGAACTTTTTTTAAAACAAAAAGTGGGCAAAATACGGAATGTTTTGATGCTCTGACAGATTTGCACAGAACAGAAATTATTTTAGTGAAATTTTAGCAAGGAAAGCTACTGTATCGTTCATTTTCACAGTATGGATGCAGTATAATCTGGTCTTATTTTAAGCGTTTCAAAATGTGTATTTTGTAATTGCCGCATATAAAGTATCTGTTATGCTTTAGTGTATGTTTTATGGATTGTAATCCCAAATAAACAGTTTTGATGAAGATGAAGAATACATTTTACTCTCTATTTCAAAATTGGTGTGGAATGTTTCTTGTGCTGTATTTTCACTTTAATATTGTTTGTGTGCTGCATAAATACTTTACACATTGCATCGAAGTTAAACATGACTGTGTTTGTGCCAAGCTACCAGAGGCTTTAACATACATTAATTTAACAACTTTTTTGTGGTTCACCCTGTCAAGGATTGTGGCTGTTGCTTGAGTAGGGTTTCGCCCCCCTTAACCAACAACTCAATATTATATTATTGTAGTGAAGCCATTATTGTGACTCGCAGGAATGGGCTGGGAGTAGACATTAGTGAATTAAGCTGCTGCTCCTAGTCTCTAACGTTGTTGAGGATTACATCACATGAGAGAGTGTAGAGATGCAGAGTAGATTCGAGAAGTGTGGGGTGGATGGCACAGAGTGCACTGGCATAGAGTGGTATCTAGCAATGACTGTTTCTCTGAATATGCCAACGGTTTTGATCCTTTACTGTAACTCCTCTTTTTCCTCCTCCTTCATTAATAAATCCAAAAGTAAGAAGTAGCTGATGAGACTCTGGTAAATGTATCTTTAAATATATTATTTAGCAACATAATATGCAAACATCTATCTGGAAGTGAAATGTAACTGCACTAATAAAATAACAATTTCAAAATTAAAAGTAAACTCTAGCAAACATTATAACTAAAAAAAAAGTAAGAGGCATTTTTAGAAGTAAAGGCTCTAAATAAAGTAAATAAAAAAACAATGGATTTAATAAAATGGTGTTGTTTCGTGGTTTACAATACCCTAAAAATCATATTACTCCAAGACGGTATTATAGATGATTTGTAGAATGATGTCTCAAGCCAGACGTTTATTGCTAAATTAAAAAGACCTTTTAAAAAACATAGGGCATATTAGCAAGACCCACGTTAAAATTATCGCTGTTTTAGCGGCAGGAAACTGCCGCTAAAACGGCGATAATGGGATTGCTAATATGCGTTATAGAATTCAATAGAAGCCCAGGTTAGATGTGCAGGACATCTAACCTGGGCTTCTATTGAATTCCATAACGCATATTATCAAGTTCATTATCGCCGCTTTAGCGGCAGTTTCCTGCCGCTAAAACGGCGATAATTTTAACGTGGGTCTTGCTAATATGCCTCTCAGGACATATTAGCAAGACCCACGTCAATATCGCCGCTTTAGCGGCAGGAAACTGCCGCTAAAACGGCGATAATGGGCTTGATAATATGCGCTATGGAATTCCAATAGAAGCCCAGGTTAGATGTCCTGCACATCTAACCTGGGCTTCTATTGAATTTCCATAACGCATATTAGCAAGCCCATTATCGCCGCTTTAGCGGCAGTTTCCTGCCGCTAAAACGGCGATAATTTTAACGTGGTCTTGCTAATATGCCCCATAATCCTCCCTGAGAACCAAGGGCAAAATTCAGCCTTTAAAGCCTTGGAGCACATCAACCATAGTTATCAAACAAAGAAACAAAGAGATCCGTGTAGCCTCCAGCGTTTAGTAAAAAAATCAAATACTGGTTACCTTCAAATTACCACAGAGGCAGAAGAATGAAAACTTCGCAAGGGATGGTTCACTTGTTAGTTACAAGGTGAAACACTCTAAGATAAAGATGAAAATGGCACAAATGCTGTGGAGATGGTGTATACGGATGTAATTCTCATGTTTGAGAAGAAAAAGTTAAAACAAACTATCAGAAACAATGGACTGAAAAAGAATAAAAGTTGATGTAATCTAAATCCAATGGGAATTTTTTGATTAAAACATGGAAAATAATCTGAAAAATTTGTGAAACACCAAGTAAAGGATGCACTAATTTTAAATGAACCTTTACCTATTCGTGAAGTTTTGCAATTGCAAAAAACACTTATTACAACATAAAGGGCAATTTGCTTTTTCATAGCCATTTCAGCAATTAGAGAAACTGAATAAGTGCTAGTGTCTTCAACCATGGCTGAAGTTATTAAGGTAATTATTATTACACAGAGCTCTAGGACGAGTTGTACAAAAAAGCCATTTAGCGATTTTCTAATTGCGAGTTTTAATGAATCGCAATTAGCAATTTGCAAAATGGCATTTACGGTAGCTGGCCGCTCGGAAATTGCGACTTGGAAATAAGTTGCTTTGCGAAATATGAAATTATATTTTTGTGATTACCTATTCGGTCGCAAATAGCTAATGTGGTCGCAAATAGCATCAGCCTCAATAAATAGCAATTCTGTTTCTTTGTTCAGGGAGATGACCCCCTGTGAACAGGACGTTCATGATTCCAGCAGCCAGGAAGGGAAGCAGAGAGAGGCCGGAGAGCTGCAGAGCACAGGCAGTGATCTGAGGACCCCCAAACACCAGTCATGCAACAGCAGGAATGGCCGCCCAGGGTTAGGGGAAGGAGGTGGGGAAGAAGAGAAAACTGAAGTTCTCAGAGCAGGAACTGGAGATCCTTACTGAGGAGCATTGTAAAAACCATGACCTCCTGTTTGGCAGGACATCCATGAATGTTCCAGAGACACAGACACACAAGATATGGAAGGGGATGCAGCAGAAGATAAATGCTACGGGTAATGAAAACTGGCCCTTTCCACCAAGCAGGGCATACATTGGACCTAATTTTCTCTACTGATAAGCTCCCACAAATTGACACTCCATTGCCTATGACATGGACAGATCACTTTTTAATCAGCTTCCCAATTCCACGGACCACGGTGCCCAGTACATCGAAGGCCCAGCACCAATTCATCACCAGACCATTGAAGCAGATCACTGGTGACTCTTTTTATGCAGCCTTCCCGACTTTCAAACCAGACAACCCGTTAGATATCAATGCAACTCTTGCACAGTTTAACGATTCTCTTGTGTAGGCATTCAACATCGCGGTTCCCAATAAACCACTCACTAGGAAATATTCCAGACCCAATGCACTTTGGTACTCAGCGGAATTGAAAACTGATAAGACCCACTGCAAAAGTCTTGAGCACAATTCGAGGTTGTTTAAAAGCAATTCTGACAAATATTTAAAGATGCACTTCGCTCCTATCATTCCATAATAAAGACTGCTCATAAACAATTTATTGTTTATAAAATTTACAAGGCTGGCAACTCCTCCAAAAAGCTTTTTAAAATTGTTAAAACCTTTGTCCAACCACAGGCCTGCTCCTCTGATCCCCCAGCATCACAAGTCTTTTGTGACATCCTGGCAACTCACTTTCAAACTAAAATAAAAACCATCTACAATAGCTTTCAATCTATAACCATCTCCCCCACCACTAGACAACATCACTCTAGCTCTGTGACACTTGAATGTTTTGAGCCCATCTTTCTAACCTAAATGATCGACTCACTAGCTAAAGCAAAATACGGTTCTCCTGCCAATCCCTGTCCTCCAAAAATCATTTCACGTTTCTCCCCCCATCTTTCCCCGGCCATTAATGTACTATGCAACCAATCTTTGACCTTAGCCACAATTCTGAGGCAATGGAACGCAGCCCAAGTAGCCCCCATCTTGAAGAAACTAATCCGCTGACTCCACGGACCCAACCAACTACCGCCCCATATCTCTCCTCCCTCTGCTGGGAAAGACATTTGAGGTCCATATCAACAAACAGCTTATGGCCTACCTAGAACAGAACAATCTGTTGGACATCTCTCAGTCAGGTGTTAGACCATCCCACAGCACAGAGACTACTTACTTGCAGTAGTAGACACCATTAGACTATCTCTTGACAATGGACGACCAGCTATGCTGGTGCTGCTTGATCTATCAGCTGCATTCTACACAATCTCACACACAATCCTGATACAACGTCTGCAGCAGATAGGTATCAGGGGTTCAGTCCTTAGCTGGTTGAGAGACTTCCTTAAAGACCTAGTCCAAACAATGGGTCCGTATCACTCCAGGACCTTTTCCCTGAACAAAGGATTTCCCTAGGGTTCTTCCCTGAGCCCAACACTCTTTAATGTGTACGTAGCCCCTTGGCCCGACTGATTAAATCCTTTGGATTAGAGACACTATCATACCCGGGTGACATCCAGTTGGTTGCCTCATTCGGGCAGGACATCGAGAATGTCAAATAAAGATTCTCTACCTGCATCAGGGAGATTCCCTCCTGGATGTTCTGTAACTGTCTCCAACTCAATGGGAGCAAAACTGAAATTCTCTTGTTTGGCAAGGCCCTAAGTCTCTGTACTTAGGACTGGGGGCTGGCAGAACTGGGCCCCACCCCTTTACCCAGTAGAATCACAAGAAACCTAGGCATACTCATAGACGATCAACTATCAATGCGAGACCATATATCCTCCACATGTGGCAGCTGCTTTGGTACCATGCGTCTTCTTAAAAAGGTCTTTAAATGGCTCCCATTTAACTCATGTAAAACACTCACCCAGGCGCCGGTCATTAGCCGTCTAGACTATGGTAATGCCTTGTTCCATGCCTACAACAAACCCCTCCTGTCCCAACTGCAAGTCATTCAAAACACAGCACACATATGATTAACAGCCTGCCACCAAGGACCCCATCTGCCCTCACACTCAGAGCCTTACATTGGCTCCTGATTCGCAAGAGTGCCCTGTTTAAATTGCTTAGTATAACTTACAAATCCCTATCAGGCTCTGGCTCAAAATATCTGCAAAACAGGTTCATTCCTTATGTCCGTAGCAGGAATCTGCGATCTAGCAACCAATCCTAACTATGGCTCTGCCAGATACACACAGTTTAATATGGAGGCCGTGCCTTTTCCCACCTGGGCCCGCTCCATTGGAGCAAACTACCTCTGACCATCCGCATGTGCCCTACCTTAGCGGAATTCAAGAAGCATCTCAGGACCTGGTTGTTCTAAAACCACTGCCTCTGCTTCAGCCACCTGCCATCCATGAGCTGAGATGTCCCCACTGGGATGAGTCGTGCACTATATCAAGCAACAAATAACATAATATAACATAACATTCCAGATCCCAATAAATAGCGACTCACAATTCAGTCGCATCGCTATTTTTAGTTTGTGAATGGCTTTCGTACATGGCGTATGGCTGTTTTTCCATTGGCAAACCAGTTTGCAACCAATTTGCAATCGCAATCCTTTGGTACATCTGGCCCCTAATGTTTTGTTAGAGAATCTGAAGAGGTTTATTCTCTCTGAACAAACTTCCAATTCCTTTCTTAGTTTTAAATATCTGAGCGATAAAATCAAGAAATAGTATGACTAATTTTTAAACGCTCTCAAATAAAATGAGTATTAATGCCACAAAATAGCACAAACTAGGATGATTGGCAGTCACTAAGCAATCAGTGGTTTTTATTGCTGTTGTGTATGGTGAAAGAAACTCCAACAGCTTCTGGAGCGCCATCCTGGAACCTGGGAGCCAGGCACTGGGTGTCCAGCCCCAGTGCTGCCCAGGCTCTCATCAGTGAACTAGCAAGGGCATATTAACCTACTTATGCAGTGGAGCTTGTGCTGCACCTTAGAAGTTCAGTCATGGGTACACTGGGACACTAATTGACACAGCCTGGGGCCTGGGCCTGAGAACCCTACTAAGGGGCTCACCTAGCACTATAACCTGAACTCAGACAAAGCTTTCTTGCCTACCATAGATGTTGAATCCTCACCACACCGGTGGAACTTTATCATGGGTTGCTTGGGACTACAAGGGCCAATGCCTAAGGTGCTTATTTACAAGCCAATTGCGATGCCGGTGCGTAATTTATTTTGACTCACCAGCGGCTCAGTGTGCCTGTACATATTTTCAAGGCTACGTAAACCCACCCTGCTTTGTTTTTCATGGCTTTGTAAATATGGCCCCCTTTCACGTATTACTCTGTGTGAAAGGGGCGTTCCATGGGTGTTGCTGTGGGTGTTCCCACGCAACATCCATGAGTCATAAGTCATGAGTCATAAGATTTTATTAAGCGCACATAGGTCTCAAATCGATAGCGAAAACCGGTGAAGGGAAACTGACAGGAGGAGGAGAGCAACTGACAGGAGGAGGAGAGCGGTCAAAAGAACCAGGTTGTTAGCCTCTTTGGAAACTGTTTGTGATCAGTGACCATACGAAGATGCAATGGAAGTTCTTTCCAAAATACTGGAGCTAGATGAGAAAAGGATCTACCACCGTTCCTGGTGGTACGAATCCTGAGTGGAGTAAGAAGATGTTTAGTTCCTTACCTGAGAGTCCTATTAGGTACGTACCAGTTGAGTTTTTGGGCAAGGTAGCTTGGCCCATTTCCATACATGGTCTTATGTACCAAACAGATGATCTTGAAACAAATTAGTTTCCTGATGGGGAGCCAGTGAAGAGATTTCAGACTGGGTGCAGACGGGGACCAAGTCTAGCGGCAGTGTTCGGCAAGACTTGGAGTCTAGTGAAAACCTCTTCATTGATGGAGGCCATCAGGTCATTTCCGTAGTCGAGCCAACTTATAATTAGACCCTGAACAAGTGGGTTCCTTGATTCTACTGGAATCCATTAAAAGATCTTACGTAGGCTTCGCATTAGTCCATAGCAAGTGCTCATTATATGGTTTACATGAAACCTGATGCACTCCCAGATTTACAAGGTTTTGTAAACCTGGGAATACGTTAGATTCCTACACCTTCCCAAATATTGTAAATGAGGCCCTAAGAATAGAGTGCTGCACCATGCAGACCTCTTCATCTCTCAGTCACTCATCTTCAGAGCTGTCCCTGTGGGCTTCATAGATCCCAAAGGCAACCTCCCTGCACCCTTTTTACTCACTGATGGATGTGGGGGGTCCAGAGATTCCTTTACATGACCTACAGTATTCTAGGAGAAGGAGATTGGTCTTTCTGTTATCTTTGGTTACAGTGGGTGTTTGAACAAGTGTACTCCTGGAGCACTTAGTGGGCAAAATCTTTAAATGCGTCCTCACAGGGACTTCAAGGGCAGCCAAGAATTCTGGTCTTAATCTTGTCAATTGGTTATATGAGATATGTGGCCAATGGCCAAGTAAGTATGGGCCAATTCATGGTTCATGTCATTTTTGTACATAATTTATTTATTTATTTATTTATTTATTTGTAGAGCGCAGCATTCATCCCAAGGGATATCAAGGCGCTAGTCACAACAGTGCTTGGCTGCTGGTCTAAAGGAATTAATGATTGTTAATTTTTAGGGAACAGGTGGGTTTTAAGTTTTTTCCGGAATATCAAGTATTCGGATGTAAGACGTAGATCCAAGGGGAGTTTGTTCCATCTCTGAGCTGCTAAGTATGAGAAGGACCTTCCACCGGTCCTTACTTTCTTAATACGTTTAGTTCTGGCTAGTGCTTGATGGAGTGACCGAAGGCTCCTTGTAGGGACATAGAACTCAATTCTCCCCTGGAGAATTCTGGGTCCACTTAGATGTAGTACTTTATGTGCATGACAGAGCAGTTTAAATACTGCTCTTTGTCGTATTGGAAGCCAATGCAGGTGTTTCATACACGCTGATGCGGAACTTAGTCTGCTTTTATTGCATACCAGTTTGGCTGCGGCGGTTTGGAGCACCTGAAGCCGCGTGAAAAGGAGCTCATTCATGCCCACAAATAGAGCGTTTCCATAATCAAGCTGACTTATGAGCAGTGCCTGAGTGACTGTTTTTCTGCATTCCAATGGAATCCAAGGAAAAAGTCTGGTTAATAATTTCAGAGTCGCAAAGCCTTTTCCGCAGAGGGCCCGCACATGGTCCTTCATGGATAGGGTGGTATCGATAATGATGCCCAAGTTTCTTGCGCTCTGTTTGGGGGTTGGGGCAGCACCAAGGGTTTGTGGCCACCAAGACGCGTCCCAAATTAGGTTGGCACCCCCAAAAAGCAGGATTTCGGATTTTCCTGTATTTAGTTTTAAATAATGCTCAGACATCCATTGTGCCGTCTCTGAGAGGCAATTATGCAGTTTTGTTTTAGTAATTTCAGATCTTTCCTCAAGGGCCACCATCAGTTGGGTGTCATCCGCGTAAGAGCAAATGCCTATTCCCCATTTTCTACCGATTTTCGCCAGGGATGAAACATAGGCGTTAAATAGGGTTGGGCTTAGCGATGCCCCCTGCGGGACACCACAGCTGATGGCGCTGGGTTGAGATCGAAAGTGCCCTAACTGAATCGTTTGAGTACGATTGCTTAAGAACGATCTGAACCATTCCAAGGCTTTGGAATGGATTCCTTTTCATAGAGGGTTTCTAGCAGTCTGTTGTGTGAGACTGTGTCGAACGCTGCAGACAAATCCAATAGTATCAAGGCAACAGCTCCTCCCTGGTCAGTGCACATTCTGATATTATCCAATACTGCCAGTAGTGTGGCCTCGGTACTATTGGTAGCCCTAAAGCCAGTCTGAGAGGGGTCCAATAGATTGTTAATTTCCAGGAAATTTGAAAGTTGTTTATTTATTAACCTCTCCAAAACTTTGGAGAGGTAAGGCAATTGGGAGATTGGCCGATAATTTTCAGGATTAAGGACGTTTGTTCCTGCTTTTTTTAGTAACGAATTACAACTGCCTGTTTCCAAATGTCAGGAAATGCGGCTGAATTAAGAGAGTTGTTAAAGAGCTGCGTGACATAAGGACACAGAGTTGAAGCAATTTGAGAAAAAATGAAATGAGGACAAGGGTCTAAAGGTGATCCAGCCTTAACTTCGCTCATAGCTTTTAGAACCTCAATCTCTGAGAGGGGAGAGAAATCGCTCAATGCTGATGAGGCTTCTGGGTGAGGGGTCTAGAATCTCAAATTGGTTGTTTCTGTGATCGTAGTCGAGCTAAAAGTGGAGTATATTTTGTTTATTTTCTCCGAGAAGAAATGACTAATTATTTCACAAGCTTCTATTGAGGGGGGTAGGCATTGAGACATGCTGGTTGGTTTACTCAGTTCTTTAACTATTTTATATAGTTCCCTAGCTGAGTTGCAGTTTTCGTTAATTCGTTGGGCAAAATATGCCCTCTTTGTATTTCTAGTCGCCTGGTTGTAAGATTTAAGTTCAGACTTGTACCGTAGTTTGTCTGTTTCCAGTTTGGACACTCTCCATTGGTGTTCGATATTTTGGCACTTTCTTTTCAGTAAAATGCTGTTATTGAAATTGGCGCAACCCTAGCTTTAATAATGTTGACGGTTTTATATGAATAATACTAAAGTTTGGATGAATGACGAATCTAGTCACTTCTCAGTATGGTGTGATGTATGTGATGAATGTTCATTCACTCCTGCAAACAGAACCCTCATCAAACAATGGTTGTTGGGAGGGTTTAGCAGAGAAAATTAAGCTTTATTATTGAGCACTGCTGCAGTTCCTTATATCTTGGAATACAGTGGAAATCCTGTAAGCCATTATGAAATATACCCGAAAACACGTGAAGAAGACAAAGACAACACTCAGGGGGTTATTTACTAAGAGATGAATGAGCGGGGCGTGGTTTCGGCACCGTCCTAAGATGGCGTGACCCGCATAGCTCCGACGGACCGCGGGGCCCGTAAATGATTTTAGTCTGCTTCCAGCGCTCACCGAGGGATGAGATTTGAGGTATCTCTCCCTCCTGATATGGTGAGTCGCGGGAATTGTTTATTTTTATGCTGCAACGCTTTTTAGAGGCTAGAATGATATCGAAGGATTTTTCAGCGTTTTGAGGTGGCAGCCGCCATTTTGAATTCCGAGAACGTTTTCCTCACAGCTGCAACAACCCCGTGAATTCTTTCACACCTCTATAATTCAGGGCATTCTTTTTCAGGAGGTTTTGCAGCCTTCTTCAACGCGTTTCTTTCTGCCTATATGCAGCTGACTCATTAATTTCAGGAAAACAAACATGTTTACCTCATTTTTTCTGTGTCCTTTTTCCTCAGAATAAGTCATTTTTTTGAGAAGAAGTTTCTTTATTACAATTTGAAAGGCTTAAATATCCTCATTTTGTGAACTTTATTCTCTACTATCTACATTTACAGTGTCTTAATTGATTGAGGAGGTGGACCCTGCGATTTCCTGTCATTCTTCAATTTGCTCTACTCTTTTAGAGTTGGAATCTTCTTTTCCTCACTGTGTGCCTATTTTTGCTTTTGAAGGTTCACCTACGCACTGCTTATTAAACCCTCTTTTCTCTTTTATGGGGAGACTAAAGAACCTTAAACTATCTACTTCCACCAAACACATTGCGCACTCAGATTCAGACTCCACTCATAACGAAATGGAGGACACTTCTCCTCAGAAGTCTGACCACACACCAGGCGCCATTCCAAAAACACAGCTTCCAAGCAAAATATCTGTGATCTCCACCAAGAGATCGAAAAAAGACCCCCCGTCTCCAGTGAACTCTTCCTCAGCCCCCTTGGATGTAATTCTTGAGGAAATTCGTGTCTTGAAACCCTTCGTGGCAGAAACCAATAAAACGCTTCAACTTCTGAACGACAGGCGGTCTTCTCTGGAATCATGTGCTCTTGTTGTGGAGCAAAAAACAGAGTTTCTACAATCCTCATGCTCGCGCATCTCATCTCTAGGATCTGAAATATCTCTCCTCAAAAAGCACACAGAGGATTTAGAAAATAGAAATCGCAGGAATAACCTCAGAATTTACGGTCTTACTGAAAATATTGAAGGTTCCAACCCAACCGTCTTTTTTCAGACATTTCTACTTAAGCTCCTAGACATACCTGCTACTTCTCCACTTAATATTCAAAGGGCTCATAGACTTGGTACTAAGATATCTGCAAAACCACGTGGAGTCATCATGTTTTTCCTGCAATACACTGACCTCCTGCATGTTTTGTCGGCGGTCAAATCCAAAAAACAAATTTTCTGGGAAGGTCATCGTCTATTCTTCTCTCAGGATGTGCCCAAAGTTACCGCAGATCATCGGAACAAATTTCTTGACCTCCGTCCTCAGTTACGATCTATTAATGCTAGATTTGGACTGATCCATCCTTGCATATTCAAAGTCACCTACAAAGAAAAGACTACTATGTTTGAGGAGCCAGCTGCTTTGCAGGATTTTCTTCGTCAACATGGAGCTGATGTTATGGATATCGCAAAATCTACTTGATTTATTATTTTGCTTCATCCTGTTGACTGTTTTCTTGTTTATGTAATTCCCTAATTGTTGTTCTGCTGTATTTTTGTAATGCTCAAGAATTAAGTCGTTTTTATCTATATTCTTTCTTATCCCTCTTTTCTAGGACAACACCTTCTTCATAACTTTTTTCTTTCCTCTTTACACAGGTGTATTTTTCCCACTATCCATTTCCCGTATGGTCTCCCTTATAAGTTGACACTCTCATTCGTGGTTCCCCTGGGGTTCAGTGGAGTAACAGTGCTGTTGTCGCCGTCTTTTGGTGTTGCCATCCCCCATCTCGTCTGGTGTTTGTAGGCATGTCCTTCAGTCGTCATTTGTGTGACTTGTACTGTCTTTTTGTTCTTTGTCTTATCTTTCTTTCTTTGGTATTCTTTTCTATAGTTTCTTTTTTATCATCTCCTTCTTTTATTTTTCTACCTTAACCTTTCCTTCAGTTTGCTTCCTTTCATACTCCAAATGTTTCATTTCTTTCACTTTTCTTCCTTTTATCTATCATATTCTAACTTTACTCTTACTCATGTTAGCATATTGTTTGTTCATGCTTTCATCAATAAGTTTCATTTCGGGTTACCACCTGGAATATTCTCCCAGTTTCTTTACTTCATAACTCTATATCTCTTCGTCCTTCCTGGTATTTATTCTGTTGCTCCCTTTTTCCCTTCTCTCCTGATCAAACAATACTCTTATCTTTATACTCTTATCCTTTCACTTTTTCTCAATTTTAAGATTGGTTATATCACTGTACGCTTAATGATTGTTTATGTTACTGCCTTCCCGTTACATTCAGAGTTACTACATGGAATATTAAGGGATTAGGTAATCCCATTAAAAGACAACGGGTGCTAACCCATTTAGCTAAGTTAAAAACTGATATTGCATTACTCCAGGAATCACATCTATCTGAAACTGAAGCTTCTAAGTTAAAGAAATGTTGGGTTGGCAATGTATTTTCTTCTCCGGCTTTAGGTAAGAAAAATGGCGTTTTGATTCTCTGTCATAAAAAATTTCATGTTTCAGTTCTTCATCAAGAATCTGACTCTGATGGTTGTTGTGTTAATGTTAAACTACTTATAGATAAAATACCATTAGTTATCTTTAATATATATGGCCCAGTCTCCGTTGACAAAGTGTTTTGGACACAGGTTTCTGATAAATTACTTTTGTTTGATGATGATTATATTGTTTTTGGTGGTGCCTGCAATCAAATTCATGATCCCATATTGGATAGACACTCTCCAGTTAAATTTGTAAACACTAAAATGCATTCACAATGTACCTCCACCATATGCCGTAAATCTCTAGTAGATATCTGGAGGCTTTGTCATCCAGATCTTCGAGAATACAGTTACTATTCACCCCCACATCAATCACAATCCCGTATTGATTACCTCTTTTTAAGTAAATCCTTAGCTCAACATGTCCTTCAATCCGAGATAGGTTCTATTTTAATATCAGATCATGCCCCGGTTTTTGTTGACTTTGATTTGATACCTTTTGTCCCACATGCTGGTAGATGGCGTTTTAATAATTCATTACTTGTAGACCCTAATTTCTATAGCCAATTCAGTTCTTTTGCTTCTGAATTTTTTGCTATTAATACAACTCCGGATTCCTCTCCTATAATGATTTGGGATTCTTTCAAGGCAGCCGCTAGAGGTTTCATAATGAATTTTATCTCACAAAAGAAAAAAAGATTTGAATTACAAACTACTCAATTACTCACTAAAATTAAACAACTAGAATATGCATATTATCATTCCAACACTGAATCTTCTTTAAAAAATCTTATTGATGCTAAGCTTACTTTTAACAGACTATCCACGGAAGCCGCCTCCTCCTACCTTTTGAAAAGCAGCACTCGTTATTATGGAGGTCAAAATAAAATGGGGAAGTTACTGGCTAACTACTTAAAAATAAGGCGACAAAGAACTATTATAGAATCTTTGCAAAGCTCTGCTGGAACTTCACTTTTTAAAGACGACGATATTTTAAATGAATTTGTTTCTCTTTATAAAAATCTATATACTCCTGAGACACAACCAATTCAATCAGATTTGTCCTCTTATTTTCAATCCATTAATACTCCTCCTTCCCAACATATTGATTTTGATTCGCTGCAAATTGATATTACTTTGGCAGAAATTACCCATGCAGTATTGGTATTACGACGAGGTAAGGCCCCTGGACCCGATGGGTTTACTGTTGAGTTCTATGAACACTTTGCTAAGCTTCTTCTTCCAAATCTTTTACTTTTATTTAATTCCTTTATTACAAATGGTTCAGCTCAGGGCACTTTTCAAGAAGCCATGATATGTTTAATCCCAAAAGACAATAAGGACCCTTACCTATGTAAAAACTATCGCCCCATTTCTTTAGTCAATACAGACTATAAGATTTTTGCTAACATTTTGGCACTAAGCATTGAGCCTATCCTACCTGAAATTATTGGACCTGAGCAATCCGGCTTCGTAAAGGGTCGATTATCCTAGTCTTTTCAACGTCCTTATCAAGGCTTCTTCCTTAGACCATCCTATTGCTGCTATAGCTTTAGATGCTGAAAAAGCATTTGACAGGATTGGATGGGATTTTATGTTTCATGCTTTAAAATGGATAGGTTTTCCTCCCAAACTGATCTCCTTAATTTCCTTACTATATTCAGGCCCTAGAGCTTCTATTTTCGCTAATGGTAAAATCTCGGATTATTTTTCTCTCTCTAGAGGGGTACGACAAGGGTGTCCCTTATCACCTTTATTGTTTGTAGTGGCATTAGAACCCTTTTTAACTAAAGTCAGTCAGGATGCTCAGATCTCTGGTTTCCAGCTAGGTCCACATCAAGTTAAAATGTCTGTTTACGCAGACGATATCCTTTTATATTGTTCTAACCCGGCTATTTCTCTCCCTCCTTTTCTCCATCAAGTTGATATTTTTTCTCAATTATCAGGCTACCGCCTAAATCCGGATAAATGTGAAGTCTTGCCTCTCAATGTTTTATGCCTTAAGCATTATTTTATCCATACTGGATTTTCCTGGCAACCTTCTAACTTAAAATACTTAGGCCTATGGTTCTCCTCGACTATCTCGGAGACTTTAAAATTAAATTTTGACCATATTATCAAAACGTTAAATGACACTATTACACGTTGGCATCCTCTTTTTCTCTCTTGGTGGGGACAATTGGATTCAATTAGGATGATGCTCACCCCTCTGATTCTATACATTCTCTCTATGATTCCTTTGCACATTCCCGGATACTATTTTAAGAAAATTGATTCACTTTTAATGAAGTTTCTTTGGAAGGACAAGCCTCCTCGAATAACCTTGTCCTCTCTAAAAATAGACAAACCTAATGGAGGCCTTAAATTCCCTGACTTCAAATCTTATCACTATGCCTTTTCCCTAAAACAAGCTTCCCATTGGCTTTCCTCTGATCCCTCTACACCTCCCCCAGTATGGATATCTATAGAAAAATTTCTCGCCTCCCTTTTTGATTTTCAGGAAACACTCGCCTTCACTAATAATATCTCCTCCTTACGTTCTTCCGTTACTTCTCACAGTCGTAAACTTTTAGCTTCTCTTCTACCATCTTCTTATCCTTCTATTACTTCTCTCTCTCAACAGCCCATTTGGCACAATAAATTACTACATATCAAAAATCGTACCATTTACTGGAAATCTTGGAGATACAAGGGTTTGCTTTGGATTTCTCAACTTTTGACTAATAATTATCCCCTATCCTTTATTGACCTTCAAACTAAATTTTCTCTTCCTAATTCTTTCAATTCACAATATAATCTTCTACCTCCCTCTCTTAATCAATATCTCCTCAAGCTCCCAACTACCCCCAATCTTCCTATAGCATGCTCTACACTTTTTCCCTTATTAGGTACTTCCCCCTCTGCATCTTCTATTTACAAGTGTTTATTGTTACCTTCGGAAAGACACAAGTCAAAGACTGAATTGGCATGGGAGAAGGATTTAACACAAAGCTGGCCAACCTCCATCTGGGATAAATTGTGGCTTAAGATCCACAAGACATCAAGAGTTGCTAATACCACTCAAACCCTTTATTTTGTTTATCAACATCTATTACTTTTCCTTGCAACATTAGCATCTTTCTCACCTAATACTCCATCTACCTGCTGGTCCTGTTCCTGTTCTATTGCTGATTTAAAACACATGCTATTCGACTGCCCAATATCTTTCAGTTCTGGCAATCAGTTTGGTCCCAAATTAAAAAGGTTTTTAAAGTTAATGTTTCCTTTTCTTTACCCAACGTTTTCTTAGGTTCATTGTCACCTCAATGGCCTCAATCACCATCAAACTTCAAGTTGTTAGATCTATTATTAGCTGTAGATTTACATTTAATAACCTCAAATTGGAAACAAACGGATAAAGTTACTCTCAGAGCCTGGTGTAATGCCGTGTGTTTTCATCACAGACTAGATACCAATTATGTCACCCCTATCTCTCTAGCAATTAAAAGAGATCTTTTATGGCTTCCACTTACTACATACTTATCCTGGTCCGCTTCTTCAATTGTTCCTACTGTTAATGTTGTAAATACATCGGAGGATGTCCAGAAACCGCACGAAATACACCATGTTGTCTTTTTCTTAAAATATTAAGATATTATTTTTCATACCTATGTATTTATATTGTAATATTTAATTCCTAAGTATTAATGTGCCTACAGTGTTTAATTTCATATCTCGTTTTTCTTCAATCTCTGTAGCGACATAATATATTGTTCCCCCTTTCCCCCTTCCTCCCCCTTTTTATTCCCCTTCTGCATACAGCATGTTTATTGTAACTGTTGTATTTTTTTATTCTTTTATAATCTCTATATTAACTGAGATTTATTATGCTTATTATACTGCTGTTCTTTTTACTCTGGTTTTCAATAAGCTCAAACTTAAAAAAAAAAAAATAGATGAATGAGCACTTCCTGTGGACAATGTTGGTCTTCTACAATGGTAGGTAAATTGACTCAATGCTTTTGTTTGCATTTGGTTTCTTGACACTATTCAAGCCCATGTGCAAAACCTTACCAAATTATGTTATACTGCGTCTTGTGTCCTGGTTCCTAGTCTGTCTTCCCCTTTTACCTCTTGTGTCATGTTACTGTAGAATGTGGGTACTATTACATTCTAGGGTGGAATGCTGAGATGCGGTCAGTTGATGTAGCTGGTCGGTTGGTGCTGTGCTCTGGCTTGGGGTTCCTGTATTGAATTAAACTTAGACTTGGAAAGCACCTTCAGACTTCGTCTTCTTTGGATGGATGCCTCTACTACAGACTAGCTATGTTTTTTAATTTGAACACGATAGCAAGATATAGTCCAGGAATAACAGATCCTTGCAGAAATCCCAATTGAGATTCCTGAAGCATGCCACCTATCTACAGGGATTAGTCAAGATCCCCATGTAGAACCACTGTTTCAGAATGAGATGAAAAGGCAAAATATATCGAAATTGATTTGTCTTGTTTTGTTTCACAACTAAAAAATGATCACATGTCCATTGATGAAAACCTTAACGAAGCTGAGGACCATGGTCTTTGCATGGGTTAAGTCGATGTTCATATTCAGATTCCAAACATCTGTGCATCCGATTACATGGAGCAACTGGTGTTCCTGGTCAGTGCTTTAACAGTCTAGATGGATGCAAGAACAGGCTGTAGTATGTTCTCTATTGTGTACCTGCTAACAGTCCTGGCTGCTTATCACACAGTTTGCTTCACTCTGCATTCGATTTTCATTGTGTGTGTTGAATCTGACAACAAACTGCTTGATCAAAAGATATCAAGCGAATCTTCCTGTTAGGTTTTCAGTCTTTCATGAAACAAATACCATAATAATTAATTATGTACATATGGATTCAAGCATATTTCCTATTCACTTCAATATGCGGAAACTACATACTGGGAATAATATATAGTCTGTGCCACTATCCGTCATTCAACATGAGTCAAGGGCCAGCCAACATGCAACAAGGAGCATTAGACATGTTAAACTATGGCAAAAAGTCTAATATTGTGAGCTAGCAGCGCCATTAGTTTAGACCAGATTTTGGCCGGAACCAGGTCTGAGAGGCGAGGCCGAAGAGATAGATAAGCTGATTTTGTTAAAATCATCATGGTCGATATTGGCCTGATAAGAGACCACTGGCAGAGGGTCAGCTGGGGGCAGATTTACAAGAACTGACGCATCTCTGCATATCAGCAGAAATGCATCAGTTAATCTGCGTCACGTAAAAAAACCCTTGCGCCACCATGGATGCGTCGCATTTATAATGCGGCGCACTGTGGCGCAAGGAACAGATGCATGACGCATCTGTCAGCGTAAAGGTAACGCAGTGCTGGAGTCGTGTCGCAAGCGCGACGCAACTCCAGCACTGCTCAGTGGCGGCCTATACTTGCTGTGCTGCGTCACTCCTTACGCCTGCTTCAAGCAGGCGTAAGGTTTTGACGCAGCACGTCGTAAAAGTGACTCAGTGAAATCTTGTAGATTTCACTGCGTCACTTTTACGAGGCTTTCCTGTATGGGAACGCCCACCCTGCATACATTATACCTGACGCAGGTATAATGTGACGCAGGGCTTTACGTGACGCATCTCCCTAGATGCGTCATGTTGTAAATTTGTCGCAACGTGGCGCATTGTTTATGACGCCGCTGAGTCACGGAAGTGATGCAACGGTGGTGTAAATGTGTGGCAAGGAGCTTGTAAATCTGCCCCCTGGTGTTTTAAATTCCCTAGCCACTAGATCAGCACTGGTGCAAAAACGTAGATGTTCGTTCCAGACTGTTGACGATGTTAATGATTTTTTTCCCTCGAAATACTGCCCCAAATAATCACAGTGCTGTATGTGTGATTTTCCCAGTTAGGCAGCTGGGGTTCGTCGATCAGTGTGTGATTGAGAACATGGCTGGGATTTGTGTCTTTTTGGATTTCAGTGGCATAATAATCACCGTTAGCTGTTAAAATAAGAGTGTTATATTACTTTGGAGATGATTTTATTTCTGCTTTAATATCAGGGGCATAGTTGGTTCTCCAGCGTTTTTCTATGTATTTATACATATTTATTTATTCTTTTATTTCTTTTGGCGTCTTTTAGTGTTTCATTATACCGAGGGCTGATGGCTGCTTATGTACTCAGATTCCTTCTAAAGGAAGGGTGGTATCAAGAGCAGGTTTGAGCCATTTTTCATAGGTTGCCCATTGATCATCAATATGTTTGATACAAGGGGAGCTGTACGGGCTAACAGTTTAGATAAAGATTCCGCTTTTAACTTAGTTCATAGGGGTCCCAGTACTGAGTTGCTTATCGCTGGGACTGGCTGAGGCAGATTAATAGGGACTGAAATAGTGAATGGTCCAACCAAGGTTGGCACAGAATGTCACCTAACTTTACTGAATCAGGTGATCCAAAGATTAGATCTGATATATATGGCTTTCTTTATAGGTCAGACAGGAGATAAAATGATTGAGCCCGAGGCTGCTGGAGAATTAATTATTGAATTGCTGCCTGCTCCTGTAAGTCTCCTGGGTGCAACTCTCTGAATAGATGCAATTCAACAAACAGGAGTGTAGATTTACACCCTATGATAGGAATACACATATCCACCCCATTACATCTATAAGGAAATTTATCGGTAAAGTTTTATGTCTGCGAATAACTGTTCTTCTACATAGCAGAGGAAGAGATCTCAACCTACGATATGTAGGACGATACAACAACAAAAATAGAGATGCAGCCTTCACAAGAGGAAAATCAGACACACCAGACAAGCATTAAGACTGAAATCATATCCATACAGACAGCACCCTGAACTCTGCTCAGTTGCCCTTGAGCTAGGAACTGAGGTGAAGCAAGCAAGAGCCACCATTATATGTACCATATCACCCAAGAGGATGAGGAACGTTGTAGTGAAAGAATGAGAACTGGCAATGAAGATGGGCTCATACGTTAAGCAAGAGCCACTTTGGTACAGACCATGCCACTCAAGAAGATGAGGAAATTCACTGAGGTGGAAACAGAACTTGCATCTCTATGTGGTCTGCCTCCTCAGAGTATCAGTTGAGAAGACAGAGCTGTTGCGTGCAGGAGGTCATTAACTGTGGGAATATATTGGGAATGGAGATGTGCACTGTGGGGGATATAGCAAAGAAATGACTGGTTTAAAAGATACAGGTGATGGATAATTTTGCCAGGATACAGGTGACAAAGGCTTTGCCTGGTGGCAGACCCAAATCCAACCTCGATGAGTGTATCCTACCTACCATGCGCCCTGGCCTGCTACATGGCCTGTACCTTCTGCTCAGAGAATCCATGCCAGGCAAGAGAAAGCACATCCCTGTTTCAACTCAATTATGACCCTCCACTGGAGTTACATTGTTCTTGAACAGCACAAATCACCCACTTCACATACATGTACACATACCACAGATGTCACTCACACATAGCCTGCACCCTCGTAGATTGAAGACTTGTTATACTACCCTTGACACCAACTTTCCTTTCTACAGTTTCCATGTCTGGTGCATTACAGGTGACAGCTGAAGGAGCAACAGCATCTCCTGACAAAACCATAACCAGGGCCAGCATTTTAATGCATCCATAGCACCCAGCCAGTTATGCCTCCCTGTTATCAATGCCACAACCACACTCTTAACAAGTGTACATTTTAGATCCTCATAGCTCAACACTGCTATAAACCTATTGTGTCTTAGTATGTTTTTCTCAATGAGTTATATTGTAAGTGATGAGGATTTAAATATGCTCACTCTCATGTCATTTTTCCCTTTGCAGGTCCTGAGTATCCAGCCCTTTGGCCACCTACCACCACCTCCTCTGCTGATACCCTTGATGTACCATCATGTGTTCTGGCCTCAGACACCAGACAACTTAGAGACCCTGGTAACCAAACATCCTTGTCAATTAATGCGAGTTTATGCATCTCTCCTTCTGCAGACGTGAGCATAGTGAAATAGTAATTCTAGAAGATAATAACAACCCCATGTCCAGCAGTCTTACGAACAGGTGTAATAGGTGAAGACACAAGCCTGATGTCTGAGTACATAAGTCACAAAATGCAACCCTTAGCTTTGATATTTCTTTGGTAAGTGCATGAATATGTCTCACCCACTCAATCCATCCATTTTCCCATTGCAGCCAATCATGCAGTGTTATATCACTTATTAAAAGTACCTCTCACTCTCTTAGTTCACATAAATATCTGACTCTATCTAAGACCATTCTCCCTTTAGCTGCCACCCAGGACACAATTCTATGATGTTTAATCACTGTGTAATAGTAACATGTACCTTTGCTCTCATATTATTTGGGACATTTCAATACTCTGAATGTGTCTCACTCCACAGCTGCAGAGATACAACTGTCAATATTGTAAATACTACTCCTCACCTAGGAGAACACATAATGGGACATTATGCATGCATGTGAACAAAAATTGTGTTTTCCTGAAGGGAGTAACGTCTCCAATTTGCACTCAAATTATGAGTTTTCAGAAATTATATACTCAATGTATTTTTCAGTTAGTAATGACACTGTAGTCAAATTTATTCCTTTACGAATCTCCATCTATTCCATTTAAATCTTCATATTGGTAGTGTCCCCCTGTCCATTCTTCTTTCCTCCCGTCTAAGAGAATTCTCAACCTGTCTTGCTCTATGCCACTTATAAGCTCTAATGGCTCCCAACAAAAGGATAACACAGATCACAACTATTATGGGCGTCAAAATATAACCAAGAAAACCCTTCCCAAGATTTGCAATCCAACTTCCAACCTTTCCAAATCCTTTGCCAACTTTATCCCAAATTCCCTCTGTGGCCAAATCATGTTCCTCGTGGTGTATCTCAGTGATGTTACTTATATAGTTCCTCAGATCCTTACTATGGTCTGGGATATCAGTACAGCACTGTTGAACCCTCAGCATTTTACAGACTCCGCCTTCTTTTGCTAACAATACATCTAAAGCACGATGGTTTTGCATCACCATAGCCTGTACCAAAACCATCTCTCCATCACCAAGTAATAAAGTCTGAGCTGTATTTACTGACAAATTATCCACTATAGTTGATAACTTTCTAATCTTCACATTATTCAAAACCACTCCCAGACTCGGTATCATTGCTCCAAACACATCTCCCACAATTTCTCCTGCACATATACCACACTTCTCTCGATGAGACTGCTTCTCTTCTAATTGCCACAAATTCTCCATGTGGTATATCTTGAGAAATACAACTGCCACATAACAAGTGCCATACCAATTTTGTGGCAAACGAACATACGCATTCTTCCCACACACAAAGTACACATTCCACACCACTTCTATCATATTCTGCAAAGGTTTCTTTACAGTCTTCAATCAGAAAAATGTGATCACATGCACTCGGTCCCACGAATATCTTATCATAATATGTGTGTACCTGTCTGATACAAAGCTTCCCTCTTTGTGGTAAGTCTAAAGCTCTTGGACCATAACTTCCCTTTGCCTTATGGGCTAACTCCTCCTCAGTCCACTCAATATTTGCATCTCTACTGTTAGGTCTAAATAGTGATTGCCTATGCCTGTCTTCTATCTGATCTACAAATTTCTTTTCCGTATCAGTTAGCATACGCGTCAAGTTATGTCTGTGCGCATAAGCTTTATCTAATGTGACAATAGGTCCAAAATATTTTGCCCTTCTCTTTTCTTGCTTATAATAATCATTCTTATTCAGGTGCTTGTAGGCTGGCAACTCTGAAAGCACTACATCATAATTTGAAAAATAATACTCATAATGCCCCTTGCCACAAAGCATGCTAAACAATATACCACAGGTGATACCATACATCAAAGGTAAGTGGTGGTACCAGATACCCTCCTTTACTGAAGCTGGCAACTGCATTCACACATAACAATCTCTCACATCCATTGTGTTCACATACTCATATAACAGCTTCGCATATGTATTCAAAGTATAATCACCTTTGGACAAATGTGCGTGCAATAAGCGTCTAGTTTGTTCTATCATAGCTCTGTCAGATCCTAATGTACCCTCCTTTGTGCTAGAAGTAGAAGGTGTGGATGTCCCT
This sequence comes from Calotriton arnoldi, assembly GCA_963921515.1. Classification (NCBI taxonomy): domain Eukaryota; kingdom Metazoa; phylum Chordata; class Amphibia; order Caudata; family Salamandridae; genus Calotriton; species Calotriton arnoldi. The sequence goes on along the minus strand of CAWUFW010007390.1, from coordinate 663,277 downwards.
CGTATTTCCACCACCTCAGCTTCTGTTTCGTGTGACTCTATAATGGATATAGTAATGACTACTACTATAACTATGATTACTATTATGAGTGTGCCTATTACACACCTCTTTCTACGGTTCGAATGTTCAGACTCCATTTTGAATCGAGTTTGGATTGTGACTTGCAAGAAGATCAAAATAAAGTCTCTTCTCTGCCTCTTGCTTGTTGCACAACAAAGTTCATATACGATGTCTTGAAGTCTTGGAATTTGTCGCACTCAGGTTATAATACAATTATTTACAGAGTCCAAAGACTTCCTTAGCCCTCTTTCTTCATCTACAAAAAAGTCCCTAATTTTATTCTTCTTCCACTTGGGCCTAGGTTATCTTCTTAGAGTAACACCGTTTTATTTACAGTTCAATTTACATCATTTATGAGATCAGAGCCAAGTTCCTCAATGACACACTGTAAGATTTCCATACGAAATGTTGCCATCTCCTAATCTGAAGGCTGACACCAAAAGGTTAAAAATTAAAGTTCACTTAGAATCAGATTCCGCAAGCCACTCAGTCTTGGAGGTACCAACAGTTCAATATCGATTGTCAGCGCTGAGGTTCCACAACTCACACATCTGTATCTCAGTCTCCCTGACCTCACTGTTTCCAGCATCAGAAATCAGGTAAGTCCACTCCGGGGCATTGTATCTCTGGTATGGTACTCTTACTCTTCTCGATCTTCACAAACTCCCTTGATTTTGCTCTGTATTGCTTTGCTCTGAATAAGGTGTTTCAGATATGGGAGCAAGATCTCTCTCAGATGTAAGCCTCAAGTTCAGCCTTCCTTGTCTCACTGGCCACGATTCTCTTTCAGATTCAGTGCTTCTATGTAGCACTCGACTATTTCCCACCCCAGATGCTTTAGCTGAGTCTGACTCTATACCACTCGCAACGTTACGACCTCCCTCAGAGTCTGTACCTGGGCCTTGTATAGCTTGACCCTCCTCAGCTCGACCTGGTGGGTTACCAGCCTCATCAGTAACCCCCACAGCTTGGCTTGCCCTCTCCAATGGCCTTGCGACCACAGCTTGATTTTCTTCAGGGAGAGGAGCTGTTTCTTCTGAGGGTTCTGGTACTCTGCCATATGGGACACGTGAATCCAGTTCGGCAAGCCTCCACACTTCGCAGCAATATCACCAAGATCACCTGATACGGCCCTCACCTGCATCAAGACAGTTCTTTCTCATGTGTTTGCGAACAATGACCCAGTCCCCCGGACGTAGGTCATGCAAGGGGTCCTTCGAGGTCGGTGCAGTCATAGCTTCAACCTGGTGAGACACAGAACAAACCACGTCAGCCAATCCTGTGCAATAATCAAGGATCAGATCATCCGTGATGTTTATCAATGCTGTAGCTAGCACCGCAGGCAAGGACATCGCCCTCCCTATCAATATTTCATGAGGCGAGAGTTCTGTCCTCCTATCCAGAGTGCTACGCAATCTCATCAGCACCAATGGCAACGCATCAGGCCAATTCAAAGACATTGAAGAGCACACTTTCGCCATCCTCATCTTGAGAGTCCTATATTTCTGCTCCACCAGTCCAGAGGTCTCTGGCCTATAACTACAGTGCAATCGCTCGTCAACTTGTAAGGCAGTACACAACAATTTCATGATCTCACTGTGGAAGTTTGTTCCACCATCCGACTCCAATGAAGTTGGAAATCCAAACCACGGTATCAACTCTCTAAGCAATAACTTTGCTACTGTGAGACTATCTCACCTCCTAGTTGGGTATGCCTCAAGCCACCATGAAAAGACACACACCACCACCAAGATGTATCTCAGTCCATTGCACCTGGGCATCTCGTTAAAATCTAACTGGATCCTATTGAAAGGACCTCCCGACCTCCCAATGTGACTCAAAGCAACCACAGTTTTCTTTCCAGCATTCATTTGTTGACACGTAAAACACCTGCTGCACACTGCGTCAGCAACCATACGAAATTTCGGATTAAACCATGTTAGTCTGAACACTCCCACCATAGCATCTCTCCCATTGTGAGCAACTCCATGAATCTGCCTTGCCATAGGATTTAGCAAACAATTGGGTAACACTGCTCTACTATCTGTTGAAACCCAAATGCCATCATCTTTTTTCTCACAACCTGCCCTAATCCAACCAGCTTCTTCTTGGTTTGACACTTCTCCCTGCAGACGCTTGACTTCGTCTCAAGTGTCTGCTAAGGCTAGCAACATGCTGAGCTCGGTCTTTTCTATGCTCTCTCCTGAGTAATCCCCATTGAAAATGCAAGCATGTACAGCACAAAAGCGTGCAACTTCATCAGCATAACGGTTACCCTGAGTAACAAAATCTTACCCCTTCCCATGGGCCGCACACTTTACTACTGCCACTTCCTTCGGCAGTTGCTAAGCTTCCAACAGTTGTCTCACATATTCCCCATTCCTGATAGGAGATCCTGATGACCTTAAGAACCCCCTCTGTGACCATAGCTGTCCAAAGTATTGAACCACACCAAATCCATGCTGGCTATCGGTATAGATGGTGACTCGATTTGATCAGAAACAAGACATGCAAGTGTCAAAGCAATGATTTCAGCTACTTGTGCGGAGTGTACTCCCTGTAACCAAGCAGCTTCCACAACTCCAGAAATAGTGCATACAGCAAACAATGCTCTCAGATGACCCTTATTGTCTCTTAAACATGACCCATCTACAAAAAGGACTTGATCTGATTCAGGCACTGGTTCATCAACAATGTCGGGTCTCGGTTTGGTACAAAGTTCAGTCACATCCAGACAGTCAGGGTCCTCACAATCTTCCCCTTCAAGATTCAGAATAGGCATCAAGGTAGCAGGATTTAACATAGAGCATCTTTTTAAGGTGACATTTTCTGAGGCCAAGATAACTTGCTCATAACGGGTAACCCTATTGTTAGTTAGATGCTGTGTTTTGGTTCTCGTCATCAGGAGCTCAACTGAGTGTGGAACATAAACAGTAAGTGGATGACCCAGCACAATGCTTTCACATCTTTCAATGCTGACACCAGTTGCAGCAATGGATCTGAGACATCTGAGCAACGCTGAAGCTACAGGATCTAATGTAGCTGAGAAGTAGGCCAATGGTTTACGCACCCCCCCTGTGTGTCTGGGTGGGTACAGCTAGTGCACAACCCTCCCGCTCACAGCAAAAGAGCAAAAACGCTTTGTTGTAATCAGGCATTCCCAGATCCGGAGCACGACAAAGGCTTTCTCTCAGCTCCAGTAAAGCGACCAAGCAGTCGCTATCCAATGGTACCGGATCCCTCACATCCTTGTGTGTCAGTCTCTGTAAAGGCTTTGCCTTCCATGAAAAATTTGGAATCCACTGTCGACAACAGCCGACCATTCCCGAAAACATCCGGACTTCTTTTTGAGTAGTAGGCGGATTCATTTGCATGATTGCCTCAATGCGATCAGGTGACACCTTTCTCTTGCCCTTCTCTATGCAATGACCCAAATACTGGACTTCAGGTAAACAATACTGGAGTTTGCTCGTGGACACCTTGTGCCCATTTGCTGCCAGGTGATTTAACAGAGCAACAGTATCAATCCTACAATCCTCCTCGGTCTGAGGCAATCAGGAGATCATCGATATATTGCACAAGTACTGAACTCTGTGGCAACACTAAACTCTCAAGCTTATTTTTCAAAATCTGATTAAAGATAGAGGGACTCTCAGTATGCCCTTGTGGGATATGACACCACTTTGACACACTGTTCTCCAGCCAGAAAGCAAACAAAAATTGGCTTCCTTGTGCAAGGGTATCGAGAAGAATGCCTGACACAAGTCAATGACAGTGAACCATTCTTCTTCACAAGGGATTTGAAATAGGATCACAGCTGGATTCGGTACCACAGGATTACATGGAATCACAATTGCATTGACCTTCCGCAGGTCCTGCACAATCCTATACTTGCCATTTGGCTTCTGCAATCCCATGATGTGTGAATTGCATGGACTTCCTCTAATACCCTTTAGAATGCCTTGTGCGATCATGGACTCAATCACAGGTGTTATTCCTGCCACTGTTTCCGGGGTCAGGTTGTACTGTGGCGTTCTCAGAAATTCAACATTTGGCTTAATCCGTATCTTAACTGGCTCAACTCCTTGAATCAGACCTATCTCTTCTCTTGTAAAGTCCCACACCACAGTAGAGACAGATTCTCTCAAGTCGTATGGCAGCTCATTCACCGTTAACACAGGAAACATTTCTGCACAGAGATTTTGGTTTGCCAGCTTAAAAGCAGTATTAGTCTGTAATTCTATTCCCCTGGGCGTACAGTAGATGGTACAATCCAAATTACACAAGAGGTCACGCCCCAATAAACAGACTGGACTTGAATCGCACACCACAAATTGGTGTTGATCCTGGAAGGTTCCAATTATTACAGGTAACTCATCTGTCAAGGATTTGTCATTCTCTTAATGGCAACTCCTACAACTTGGATCGATTGTCCCGAGAGGGATAGGTTTGGAACTACTGCAGATCTCACAGTAGAACGGGTAGCACCAGTATCAACCAGGAATGCAATGGGATGACTGTCAACATCGGCCACCACAAACGGCCCGCTCTGGTCTACCTCTAAGACTGCTCGAAGAGCACAGTCTTCCTCCCCCTCGGGCACCATCATTGTAATGGGTCTGAATCAAACCCTTCAAAAGTCTCAATAAAAGGCATTTGCTGGTACACTAGGCTATCCTGTGGAATTCTCTGAGGTTGGGGTGCCTGCACCTGCTGACTCAAACCCCCCATTCATGGATCTAGGTCTTGTCACAGTATTCATAACATCAGGCACTTGTGCTATCTATTCATCTTGAATCTGAATCTGATTTGATGGGTTTGCTTTGCACTCGCGCTTCCTATGACTGATTTTTTGGCAATAATGACTGGCAGTGGTCCTCCTTAGAGTACTCCTGACTTAGGATCCATTTCTCTTCCTCTTCCCTGTCCCATAAGGGTTGATCTATCTGGGTCCCTCCTTGACTACTCCCCTGTTTCTGTCCCTAAGTTCCTCCATATGACTGTACCTGCTCTACCCTTTCGCATTTCTCGTCTGTATCAGCATTAGCTTGTCCTTTTTCTTCCTGTGCTTGGAGTCTACATCATCACTACAATATCTAGCATACCGTAGGATTTCATCTACAGACTTATTTTGGCAGCATATCAAATGCTGTTGGATCATGAAGCTAATCTCTGGTCTCAATCCTAACACAAACTTGGAAACAAACTGTCCCATATCCTTAGGGCCTAGATTATCCAGCCCTCTGTACTGCTTGAAGGCTTGCAAACGCATCTCATAGTGGGCATGCACTGTTTCTTTAGGCTCTTGGGTAGTTCGAGCTATCTTGACCCAATCAATATCCTGAGGGGCGACCTTAGACAGCAACCATCTGATTACCTGCTCAAACGTTTAGATAACCACAGGCGAAGGGCCGTGCGTTACAGGATCTTTGGCTAGTTCAGCAGATGGCCAATCAACAGCGATTTTACATGCAGCCCATAAGTCATTTGGCACCACAATATCAAACAAGGAATTCAAATCAATCCACAACACTTTTGAAATGTTTACAAAGCGATCAACTTGCTTCTACCATACGGCAGGTTCCTCCCATAACCGAGGAAAATCATTTGTAAACACAGCCAAATCACCCCTGCTCCAAGGCACATTCACATACCCTCCACTCAGTACCTCTCGCAATGGGTGAGCCTCCACTCCCGCAGCCCCCCTCCGGGAGGTGGTGTATCTCCTATCCCATTCTTGACACTCTTCTTTTTGGAACACATTTCTTCCCATTTGTCAAGCATGCTCCATGCATGTATTCCTATGACCAGCTCCCGAATGTGTGTTTTCAAACCCATTATCCTTTTCTCTCAAATTCCTGATCACTGTAATTTAACCAATAATTTCCTTGTAAAATATTAGTTTTGGACAGGTCCACATCATACTTACGAGTAATATCCTTCGCTACAAACAATAACTCATCCTGATCATACAGTTCTATCCTATCCAAAGGCAAGTTCCCATCAATTGTTTCATCTACTTCTGCTTTCAATTTCCCCACATCTAACAATTTTGCCTTTATTGCAGCCTTGATAGTTCCCTGACTCAGCACACTAGTCTGTCCGTCCCCTTCACTACTCTGATTCCTCCGCCGATCCTCTGAGACTGTATCGTGCACAACGTGCCGACCGCCAGAAGCTCCCTAACACATTCCCACTTCCGCTATCCTTCCCATCGGTCCTCTAACTGCAGCTTCCCACATTCTCAAATCTGACTGCAAATTTGCCAATGAACCTGACCGTGCCGTATTAGACCCAACACGCACCCTTGAAGGGTCTGCGGTTGCTGGAAATGGAGCACTAGCCTCCACAGGGACCAAAAATGGACCTTTCCCCTCCATCATGACATTTCCCCCTGAATTGATTCTCTCTCCCAGTCCTGTCTGCTGCTGACTACTGCTTTCGCCTACATTCAGATCATACACAGTGTCGTGTAGTTCCTATAAAACCTACATAGGGTCTGCACGTTTAGACAACATACACTGCAGGATTGGTGTCAGGCTGACTCTAGACACCCCCACCGGGTATGTTGGTCTGTGTACCAGCTAGCTCACAGTGCCACTAGAAACTCCTCTTATCAAGGAGAGAATAGTTCTTGGCAACTATCGAACCTGACAACCCTGATCCCTCAGGACCGTGGAAACAGTGTACAACTTTTCGCTCAGTCACTCGTGCTCACTCAGTCTCAGAGAGATACACAGAATAAACGGTATGGACGTTTTTCAATAGGCATTTATTGAACAGTCGTCATTCTAGTGTAAAATAGGTGTGCTGAAACAACTACTAGACAGAAACAGATATAAATGATTAGAAGCACTAAAAAAGTAAAAGGATGGTAGATTTCTACCATTTTGCTATAACCATGAATACAGGCAAGTATATAAAATACATGACAATAAAATGCGTACTCCTACGATGCAATCATAACTAGGTGTACCTAAATGTACCTAGCATGTGTGTAGGTGTTAAGCCAAGAATCCCTCTAGGATGAAGTCAACCCCATTACCTGAAGTGAGAGACTGTTGGACCCCGTCTTGGTCTCGAGTTCGACACCCCGCAAGGTATGTTAGACCACTGCGAGCTGGAGTATCTGCATGCAGGAGCCTTAGCGTCTCGCGTCAGTGTGTTGGCAGGGAAGTCCTGATCTCCTCTGACTATCTCAGCAAGATGTGATGTTTATCTGCCCAAAGGTATCCCCAGGGCTTCTACCTTGCTGTGCCATTGTTGGAATTAGGATGACGTATGGAATTAACCTTGTACATAGTTATTATACAGGAGATGGTAGTCCTGCTGAGTTTCCAAGAATCCAAGAATCCTCATGCATAATGCATGAGGTTATTGTTCCGGGAAAACCGTAACTAGGTAAAGGGACAGTCCTAGCAGCCCGTTATGTATGTAATGTAGGGACGAATATAGGTAAAAGGTTGGGATGTTACCTGGTCCTATATTGGGGTACCTATATGGAATATAACACCCACTCCTCATCCGACTGGACGACATAATTAAATTCTAACGTACTACCAGGCTGTCTAGGTACTGGTACGCAAACAACTGTACTAAAAACTAGGGGTGGGCGGAATTTGCGTAGTCGCGTTACGCAAAGTTCCGTGAAGATGTAAAAAATCTCCGCGAGCTACGCAGAATTCCGCAAGCACGCGGAATAGCTTGTTCCGTCCGTTCGCGATGCGTTTTTCCTGTTCGGGGGCGCTGTTTTTCGTGCTCGGGGGGAAATATCTCGCAAACTTGCCCATGCAGTCGCCAATTGGTGCGGCCATCTTGTTTCACTTGTCCTGCCCGTTCGCGATGCGTGTTTCCTGTTCGCGAACGCGGATGTCCGATGGCGCGTCCGAATGACTTATTCGCGATTGCACACTCTCGCGGGATCGCGCGGCTGGATAGGAAAACTCGTCGGCAAACACAGGGATCCCGATAAGTCGCTACCGCGTGCGCGAACACGCATTTTGAAAGCGCGAACAAGGAAAAAATTCTGCTATATCGCGGAATTTTCGGCAATTCCGCGTTCTCCGCGAAACGCGGAATTGCCAAAATTCTGCAAATTCCGCGAGCGGAGCGGATTTTACCGCCCAGGCCTACTAAAAACCATAGTTTTGCTTTAAAATGTTAATAACTTTAAAAAATGCTAAAAAATTGTCACTCAAGCAATAGCTCTAATGTGTCCGTATATATAGTTCGAACGACTACAAGCATCGGAAAACCATGCAGGTCATAAAAAGTGTCAATTGTTTTTTGTTTAAAAAAGGCCAAATTTTTCCCAGCACACAATGAGCCAAATGTTTATGTGTCCTGGCAACACAACATTGCTGTTGCCTTCCTTCGCAGATGACAATCCCTGTAACACCTTGCAGATTACGTCAATTGAGCACAGATGATCTTCTGTACTGCCTTCAGCCGATGCTGGGGCAGCCTGTGCACCATCCAAGGCCTGAGTGTCAGTGGAGGAGCCGGTATCCATTCCAACAGGAGCAGAGACGTCCCGTGGAGGCTCTAAGAATGCCGCCATCAACATAGGAATACGATGGGGACACTGCAGAACATGGGCCGTTATTGGGTCCTGTAATGCATCAACGTCTGGTTGCGCAACTGATGGAAGTGTCAGACAGAGATCCAACACGCATACTTCTCCGCAGAACAGGCATCGGAGAGCAGGTAGGATGCAGTCCATCCAGACTGGTCTAAATGACAGGAACCAAGAGGCACTTAGTTCCCGTAGGCGAGGTGTGTCCAGATGTTGTACCATGCGATCACGGTATTTGCATTCCAGGAGGGCTTTTTCCATCTCCTTGGTGACTGGGACGTCCATTGCGTAGCAGAAAAATTACAATCAGAATACCTGCTATTAGAAACAGGATCAGCGGAAGTCCTTCAAAAATGCTTCAGAATAAGGAGTTTATGAAGTTTGCTATAACTCCGAGGACCGTCTGAAAGGTGCTTAACAGTCCTGAACCTATGGTCTTAAATAGGTGGACTAAACCCATCGTATCAGACATGTTAAAGATACGATTTACCATTTCTGTGAAATGGATGGGGCAATTTGTACGTATGAGTGCCTGTATCTCAGCCGAGGACCTTGCTATTTGGAGATCAAAAGTTTCTTGGGCAGAGGTTAAGGGCTCGGTCTTCTGTAGAAGCATGGCTTTCATTCTGCTCAGAGTATCAAACCGTATAAAGGAAACATTCAACGAAGGCCATAGCGGTGCCTCCCTGACTGTGTGTGTCGGTGGAAGCAATACTTGCATACAGCAAGTAACCCTGGAGCTCACGGTGACTAGATATGCAATGCCCGGAAGCATCCCACAACAACCTTGATCGTTCAGCATCAAGTAACTCCGATTTGAAAGTAGCTTGAATACCGGGGTAATCACGGCTGTTGGGCTACCCCTCAAATTACAGGATAGGTTCGCTACTGAACCATTGCAGGCCCCATGCAGCATAATATCCTGGCATATGAGGGATCCACTTAAAGCGTTCTCACAGTTTGCACCGCTTAGAAACACTTCTAGATCCCCACTCCTGCATCAAAATCTGTATGGTAATTCCCAAGATTCCTTGATGAATTCTCTACCCATTTTTTCATATCTGCCTGCCTATTGTTGTTCTAGGCAATATTGAAACTGGAAAGTTGTGACCGGTAATGCTATATGGCCATGGACCAACCGATTCTGCCACAGTAAAAGGTAATTTGTCCAGTTTTTCAATACACAGCATTGTATATCTTGTTTCCCTCTGTGCCCTTTTCATCTGTTTTTCCGTTAGATTGTATGCAGAAAACAGTGACATTACATAACTTGCGCGCAATCATTGCAGCGTCCAGCTTAATAATGTAATAGAACGTAATTGCGATTGTCCGTGCTGTAGTATGGACAAATCTTGTTCTAGTACATCAATAGCAGAAGATACAATGTTGCCCAGTGAATAAATCCTGGATGTTAACGTAGTCATACCATTGTCAATTACGGCCAACACCTTTTCTTGGTTAATCCTATCTATTTCTCATAGTCTCTCCACTGCTTCTTGTTGGGAGATTTTCCAAATTTTGTTATAGACAGCGTAATAGAAACATTTCTGACGTGGCTTTCTGGGACCTAAAAAAAATCCTGTAGGCCCACATTCTCTGTAAGTAAGGATAAGTGCTGTTTCACCTGGGGTAGTGTTGAGGTCTTTAGCCAATCGAGGCATAACTTCCCAACACTGTATGATGTCACCACCCCCGGATGTTCTCTTTGTACATAGCGTGGGTCTGGCCTATGGATACTGGACCCTTTGGTGGTACCCCTGAAACTTCCTTGACATCTATTTGTGTCTGTGGGCCAAACCAACAGTCCCTTCCAGTTGGGGTCTGATCTATTGTATTGTAAAATGTCATCTATTGGAGCCCCTTTTTCTGATGTAAAATTTTCCTCGCTATGTGATGGTGTTGGAATCCGAGGTGTGTTCAAATCCTTGTTCTTGGCTATTCCGAGGCAGGAAGTCTGTTGCTTAGTATCATTCATAAATATCATCTGCTAAGGAATGAGGCATGCTCTAAATAGTGGTTCTGTTCCCTGGACTTGCCAGTCTCTAGAACCCCAGACTGATTTTAAGTGTATAGTGTCCTTCCATAAGTTGAAACCCTTTTCAGACAGTTGGGTAATAAAGGTAGCAGAGTAAATCTGTTTGGTGTTAGTAAGCATATTCTTCTGCGCTAATGTTGGTGCAACCTTATAGTAAAATGAGGTCGGGTCTGAAATGTTAAACCCTGAAAAATATGAAAATTTCTGTGCAAAAGTTTTCGAACTACTTTTCGGTGGTGTAGGGCAATGTTCCCATTGGTGATATGTGAAAACATTCCTAGGGGTACTGGATTTGTGTAGACAATGATGACCATAATGTTGATAACAATACATTGTGTTAAAGACAAAGTCTGATGTGTCTTCTAACATTTCATTGCTAGAAAATGCGGCAGATTTTTCTAAATCAGACAACATATTATTTACAGTTTGAAAATCCCAATCATCGGAAAATGTACTGGAGGTAATGATATCATTTAAGGAAATTTTAAATAAATGAGGTATTTTTAAAAGTTCGGTCAGGCCAAATATATCATGATCAACCTTGTCCCATACTATACCATCAGGTATACGAACTGCTGTAATGTTCACTGATGACAAGTCTCTTTGTTCACGATGTGATGAAACATGGGGTTTCAGGATTAAGTTCACTTTTGATGCTGCTGAGCTTTGACGAAGGTAAGTGTATTATCTTCGTGTTGTGTTTATAGTGTTCCCTGTTACCTGGTTTCTAGCTGCTCAACCAGTGTGAGTGTTCTGTGTGGAATGTTGGTGTGATGGACATGAATGGAATGCTTGGGTGCCTGGTGTGAGTGTTGACAGTTGGAAGATGGGCTGAGCAGCAGGGAGGCTGCTCCTGGTGGGGCTGCTACCAATGTTCTTATGAACTTAATAAATAACTTAAAAGACACTTCTCGGCTACGTCTGCTATGTCACCTCTACGCATGGAACCTATGTGTTACATTTTGGCGACGATCTGGAGATAAACTAATGCTGTACAGCTGGTCTTTATGAAGATAAGTGATGTCTTGATAAAGAAGTCTTGAAAGATTAAGAAACCTACAGAAATGACAGTTCTTGACAGCACAAGCACATATCCAGGTAGAAGATGTCATAAAAGAGCAGTCAGCGCAAGTACATTTCCAAGAGGAATTGGTCCAAAAGAGTCAAGACAGACGGCGCAAAGGTGTTTTTAAAAATGGTGACATGTCAAAATTGGTTTCATTGTGGAAAGAACCTATCACAGACAGCAAAAGTACATTTCCAGAAGGAAGTGTTGACACAAAAGGCACAAGATCCACAAGAAACAAGTGAAATGGAGCATCACATGAAACAAGAGAAGCTGGAGCAGCACGCCTCGCAGCCCCACCAGTGTCCTTCAAATCGGACAGCCCAGGCTTGCCGTACTCACCAACTTTACATCTTTTGGACTATGAGTTATCAGTATTGCTTGTGTCACCAAGCCTAATGATATACAGCTTGTGCCTCTTATTTGCTTGGGAACACACTGAATGCTATGTGCCTCTCTCATCTTTGTATGTTACAGATGGGGTGAAATCTTGGATCGCTCGTGAGTAATTTATTTATTTTTGGCGCTTTGTTTTCCAGGATGTTAGCGGTTGGTGTTTTTTAAATCTAAATTGCCCTGTTAAAGCGGCGTGTGACAAGAGCGAGCCTCACCTGTCTGTGTGCCTCGTGAGGGTGTTAGTTGCTGTGGAGTCGTCGCGCGCTTTCACTGTGCGGAGTCTTCGTCTCCCTAGCAAGTGTACTGGTTCAGTGAAGTGTAGCGTGCTGTGCAACAACGTTTTGGAGCACATACGCTCCTAGAGCCATCCGGCAGGCGTCAATGCAGCGTGCCGCGATTTTGGACTGTAGGCACAATGCTAATCCCGGAGTTGTGTGTGGGACAGTAAGTGCCTGTCAGCTAGCTCTGGATTATAAGCCTGATGCAGCATCAGTGTGGTTCTCCTTCTCCATGTGTGGAGATCGTGGAGGTTTTCGTCGACGATGGAGACAGTTTCATTGGTAACATTCTTCTTGCCAGTTTCATTGGTAACATTCTTCTTGTGAGTCTCTCAATTGCTTTTCATCATGGTTTGAGACTTTATTTCAGCTCCTAATGTCACACCACATTACATTTTGGACTGGTTTGCTTTTTACTGGCTCATTAAGACAATGTATGATCTATGGTATACAACTGTATGTGCCAAGAGGTTTTTTTTTCGGGTGAGGAGTCGCTCACCGGTGTGTTGCATAGTGTCATCCAAGTTTATATGGTTATTTATATATAATTCGCTTACAGGTCCTAGTTAGACCATTTTGGACATGTTTTACATTTTTTCAGCGTGTTTCATGTAGTTTACAAGTTGTAATAATGGTACCTTTTTGTTACCTTTGTTTTTTCACAACTTTCACTTTCTTGCTATGCTGATATTGGATTTTGCATCTTATTCTTCATGTCCTACTTGGGATGGTTTTTGTGTTTTGTACCCCATTTCCATATGTTGGGTGAGTGTAACGACCCTTACAGGTGGGTGGTCACTTTATTTTTTATGCGTTTTTGGTTTGTTTTTTGCAAACCCTGTATCCCTTTCTCAAGGGATGGGTAGGGGTTTTAGTCCCACTTCCATGTTGTAGCCACTATTCCCTTATATGAGGGGTGGTTTATGGGCTGTCTCTCCCTTTTTTCACAGTTTATGGGTGGCAGTCCCATTTAACACAATGTTGTCATGTTCCTTATGTGTGTAAGTCACCATTTGCTTCACGTTGGTCATTGTAGGGTGTATAAGTCACCTTGAGCTGCACGTTGATTAAGTAGTGTGTGTAAGTCACCTTGTGCTTCATACTTTGTTGTTGTAGTGGGTGTTAGTCCCATCTACGCAGCTTGTAATGGGTGTTAGTCCCATCTACATAGTTTGCATTATGGGTCACTGTCCCATTTTGCACTCCACAGTTTCCTGACGTTGTAATGGGTCGAGTCCCATCTACACAGTTTACGTTATGGGTCACAGTCCCATTTTTCCATTTATGGTCCCTTACATGAGGGGTGGCAAGTTGGGTTATAGTCCCTTCTCCACATTTTACATGATTTTGTTCCTTACATGAGGAGTATATACATGGGTGTAGTCCACCGATAGTGTTAGAGTTCTGGGCTGCGTTTTCCCCATGTTTCTCTTCACAGTGTTAGAGTTCTCGGAGTGTGTTTCTACCGTGTTTCTCTTCACAGTGTTTCACATGTCTTGTCATGTGGTGTTTTCGCACTTTGTGTCAGTGAGCTTAACGTTCTCAAAATTTTCTTTTTGTTTTAACATTAAAGGAGGAGGATGTGAGTTAGTTTGTGTGTATCTTTTCATTCTTTTTTCTCCTTTGTTTAGTCTTTGTTCCCTCTCGTGATGTGGTTTTTACCATTCATCCCTGGGTTATGGACTATTGACTTCATTTGTACATTGTTGTGATAGTTGTTTTTTATTTTAGTATGGTTTAATTAATTTTCAATTTTAAGGGGAGAAGATAATGTATTATCTTCCTGTTGTGTTTATAGTGTTCCCTGTTACCTGGTTCCTAGCTGCTCAGCCAGTGTGAGTGTTCTGTGTGGAATGTTGGTGTGATGGACATGAATAGAATGCTTGGGTGCCTGGTGTGAGTGTTGACAGTTGGAAGATGGGCTGAGCAGCAGGGAGTCTGCTCCTGGTGGGGCTGCTACCAATGTCCTTATGGACTTAATAAATAGCTTAAAAGACACTTCTCGGCTACGTCTGCTATGTCACCTCTACGCATGGAACCTACGTGTTACAGTAAGTTCCATTAATACGTAAGCAGAAGACAGTTACTAAACCTATCCAGAAAAGAAAGAAGAGTATCCCGGTGATTATCCAAAGTTCTAACCAAGGTGACACCAGGTAAGTCTTTTTAAGAAAAATGAAGAAGTCTTTGATTTGTTGTTGACAGGATATTGGGGCTGGCGTTGTTTCAGGTTCACTTGGATCCAACGAGAAGGTATCAAAGTCGATGAAATAGCCAGATGAAGTTAGATCTATTTTACGTAGTTCCACAGGTTTTGTTGAACTTGTAGACGGCCCTTGTTGAGGCATGTTTAAGTAGACATCAGTGTTAGGTCGAATTGAAATTTGTCTTTCATTATGATTTTGTATTCCTTGTTCAAGGGGAACGAGTTCCATGGCATTGTTGCATAGTCCATCATTCCGTATAGGAGACTCTTCTAACGTGATGAGCCTTTCTGTCTGAACTTCCTGTATGGTAGCTAGTGGAGGGCGTCGGCTACTCAGGAGCCCACTAGGCCTACTATTCACTATCGGCCACATAGTGTGGTTTGAACAGATCAATGGAGATGAATCTCTTTTCCTTTTTTCCGGCAAGGGGTGGCAGAAGTACAGTTCTTGTTCCTTCAACGGCCAGGACAGGTACAGGCTTTCTGTAGGATGGCCCAAATTCTTTTTTGTCCACTATCTTTTCTCTGACCAGATCCCTGACTTTAGGAATCTAGACAGGTCTTGCTGTGACTGACTTGACTTCCCGAGTGGCGGTCCGCTTTACCT
Source organism: Calotriton arnoldi (assembly GCA_963921515.1). Taxonomy (NCBI): domain Eukaryota; kingdom Metazoa; phylum Chordata; class Amphibia; order Caudata; family Salamandridae; genus Calotriton; species Calotriton arnoldi. The sequence continues at coordinate 648,054 of CAWUFW010007390.1, read as the reverse complement.
GCACATTACTCTGTAGTGCCCTGGATTCATTCAGATCCTGTAAAACAGCCAAACGTTTATTAATGTCAAAAGGTTTTTCATCCGCCACTGTCCTTCACAATCGAGATCAGGTACCCACATTCTCGTCCCAAATAGGACCTCATAAGGAGTGACACCCCTAGAGAACTTCTTGGCATATTATTCAAGGACCGCTGCACCCCATATAGGTGATTTACCCAACTACCACCCGCGCCTAATACTCTAGCTGTTAATGATTGCTTTAAGTCCCGGGTTTTCCTCTCCACAACCGAATTTCCCTCTGGATGTTACGGAGAGGAGTACAGCAGTGCAACACCCAAACTTCCCATGGCTTCTTTGTAAGCCCTAGAGCTAAACGCAGGGCCACAGTCAGAACGTAATGTGCCAACTGCGTATGTCCCCATAAAGACTCGCAAATCTTTGATAACAGTTTGAGCGTCAGCCGAGCGCTGAGGCCATACCCATAGGAATCCCAAGCAGGAATCCACTGCAACCATTATATATTTGTAAGCCCCATCAGATTGTAAGGGGCCACAGTGGTCCAAATAGACACACGCGAGTGGTCTGTCTGATATTAGTAATGGTATCTGTGCTGGACATGTTATGGTGGAGCCCTTCATCTGTGGGCAGATGTCGCACTTTAAGACATAATCTTTGGTCTGCTTTGTTAACCCTGGCCACCAATAGCGTTGTTCAGTAAAGAAACTGTTGCCGTCACTCCTGCGTGTGCAGAACCCAGACCTCGTGTGCAGCTAATATTAAGCCCAATCTGCGATCCATGTTTGGTATTACTCTATCCCCACTCCGGGAATTTGAGCAAATGGAACATTGTTTGCATCTAACTTGCAGGAGTACTTGAGTGGAAAACCTTTCGGCAATGCCTTACTGTCTTTGCATGATGCAATGACAGCTACCATTATCTGTCCGTCTATTCTCGTTTTTGAACGAGTGACTGCAGCTACGGACGCAGTTCATACTGCCTCTTTGCGGCTTCATCAGCCAATGAATTACCTTCAATGTGAACGCCATCACGTTGATCACTCTGCGTGTGTATCACGTGAGCTCTTGGTTGTTCGTTTTTCAACTCAATTACCTGTTCCCATAGCATTTTATGCTTAATTGTGCCACCTTTTAAGTCTTTAAACCCATTTTGTCCCCAATGGTGAAGGTATTCATTGTATGACTGGACACAGTAAAAAGAATTGCACACAATTAGTGTGGGGAATTCTTGATCCGTATTTATCAGTGCCAGTAATAGAGCTTTTAATTCTGCCAGCTGAGCCGTGCAGTCTCCTAAAGACTGTGTTTTTGTACAGCTTGGATGAAACCTTCCGTTCTGCATACAACCTTTTACAATCGCACATGCGGCGCTGTATTGTTGTTTATTTCCAATGGCCGGCTGAGCAGATCTGTCAGTGTAAATTATGTATTCATACTGATCTAGAGGCATTATTTCATTCGGGAGAGGATATTCTTGTTCATATTGCAAAAATGCTTGTGTTTTTAGACTTGGGTCGTAGCTGTATTCTACATCTGATGCAGTGAGAGAATTTGCCCATTGTATCCATCACAGATGTAAAACTTTTGCATTTGGAATGCTAGCCTTTGTAGCAGCCTCTAAGGCTGGTACCGGAGTCACGACAATTATTCGTTTTCCCTGAGCCATTGCTCTTTCTCTCACTACAGCAGTCTGTAGTGCTGTCAGAATTTTTTCTGTGGATGCAAAACGCATCTCAGCATTTGTGTACAAATGTGATTTGTATGCTATGGGTACTGTTTCGCATTCATTGTATGTTAGGTAGGTGTACCCAGATTGACCGGCAACTATACGGATCACCAGATTGCTGACATTTACGCGTGTCTGTAAGTGTTTGGACGCTATTATGTCAGCTTGTAGGGAACGTAGGATATCTGTGTGTTCCTGTGTCCATTGCCTAACTGAAAAATCAGGTCTTATGAGGTTGTAGAAAGGTTTCACCCTTTCTGCGAAATCCAAAATGTATGTTCTACCAAAATTCAGGAATCTCAGTATGGACTGTAAATTTTTTAATGATTTTGGAGGTTGGAGCAGCGCACACTTTCTAAAAAGTTAGCTGCCAAGCTTTTCCCTTCACTTGAGAGCTCAAATCCCAAAAATAGGACATTGAGGTGGGCTATTTTTGATTTTTTAAAGTTGAATTTGTAGCCCTCAGAGGCGAATCCCAAAATTATGGAGCTCACCCTGGTCAAGTGTTCCTCCAGGTAATCATCCATCAGATAAATATCATCTACATAGGACAATGCCTCCTCATCCAGATTCTGAAGTAACTCAGTCACCCTAGCTGAGAACAACCCCGGGCTGTTTTTATACATCTGGGGGACTCGACAAAATTGACGCTGGGACCCCAGCGTTGAGAATGGCGTCAAATAGCTGCTCTCAGGCGCTATATTTTGGCAGAAAAATCCATTTGAGATATCTAGTGTTGTTTTGTATTTTTTCTGCACAACGGGAAGGAAGTGACCCGATTAGGGCCACCCGGGTCACTCGCGACCACCTCTCAGCCTTCCATACAAATGAAGAGTCGGTCAGACAGTAGAGAATACAAACCAAGTATTTATTCAGGTACACTCGAGCGGAGCCCAATCTGCCCAGTCTCTAGGGATTGCTGCAGAGGGACTGATATCAGCATACATGGTGATACATTATGTACGATTCAGAACCAATGAAGGCACACCTAGACTGGAAATTTCCAGATGGAGGCAGTTACACAAAGAAGGTATAGAAGGATGAGTTTCGTTCTTGAGACCTGGGATAATAACAAACAACAAAAGAATAAAGAGAATAGATTTCAATCCAGAGGTAGGTCTCCTCAACAGGAGCCCTCCAAAAGGAGGTATAACCTTAGGAATAGGGACAATATTAGAAAACCTGTCAGATATCAGGACACTGATAAACGTTCCTCTCGTTCCTTTCAGGGTTCATTGAAAAACTCCAAGAGGGAAGGACGGTCAGAACACAGAGAAGAAGAGCGTACAAAGCCCAGAGACACGCAGTGCTCTCCAGAATACACTTCAAAGAAAGAAGAAAACCAAAATCAAAACCTCAATTCAAAAAGAAGAAAGTAGCAGGTCTTTAGATCAGACATACCCAGAATTCTGAGGACTGAACTACTGAATGGGGAATGGGCTCTGACGATGCTAGACAGTGCAGCAGAAGTAACAATAGTTCGCCAGAACCTAATGGAATTTCTGGTGACAGCGGAGCTGAGTGAACATATCACGGTGGAAAAACCTGATACTAGGGTAGGTGTCCCACATAGGTTACATGAAATAACACTCCAAATGGAGGGGGACAAGCCCAGAAAAATTAAAGGTCTCTTTTGGGAGAACTTGACTTTTGACTATGACATTCTTTTAGCGGAAAGAGATTGGCCGCCCACTATTGTTATGGATTCCCCAAAGGGAGAAAGGGTAATTTTTCCAGCATTTTCAGACCTCTTCCCTAACCACTTAAAACACACATACGCGCAGGAGTGGGCGGTAGCACTTGCCCCAGCACTATATCGCAACCATGTAGGGTGGGATGAAGATTCAACCGACCACGTGATACCATTGAAATCTACTCCGACTCCACAAAGACAATATCCAATTAAGCAAGAAGCTAAAAAACAGGTCAGGGAGATCTTAGATCAACTTGAATACCAGGGTGTGATTGAAACTTGCACCTCTTCAATGAATAACCCTTTGTTTCCCGTAAAGAAACCCGACAATTCATATCGTCTAGTGTTAGACTACAGACATCTGACTACATGCACAAAACCATTTGCAGTACAGAACGCACACAGTGCCGCATTGATGAATAACATTGTGCGGAAAAAATATAATACAACACTAGATATCTTGAATGGATTTTTCTGCCAAAATATAGCGCCTGAGAGCAGATATTTGACAGCATTCTCAGCGCTGGGGTCACAGCGTCAATTTTGTCGACTCCCCCAGGGATATAAGAACAGCCCGGGGTTATTCTCAGCTAGAGTAACTGAGTTACTTCAGAATCTGCATGAAGGGGCATTGTCCTATGTAGATGATATTTATCTAACGGGTGATGACCTGGAGGAACACTTGACCAGGTTGAGCACCATAGTCTTGGGATTCGCCTCTGAGGGTTACAAATTCAACTTCAAAAAATCAAAAATAGCCCACCTCAATGTCCTTTTTCAGTGATATCTGTCCCTACATTACTGCTAACGTGACATCCCTACTTAACATTTCCCAAGGCAAGTCCCCAGAAAGTTGTCAGCACGTGAAGCCTTCCTAAGTAGCACACTCACGTTGGATGGGTCGAGTAGCGCAAAGCTACGGAGCTCGTTCTAAGATGCTCCCCTCTCTCCAGGTAAGGCAGAAGTCTACCTCATCCATTCAAACCCTTCCTTGCAGGTAACCTTCCATGAGGCAACGGTGCTTCCAGGCTCTTGCTCGATGACTTTGGGTCCCAGGCCTTCTCCTATGAGAAAGAACACCTCCGACATTCTCAGCACCATTGTTCAAAGACATCATCTCCTCCCTATGTCTGTCTAGCTCCTGAAACTAAGCCGTTATTCTAACTAACGAGGTCGAATTCTTGCACCTGCAACAGAGACGTGAAGAGAGGAAAATTCCACATGCACATGAATTCTATTAGCATCCTTCAGCATGAGAGCGAACAGAGAGAAACGAAAGTTTGGCCTACCAAATTCGGCTAACAGGAACAATACACACGTTTAGAATACATGTATATATATGGTCATTAATATCCACACATTATATGATTATTAGTATCAAAACATTCATTAGTCATGAATATACTTTTTTACACAATTATGATTTCATCTAAACACATACACTTACAACATTAACTCTTTGACCCACCTAAAAATACTACATCACGTCACTTACAGGTTATTGCAATACACAATCTAATGACCTAATGTTATTACGATTGTGATTATAATGCACTCCTACAATTGGAAGAGCAAAATTGCGCTCTATCACCTGCATGCCTACACTCTCTGAAGACTCACAATGTATCCAAGTAAAATTTTAAAAAAATAAGGATTTTTATACAAATTTTAGAAACATCCAAATATATAACATAGGGTATGGATGCTAGCCATGGGATTAAGATCGAACTCCCCTAGGGAAGGGGAGAAAAACCGAAATAGTGCTCGAGTACAGGGAAGTCAGGAGTCAGCTTGGATGGAGGTAGCAAAGAAATAACATGGGAAAACATGTTGTGAACATCAGGGAAAAGCCTATGTAAGATGGGGAAAGTGAGGAAAGTAAAGGAACATGTCTAAAACAATAGTTCGAACAATGGTCAAAAGACCCAGTGTTCAAGTCCAAATGAAAGTCCTCATTTGTTCAACATAAAATGAAAGTCAGCCCCAAACACACATGCTGTGTTCAAACTGGTGTTTTGGGTAGAGTGCAAAGTTCCTGGCCATCCTCAGGGTCTGATAGTATGACCACTTAGACCTCCTCCTCTGGTTTAGGTGCTGAGGACTGCATGCAGGACTTGAAATTTCCTGACTTGGAGCACACTCTAGGGTAGTTTTATGGACAGAAGCAGAAGTTGCACTGGGGCGGTCAAACACAGTGGGTGACATAGAAGGCAACAGAGCTCACAATGCTATTCAGCCTGATGAACTCGATGGGCCTTCACTGCCTGGTCTACTTCTGCAAGTCCCTCATATCGTGTCTGCTGATTAGCAAATGACCGGCTCATGTCCTCCTGAAAAGCAACTATGGTGACACAGTGAGGGGCGAGACTTACAACTAAGTGCTCAGATATGTCACCCTCGGATGTAGTCCTTCTGCAGAAACACTCTTTGGAGGAGGAGAGGCGAAAGCGAATGTTGCTTCCTTCAAGTCCCAGTGTTTTGCATGTGTGTCTATAACCATTTTGTATGTGTTTCAATTGCAAAATGGACAAAACGTGTGTTTCACATGGTCTATAATCTGTGTTTCACCTGGGAAATGTAGAAATTTGCATATGCCATATGCAGATTTGCCAATACACAGACACACAGTAGGAAAGTTAGGTAATATGACCCTGGTGGCCCAAACTTCCTTCATGAACCTACACTGTATTTATTGTTTTGAAGCTTCTGTGTAAGTCAAACGCACTAAATCTATTATATTAAACATGAGATATCCATGTAATAGTTTGATGCCATGCCCTCAATTATACATTTTGGGAGGCAACATGGACTTGAGAAGACCCATTACATGTCAGACATAACACTTCAACATTTGCACTCCACAGGTAAAGAAGTATACTTTCTATAAGTTAAAGGTTTGCCAACCTGCTCTCAGAACCAGCCTTTGTAGGTTATAGAAACTGGGTATGACATATGTGTGCTGGGAAGATGCCTCCAGCACATCTTGTGCCTTCAGGCATGCCAAGTGCTGATACCTCCTAGCACTTGCAGAAATCACTGGCTTGACGTGTATGAACACCTAACGCACTGCATCGCCTGGTGACGTCATTCCAGGTTACTAAGCACGTTCCATTGGCCAGCTGGGAGACTTGTCTCCACTTCACCTGATGAAATGTTTGGATGACTCCCTCCCTAATCACTTCTAATTAATCTTGGGCCCTCCGTCTTGTGTCCAGAGCCATATTGGAGGACTTTAGATTGAAAGGAACAACAAAATGGAAGGGCATTCGGCTGTGGTTCTATAATTGCTTTGAAGTGGCTTTACTTCCATTGAATGTCACTTCCTATTCATTACATTTGTTGGAAAACCGTGCATCTTCATCAATGCTAGTTAGTTATCTGCCTATATAGTGGAGATAGAGAAATCTGCTACATAGACATATAAAAAGTAGAGAGAGAGCGAAGGGGACAATATTTCTTGGGTTATGTTCCTTAGAAGAATGATAACAGTGCATTAATTGTGTCTCAGGGGCACATGTGTAGCGGTGTCATATTTTACCTTTCATCACTGACACAACTCTGTCCATCGGCAGTAAGGCAGCAACCAAACAACCAGCATCGTCAGTCACACACCTGCAAACCCAGACTTCTAATCAGTGCCCACCTACCCAAGAACGTAGATGCAGCGTAGGTTAGGATGTAAATGTAACCCATGCCATATGGCGATATGCTGCAATATGCAAAAGGCAACAATGATCTTTGTATGTGCCCCCAGAAGGGACCATACACATCAGTGAAGCAGCCCTTGGTATCACACACGGCTTGCATGTTGCTAGAATATCAACGGAGTCTATTGAAGAAATGTTCTCTACTGTTTTTAACTATGCTTACTGTCGTGGGCTTGTGTTCTACTCTAAATTAAATTATAACACATAGACAAAATGCTTTATTTTTTTTAAACAAAATGCCTTTATTTTTTTCATGCATAAAATGTTTTCCCCTTTTTAGGTCTCGCCTACGCAGCGCGCATGCGCTTCTTAGGAAAGAGACCTCTTGAAATCGATTCAGCTTTGCAGGCAAAAACGTGCATGCGTTGCATTGCTTTCAATGCAACGCTTGCACGTTTGGCGATTCCCTTGCGGGAGCGAGCGGCACCATATGTTAGCAATTATTGCGCTCGCTCCCGCAAGGGAAACGCTGCCTGCTCTCGGCCGCACTCCCCCCCCACCCCCTACTTGCGCGAGGCGCGCGTGCTTGTTTTTATTTTTAAATGTCTTCACCCGACTTGTTTTCCTGAGCGGCCACGCTCCCTTGGCGACTGACCAAGCAAGTCCTTCTCATATCCAGGAGCCTCCAGCAGGTCTCCCTTCCCCCACGCTCCCTCTGCAAACATGAAACAAACAGCAGGGAGGGGAGGCGTTTCCAGGGCGAGCTCGCGCTCTTCGTCTTGTTTTGCTTTTGATCTAGACCCGTATCCAGCAACAGTCCCTGATGCCTTAACTTTTAGTTCTGATACTACGGATATTTACTGGCTGCAAACGGAGATCATCTTCTGTAACACATTCCCCGCAGCAGTCTCGGCGCTATCACTGATTCGCTCGGGCCCCCTGGACCATAATGTACGAGTTAAGTAATTGCCTGCCACTCTGTCTGCAGGAGCCAGCGATTCTTACTTGTGGGATGCGAGCCTCGCCAGGGTCAGATTTTGCCAACATTTTACAAAAAGTTTTAAAAAAACAGTTCTCTGTGACCGCTGGGAAGATTGCATTCATCTCGTGTTTCATGCCGCATTCTAATTCAATTTTCCAGTTATTGATGCCGCTTCCCCTTGGGCAGGTAGCCAACTTTCTTTTTCATCCCTTTTATTTCCTCTGCTTCACGTGTTTCTTTGATAGCAGCAGTGCAAGACTCTGCCTTCGCGGTTAGTCTGTGGTTTAGATTTTGGAAGTTATTAATCCGAACCCCTTCGGTTCGGGGGGTAATTTTTTGAGAGAGCGTTGAAGCAAATTCGAGGTGCAGGAATTTTCAAAAGAAATGAATATCTTCATACTGCACATGTTCATGTTTTTTTCCGGTTTTCACTCGACATAATGTTTAAGTGATTTAACATTAGCGCTTCCTTAATCACAAAGCATGTCAACTGCAACATACCTATGATGAGTCCCAGACAGTTCAAAAAGAGTCTCTGGTTTATTTTTTTGCTGTTTATATAGCGCAAACTCGAACCAAAGGTATTGGAGCACTTTACATGAGCACCAGTTATATTACACAAGGACACATTCATTTTTTGTAGGCACAGGGAGATTAAGTGATTTGCCCAGTATCACAGGATGTTAAACCGATGCCGAGACTCGAACTCAGTTCACCAGTTTCAAAGTCAGCAGCTATGGTTGTTATGACAAGTAGCGATGCCCCCAAATATGTACGTTTCTCTGAACTTTTGCTTTGACTCCGAAGCCAAAAAAAGTGTTTTCAAGTGAAAACTTTAATGCTCACAGGCTTGGGGTTTTGTCAAAGCTGACGCAAACTCTTGGAAAATCTGTCCTTATGGGTGTAGTCGACAGAAAGGAAGGGGGAGGCAAACAGTGGAAAGAGGAGACAAGGCTACGGGAGAAAGCAGAAACCAATGGGGGAGGAAACTACTTAAGCATTTAAGGCTGGTGAGAGAGTCAGGATACATGGCTGACTATTAAGAGATGCTTGTTTTTTTGCATTTGCAGGCCCCCGAGACAGCAGCATTTTAACTTATGTAACACCCATGACTTGTTATTGGAGAGTAGACCCATCTTGGTGTGTGACACTGGGGGCTTGTCTGAGAAACGTCACTCAGTGGCACGGCAGCAGTTCAAGGAGTTTCACTTTTTGGTGAACAGCAGAGCTATCTTCGAGTACGACACAAATGGCCTGTTAAGACCGTTCAAAACAAGTAGGTGGTAAAATTGTGTGTGTGCCTTTAACATGTGGCTTGTTGAAAGACCATCACTTAGTGATAGACAGCAGAGCTATCTTTCTGTGTGTTCGCCTTGTGATTGTTGCATAGCACAATCCAGTTCCTCCTTCATAACCCGCAGAGAGGCGAAGAGGCAAACAGATGTGCCTCTGTACTCCGGAGCCAGGTCCTGTGGCCTGGAGCTCCATTACTGCCCAGCGGTGGTGGTGAGGTCATAGGACATTATTGTGTTCTGCTCTCGTCTATCCGCCCCTCCAATATCACCTCCTCTCCAGTACCCGTCAGCCATAAAACAGGAGATTTGGTTGAATGTGCTTCTGAGTCGAAGGAAAGGACTAGGAAGATCCACCCAGTGGGCTAAATTCCTGGTTCGTTTTCAGAGATTTGAATTTGGAGTCTCGCTTTCTCGATCTCACACTGTATGATCTTGAGAAGATCGGTTCTTCTTCTAGTGCGGAATCTCCCGGGAGAACACCTCCGTGCACCACAGGTCACTTTGGGGAGACTGAGTAACCTAAGCAGACTGTTAGATCTCTCCTATCACTTTCTAGCAATGTGTCTGGGTCCTTATGTCTTACCACTACCCAGGAAATGCTTCTTACTCGGGCAACTATGTCACACTTCCTGTGCTCAGCTTCTTAACAGTGACTCAGTGTTAAAATACTGCAGTTTTAAGCATGTGCGGAGATATAGTCCAGAGGCCATGTTGGCCATTCTGGGGACACAAGACAAAAGTTCTGATACCAGTTTCTCATCTTCACCACGTTGTGTGATCCTGGAATAGCCTCTTTTGACTCCTAGCTCCGGCGTCCTACTGGGGCTTCAAACCAGGAATTCCCAGCTTTGTTTAAACAAGCATTGGCATAGCCAATAGGTCTCGCTTTTGGGACCTTATAAGTATTTAGTTATGCAGCACAATATCCTTGGTGCAACAACATCAACTGTTGCATGGCTAAACACTTATAAGGTCCCAAAGGCGAGACCTATTGGCTATGCCAATGCTTGTTCCCTTTGTGCTTGTAATGTTATTCGCTGTCTGCATTCTATGACATTCCCCTGTACTACGTATGAATAGTTTTGAACCAGTTTGGTAGATGTGGGTATAACTTTGGTGAGTAGCAATTGCTTTTTTGTATGTGTGGTTTTGTATTTGCATGTGCTCCTCTTTTTTCCCTTCACTCCTCCCAATGGTCCTCCCTCTTTTACACCAAATACACAGAACTACGAGTGCAAAGGTCTATGCACTCTTGGTAGAGTTCTGCATAGATAGTGCCCAATTCATAAACATTGATGGGTGAATAGGTGTCACTTACTCTTGTAGTACTACTGGTTTACTTTAGGAATTCAGGAGTAAGCCTTGAATATGTCCGGCTTGCTCTTGGAATTTAGGAGTAAGACATTTATGAGATAAGTCACAGCAACATTTTGTGTGACTCTCACATTAATGAAAGGAGAGGTGTAGGTGGAGATTTTTACCCCAGACCCTACTGAACAACATGGACAAGTAAAGTAGTACTACAAGATGCTTTAATGAATAGAGCTATATATTTCTTAAACATGCTCATTGTTTATTTATAGAGCAAACGCTTGAAAAGTCAGAAACATTAAAATGGGTGCCTTTCAGTACAAACTTTATTAGTTGCAAATCAATTATACACACACCCATATATGCAAACACACATATGTGAGCAAACACATACACTACACACATGTCCTGTACACAGGTGCGGCCGGCACAGGTAAGATCTGTGGAGTGGAGGGGCGGGGCAGTGAGTGTTCAAGTCAACAGACGACAGGATAGGTAAAATTAAATAGAACATTTTATAAAACTACTTACCTTGTGCTCGCTGCATCATCGAGTCGGCGATGCGGCGAGTGCAAGGTAAGTGGTTTTATTTTTTTTTAATATAATTTTACCTATCCTGTCATATGTGGACTCCCCTCTCACCGACCCGCCCCACCACACCACCGTCCCACCACCCCACCACTCATATCTGTGCCAGCTGCACCTGCCTGTACTGCACACAAGCCAAGGCTTGTACATATATCAGTAAATAAATTGGTCCGCAAAAACAGTAAGTGGGCAATGGGTACAAGAAATGTCTTATGACCGCACCCTCGGGACGGCACCCTGCAGCCGTTACTACACATACAACTGAATAGAGAATGTGTTTCTGTCAAAGGAGCTGGAACAGTTAATTGGATGGCTAACGGCAAGCCAAGACTAACCCTAGAGCAGCCATGCTATACAGGAAGCGTGGATAGAGTCCTTGCTCAATAGCCTCTGGAGTCTGTAGGTTCTCTGAAAAATCTGCTGGCCATAGAAAGGGATGTGCCCTACTGACTCTAACACCTGGTTTACCATGCAGGGCGTGGCCCGATACCCAAAAGTGCATCTAAACTCAATTGCCATAGTAAAACCTGTGCCAAAAGAGTTCTGTATTCCATCTCCTCCAATGGACAGGAGTCCAACCCTGAAATGGAACAAGAAGGGAACCATAGGAAGAGACTAAAACAACAAATGTACCCGAGGAGGGAAAGGTGTGCAAACCTGAACAACAGCGGAAACACTCAACATGGAATTTAGTTACCAGGCGAGGAGGTTTTGCTTGTGATGGTTAATACATTGTCTCTTTCCTACATAACATAGAAGCACTACATCTCTGCCATCTTGAATAGGAAAGGTCTCAATCTCCAAATTAGAGAAAGACACGATGACAGAGTGAGAAATACTTGAACATTCTTGCTAAGCAGCCTCTCTGTGTCTTTTATGGTTCCATATTCTTCACATCGTTTTTGTGAGTTTCCTTCATCATGTCTCCTATATTGCAGAAAGTTCTTACTGTAGCGAAAATGACAATCAAGATAGAGAGAAACCTTTTGCAGAATTGACACGTTTGTGGCCGGAGTAATGCTTTTTGGGATGTAGAAAGCCCAAATTGTGATTTCAGGCCAGATGTACGACCATTCCGATTGGTGGATCGCAAACTGAGGTTTTTTTGCAACTCACAAAACAGAATGTACTAATGTGTCTCAGACACATTTAGCGATTCCCAATGGGGTCGCAAATGACTTGCCACATCAATATTCATGAGGCAGGTCGCAATTTGCGATCCATTGGGAATGTGCTACAATCACAAGGATGGTGGCCAGAACACAATGTCTGTGTTTACTTTTTAAATAAAGCAATGTTTTTTTTTTAAATACAGAAAACAGGATGCATTTAAAAGAAAAAAAAAGAAAAGTTTTCTTTTCATTTTTCAAGGGCAGGTAGTGGTCCGTGGGACCAATGTCTGCTGTTAAAATATATTTTCGCTGCCAAACACAAAGGGGAAGGGGTCCCCACGGGACCCCTTCCTGTTGCGATTGGCTTACCACCTTTTTGAAATTGGTGGTAACTACGATTATGGCAAAACAATCGTACATACCCCAACGACTCGCCCTCCGCACGCCCCTTCCTAATAGCGACCCGCAAACACTATTTTGCGAGTCTGTAATAGGTTACGGACTTGCAAAATAGAGTTTGTACATGCTACAACCCTTTTTAGCGGTTGGAAACGGCCCTATTTTCTGTTTTCGGCTGCTAAAAATGGTCGTACATTTGGCCCCTAGTAACATGTTACCGAATCGCAATTTGGGTTTTGTGATTCAGTATTTGGAAGGGGCGTGTTTATGGCATCCCTTCCAAATACAGATTCGCAATTGGTATGTATGAATATTTCACGACCAAAATGCGGTCGCATAACCTTCGCACTTTACCACCAACTCAAAGTTAGTGGTAAACCATTCACAAATTGGAAGGGGTCCCCAAAGGACCTCTTCCACTCCCCTTGCCCTTTGAGAACGGCTGGTAACATATTTTTTAAAAGCAGGCAGTGGTCCCACAGAGCCCTGCCTACTCTTAAGAAATGAAACATCAAAGTTTCTTTTTTTTTCTTTTTAAATGCATCCTGTTTTCCTTTAAAGAAAATGGGCTGCATTTAAAAAAGCTTGCTTTATTTAAAAGCAATCACAGACATGGTGATCTGCTGACCCCAGAAAGCCATAATCCCTGTGATGGCAGCAAATCATAGAGGTTAACAAATTGCGACCTACCTCATTAATATTCATGAGATAGGTCTATTTCCGACCCACTACGAATCGCTAATGAAACTCAAAAGAGTTTCATAAATTAGGAATAACGATTACCTAATTGCAAATTGCAAAAAATCGCAATTAGGAAATCACTATTCCTATTCTTTGTACATGTAGTCCTATATTCTGCTAATGTGTTGACATAGAGGATCTCAGAGCAGGGGTCTCGGTACAATGTGTGAAAAAGACAACTTCTCTTGCACATATGGAAGACACTGCAGGTCTCGGTGCAGATTCTGGAGAAGGGCCAGGTTTTCTGCATAGTGCCTAATGACCATGGCGTAGGTCACACCCCATGACTTTTTTTTGGCTAGGGTCATAATATGTCAATCATCGTACTCTATTTTGTAACAAAATGGATGTAAGGAGGCATTCTGAATCTACCATAAAATGTGTGCCATCACTATGTAACTTTGATTATACTGCAAGTGAGTTGATAACTGCAAAAATTCTACTATTAGTTTTATGTCTCCTGATATATCTAAGTTACTTTCAGCGCTTTATCTGGTTCCTTCACTTCAAGAGCACAACACATTGGTCATTATATTTAGTCAATTTCACAAGCAAGATAATGTAGCGTGAATTAAAATCTGAGTGACACTGTCTTCTGACATGTAGGCCACAGATTTCTACTTTCTGCACATGTAGGAAAGTGCCTCTTTGGACATGGCCCACTTTTTGATTTATGCCTGAAGTGATTTTGATCTGCAAGTGCACTGAGTTCCTGCAAATCAGATTCCCAGTGCCAGATCTCCTTCCCAAAACTGTAACTTGATTGGCATAGTTTCAGCTACCCCTGTAAGTCCCTAGTAAATAGCACCCCTGGTAACAAAGGCATGGGTACTGAAGAGGGTCCCCTGGGGCTGCAGCATAAATTGTGCCACCCAAAAACCCCTCACCAAGACCATGCACACTGCCATTGCAGGCTGTGTGTTTTGGTGCAGATAAAACAGAAGAGTCGACATGGCACACATCCATGTGTGCCATGCACCCATACACTGCATGCAGCATAGGTAAGTCAATCCTACTGGTGCACTACATACCATGTGTGGACATACATGTATGAGCATATATAACTCTGCAATATCTGAGCCATTCTTGGATATTGTAAGTGCACAGGGAAGCCATTAAAGAGTACAAGGACTAGATACTTGTCATTATGAGTTTCCTAGCTCCATGATGGTTTCATTGTACCCTAAGTTGTTTGGTACCAATTATCTTGTCTTAATAAATCCTCACAGATGCCAGTGTTGGATGTGTTAATAAATGCACACAGGAGACCCTTTAGAGGGCCCCCTGAAAAACAATCAAACACTGGTGTGGTCTTGGACTAGTCATAGATAGCCTGCCACCACCAGACTTGTTTTTGACCTCATGGGATGATAGCCTGGACTCTCAGAAGCCTGAAACAAAGCCTGCTCTGGGCGGGAGTGCTTCACACCTTCTCCAGGCAGGAATGGTCTTCCAGAGTGGGAAGTTTCAAAGGCAGTGCGAACTTTGAAGTGCAACTCATGCTTCCCAAGTTAATCAGGGATGACAATCCCCCTGTCCTCCTCCACATATGGCAGGAGGACAGTCAGTAAAATTAGCTCGATGAGGAGGAGTGCCCACATCCAGCCAGCACCACCTCTTACATGTGGCAGGCAATGTAGATACTACTAATGAAAATCCACCATCTTGAGATGGTAGGAAAATAGCCTATCAGGGCTAGGGTACTGCCCCTTCCTGTAGGAAGTGGTCACTTAGAGGGTGTAGCTACCCTAAAGGTAGATAGCCCATTGGTACTACCTGTGTCCCCCTTTAACGTTTAACGCCCCTAAATTTAGTATTTAGGTGGCATTCCTGGACCTTGAACCTTAGATTCAACTGACACAAAGAAGAAACGGACCGAGAAGAGCTGCTGCCCAAAAGCGGATGCCCTGCTGCACAGAAATTTGCGCCAAACCCTGCCTGCTGCCTGAAGGACTCAACAATCATGGTGTGCTGTCCTGCCTTGCCAGTGTGAGGACTCAAAGAACTTGCAGTCTTCAACAAATTGCCAAAGAACCTCCCTTGAAGCAGAGGTTCTGCTCCCCTGCGATGTCAGGCAAAGAACCAGAGACTCCAGACATAGCAACTTGCTGCTCCCTGGAAACTCTGACACATCACCCGCACCAAAAGTGGTACACAATTTCCAAACCATCAGATTTGTCTCCCCACCAAGTTTGGAGACACCAGGACCTACAGTAGGCATACCACACCAATGCCTGCAGTACCAGACCTCCTGCAACCTGCACTAAGACGAAGAGTTCTTCCGCATCAAAAGTGGTACACCATTTCCAAACCATCAGATTTGTCTCCCCACCAAGTTTGGAGACACCAGAACCTACAGGAGGCATACCACACCAATGTCTGCAGTATCAGACCTCCTGCAACCTGCACTGAGACGAAGAGTTCTCACTAGACTCCAACTGCCCAGGAAGCAAGCACCCATCGAGGGACATCAAGACCCCTGAGACCCACATCGTGAATGGCCCAGCTGTACTGAGGCCTGCTCTCTTGAGCAGGCCCCCTCACACTTACCTGTAAGTTCCTTTGTGCAGTGTGTTTTCAAGTGGCCACCTCCCCCGTAGCACACCAGGTACCAATGACCTTAGCAACCTGCTCCCGGCCGAATCCGTGACACTCTTGAGAATCCGCTGGTAGAACATTGGATCTGGCCTTGCCAACTACCGAAATCCAAGAGGTGAACCTTGAAAGTTGACTGCACAATTTTACATTAATTTTTGTCTGTTTTCTCATTGGTTTCAATGGTGCGCAATTGAGCATGTGTTTGATTTTGTGAACGCTAACAATTCATAACTTCAAAAGTACTTAATGTAGAGCGAAGTTCTTGTTCAGAATAATTATATAAAAATGTATATTATTTTTCCATATTGGTCTTGAATTTATTCTTGAGTGTGTGTCTCATTTATTGCCTCTATGAGTACAACAAATGCTTAGCATTACCCTCTGATAAACCTAACTGCTCACCCACACTACCACAACTAGAGAGTTAGTCTTATCTACTTTTGCCTCTGCGAACCAATAAGGGACTCACTGGACACTCTGCACAGTGTACTTCTTTTTAGCACACTATATATAGAGCCAGCTTCCTACAGCATGCTTCACCACTTCCAAGAAGGAGACATTTAGTATCCCAAGGATAATACTACCTTTGCAAAGTTTCATCCATGGGACCTCATTGAGAATGTGGTAGAGTGATAAAAAAAGGTGGTGTTAAGGATTTTCTTTTGCAGTTTTCTAGATTAGCACAATGCAGTTCAACCAGGAATGATGTTACACTGTACTTTTTTCTATTGATTATCGGAAGATGCAAGTGGATGATTAATAGAAAAGACAATTTTAGGCCTGTATGAGGTTTATATGCAAAAAGAAAGCTGAAAATTGGCCCATGACCTGCGACTGAACTTTCCTGCTGCTGTGCAGGGCAAGGAATACCAGCTTCTGCATCTTAAACTGGTACCACAGTGATCCTTAAACTATCTCCACTGGAGAAAGTGCCAGGACAGAACTTCTGGAAGTGGAGAAAGAGTGGATGGCTAAGCGGTGGCCTCTATATGTCCTTGTTGTCATCCGAGCGGCAGAGAGGAAACTCAATAGCCACACCTCTTCTTCACCTCCTTTCTCCACTCTTAAAAGTTCCACCCTGGGACTTCTGACATCAAGAAACAGTGAAATAACATAAGTCCGTGCATGTATATTGAGGAGGAAATCCAGCTTCAGGGTCTATCGGAAAATGGTAAGTATACCATCATTACCCAAATTCAAGAATCTTTGTATTTGCTCATGAAGTCCAAAATTATCCAAAGTCGCCCAAGTACCGTACATAATTAAAAATGTGCTCAGGGGAGTCAAACATGGTTTATTATTAGGGTCAGTATTGTTACTGTAAACTGTCAGCCATCATGGAAGGACAACTTTTATATTCAACTAAAATGGCTTTCAGAAAGAATATTATTGCCAGGGGTCATTACTGATGTATTTAACCTCTCTTACCAGCTATTTATACTAAAACACCACTTCGAGTGAATGTACTTTACGTACCCTCCGTTTATGTTCTAAATAATAGGCGTTGTCGTCCAGTTCATGTTCAAACACCTCAAGGGACTTTTTGTGCCTAGAGTGATAATGCAGGGTGGTAAATGGACTCAAAATCACCACTTTGTTTCTATGCTGCTCTTGCTGTGGTAAATGCACTAACTTGTAGAGTTAGCATTCTTTGGTGTTAGCATCAGAAAATATATTTTCTTTGAGAAATGGATGCACAGCTCTAATCTGTGTTTGTGCTTCTTTCACCACAGGTTGTAGTGTAGCTCCTATTTCCCTAATAGGCTCTGCGCATTGGAATAATATACCCTATAGGTTTGACATAGGACTACGGTCAATATGTCCCTATCGAGTATATTAAACTTAATTACTTGTGCCAGCTAGCTCAGAGGCCACTAGAAACTCCTTGATAAACAAGAAGGGAGTAGTTTCTGGCAGCCGCAAAACATGACAACTTTGTTTCCCTTTAGAATCAGAACGTGTCCCAGAGTCGTGGAAACAATAGATAACCATTTCACTCAGCTCAATCGTGCATGCTTAGTTTTCCTCAAAGTTACACAGGAAGAAATAGACGGGCGTTTCAATAAAAGATTTATTGAACAGTCTTGTTTCTCGTGTAAGTAATATGTGCTGTTACGATCACAAGACAGTATGCAAGATAAATAATGTACAGCGTAAGCAGTAGAAATAAATAATACTGCGCTAGCATGATCTTTAGTAGATATTCATTTACATAAATAACAAGGACTAAAAATGCGAGTACTCATACGATGCGTTTCTAAGCTAGTTCTACCCCAATGTACCTAACCTAACCTAGGTGTAGGGAGAGGTATGAAGTAGGTGGAGTATTCCTTACTATGGTATACTAAGAGTATGTTAAGCCTAGTATGCCTAGTATGCCAAGAGTCCCTCTCGGTTTCTAGTCAGCTCCATACCTTAAGAATGAGAGAGGTGGGAATCTCTTGCCAGACTCGAACTCCAACACCCTGCGAGGGAAGTCAGATCACTGGAAGCTGGACTCTCTGCGTGCAGGGATGACAGCGTCTTCTCAGTGCGGCCGGAAGCGTCTGTGAGATCTCAATGAATGCCGTCATCAGGATTGGTAGCCTCTGGGGACAACACAGAGCATGGGCCGTTATCGGGTCCAGCAGAGTATCAATATCCGTTGGCGTTGCTGATGGAAATGTTAGACAGGTGTCTAACACGCATTCTTCACCGCATAGCAGGCATCGTAGGACAGGTAACATGCAATCTTGCCAGATTGATCTGAATGACAGGAACCACGTGGTATTAAGTTTCCGTAGACGAGTCATGCCCAAAAGCTGTACTATTCGCTCACTGCACTTTCGTTCAAGGAGAGCTTTCTCCACTTCGCTCAGAGTGATGTCTGCGAATAGGCTGGCCATAGCGTAATAGCAGGAAGAGAAATTTAATTCCGGCAACAAGTGCTAGAATTAATGGTATGCCACCAAACACCGAATGTGCAAAGTTCGTGATGATTCCGAGTATTGCCTGGAAAGGTGCTAACAGACCGGAACAGATGCTCTTAAAAACATGTACAATTCCGCTTGTATCAGACATGTTAAAGATACGTCCTATCATTTCCACGAAATGTATAGGGCAGTTTGTACGTATTAAAGTCTGTATCTCAGCCGAAGTCCTTGCTGCTTGTAGATCATAGGTTTCTTTGGCCGAGGTCAAAGGCACTGTTTGCTGTAAAAGCATGGCTTTCATTCTGCTCAAAGTATCAAATCTTATAAAAGAGACGTTCAGCGAAGGCCACAAAGGCGACTCCCTGACTGTGTCTATTGGGGCAAACAATACTTGCATACAGCAAGTGACCCTGTAGTTGACCGTTACTAGATATGGGATGCCTGGCAACATGCCGCAGCAACTCTGATCATTCAACATGAGGTAACTCCCATAGAAAGTTGTCCAAACGTTGGATTAATCACAGCAGCTGGTGTACCCTGCTGATGGCAAGACAAATTTGCCACAGAACCATTGCAAGCCCCGTGTAAAGAAATGTCCTGACATATAAGTGAACTGCTCAGTGCACTTTTACAGTGTGTACCGCTCAAAAACACTTCACGATCCCCACTCCAACATCTATATGTATACGGTAAATTCCAAGATGTCTTAATGTATTCCTTACCCAACCTTTCATATTTGCCTGCTTGCATTTGTTTGAGGCAATACTGAAACTGAAAAGTAGTCACAGGTAGTGTGATTTTGCCATCAATGAGCCATTCTGTAGCTGGTTTTTCTGCCACTGTGAATGGTAACTTTTCCAGTTTTTCAATGCTCAGCACTGTATACTTTGTTCCTCTTTGTGCCAGTTCGATCTGCTTATCAGTTAGATTGTATTCTGCAAACCGAGCCGACGTGTTGATGAAACGCCAAGGAACATGGCCCGCACGCAAAGATTGCAGCGTCCAGCTTAATAACACAATAGAACGTAATTGAGATTGGCCTTGCTGTAACATCGCCAAATCTTGTTCTAGTATGTCGATAGCAGAGGATACAATGTTGTCCAATGAATATATTCTGGAGGACAAAGTTGTTAACCCATTGTCGACCACAGTGAGTGTTTTCTCTAAATTAATACGATCAAGTTCATGTATTCGTTCTGCGGCCTCCATCTGTGACACTTTCCATGCTTCATTATAGGCAGCATAAATGCCGGCATATATGAAACGTTTTTGATTCGGTTTTCTTGGTCCAAGCAAGAATTCCCTACGGTTTGCGTCTTCTTTAAGTAAGGATAAGTGTTGTTTCACACCCTGTAGTGTAGATTTCTGCAGCCAATCGAGGCATAATTTTCCTACACTGTATGTTGTTACTACCCCCGGATGCTGTCTTTGGACGTATCTTGGGTCTGGCCTATGAATAGTAAATCCCTGAGTTTTATTCAGGAATCTTTCCTGACAGTTGTTCGTGTCTGTGGGCCAGATCAACCATTTTCTCCAATCAGGATTAGATCTGTTGAGTTGTAGTATTTTGTCAACTGTAACCGCTGCCTGTGTATCGTTATCAGTTGCAGGTGTTGGTACAGAAGGTGCTTTCATGTCTTTAATCTTGGCTAGTCCAAGACAAGATGTTTGTTGGACAGTTTCATTCAAAAACATTATTTGTTCAGGGATGATACAGGCTCTAAATAAAGCTTCTATCCCCTGCACTGGCCAATCTTTAGTACCCCAGACAGTTTTTGTGTCTATTGTGACTTTCCATAAGTCGAAACCCTGTCAAGACAGTTGGGCAATAAATGTTGCAGAGTAAATCTGTTTTGTATTAGTTAACATAATTTTCAGTCCTGTTTTGTTTGCATTTTTATAGTAAAACGTTTCTGGATCAGATGTATTGTAAACTGAAAAATATGGAAACTTGTTAGCAAATGTTTTTGAACTACCTTTTGGTGGTGTAGGACAATGCTCCCATTGGTTAAACATAAACACATTTCTAGGGTTTGCAGATTTATGCAAATAATGATGACCATAGTGGTTATAGCAATACAGCTGTTCACAGTCTGATGAACCCTCTAAATATTCATTTTTAGAAAATGCAGCAGATTTTTCTAGGTCAAATATTATGTCATTAACAGTCTCAAAGTCCCAATCATCAGAATAGGTACTGGACGAAATGAGATCACTTAGTGAAATTTTAAACAAATGTGGAATGTTCAATTGTTCCGTCGGACCAAAGATATCAAATTCTGTTTTGTCCCACACTATACCATCCTGTATAGGAACGGCTGTGATGTTCACCTTTGACAAGTCTCTTGCTTCACGATGGGAAGATTTATGAGGTTTCAAAAGTACGTTCACATCTTTTCCTTCAGTGTTCACATGGATGTATCTGCCATTTATAAGCACGCTCATAGTCATAACCAAAGCTAGCCAAAGCAGGAAAACAAATATTCCAGAAATAATCCAGAGTTCAATCCATGGGGAAACCAGATAAGTCTTTTTCAGAAAGTGAAGAAAGTCTTGTACTTGCTGCTTGAATGTTAATGATGCTGGCGTCGTTTCAGGTTCACTCGGATCTTCTGAGAACGTATCAAAGTTAATGAAATAGCCAGAAGCAGTTCTGCCAATTGTTGAAATTGCATCAGGAGTTATAGAAATCGCTGGAACCAGTTGATCACTTGCTACATTGGTGTAGACAGGTGTATTTGGACGAACTGTTACTTGAGTTTCAAGAGGGATGAGTTCCATAGCATTGTTGCTCAGTCCTTCATCTGTTACTGCTGAATTCCCAATTGTTATCAGTCTTTCAGTCTGAACCTCTTGGATAGTAGCGAGAGGAGTGTGTCTGCTACTAGGTCGGAGTCCATGAGGCCTACTATTTAGTATTGGCCACATACTGTGGTTTGATGAGGTCGATGGACACAAATCTTTTCTCCTTTTTTCCAGCAAGGGGCGGCAGAAGTACTGTTTTTGTTCCTTGAACTGCTAGGACAGGTACTGGTTGTCTGTAAGAAGGTCCAAATTCCTTCTTGCCCGCAATCTTTTCTCTGACTAGATCCCCAACTTTTTGAATCCAGACAGGCCTTGCTGGGACCGCCGGTTTTTCCCCAGTGGTGGTAGGCTGCAGGAATACGTTGCTTTGTTTCGATCTTAGTTCATTGAGTTCCTGTAAAACAGCCAAACAATCTTTGATATCAAACGGTTTATTTTCCACCACTGTGCCTACGTGATCGAGGTCTGGTACCCACATTCTTGTCCCAAATAGGACCTCATATGGAGTGACCCCCCCTAGAGAACTTCTTGGCAGGTTATTTAATGAGCGTTGGACCCCATAAAGATGTTTGACCCACCCATCACCCGAACCTAATACCCTAGCTGTTATAGACTGCTTTATGTCCCGGTTTTTCCTTTCCACAACCGAATTTTCCTCAGGATGGAATGGAGAGGAGTACCGCAATGCAACACCCAGACTATCCATGGCTTCTTTGTAAGCCCGAGAGCTAAACGCAGGGCCCTGGTCAGAATGTAGCGTGCCTATTGCGTATGTGCCGATAAAGACTCGCAAATCTTTTATAACAGTTCGAGCGTCAGCCGAGCGCTGAGGCCATATCCATAGGAACCTAGAGCATGAATCCACTGCAACCATGATATATTTATAGTTACCGTCCCTTTACAAGGGACCGCAGTGGTCCAGGTAAACACAAGCTAATGGTTTGTCTGAAATTAACAGGGGTGTCTGCGCAGGACGTTTTACTGTTGAGACTTTCATCTGTTGGCAAATATCACATTCTAAAACATAGTTCTTTGTTTGTTCCCGAATGCCAGGCCACCAATATCTTTGCTTGAGTAAAGATACTGTTGCAGAAACACCTGCATGGGCAGAAGCTATCCCTTCGTGTGCTGCTAGGATTAGTCCTAATCTACGTTCCTTGTTTGGAATTACCCTATCCCCCACTCCAGGGATTCGAGCAAAAGGAACGTTGTTCGCATCAATTACATAAGAGTACTTGAGTGGAAACTTTTTTGGTAACGCTGCACCACTGCCTTTGCTTGTAGCATTGACAGCCAGCATTATCTCACTGTCTATTTTCGTTTTTGAACGAGTGATCGCAGCTACGGAAGTCGTCTGATCAGCCCCCTTTGCGGCTTCGTCAGCCAATGAATTCCCTGCAACGTGAACGCCATCACATTGATGACTCAGTGTGTGGATCACGTGAGCCTTTGGTAGTTCGTTTTTCAACTGAACTACTTGTTCCCAAAGCGTTTTGTGCTTTATTGTGCCACCTTTCGCGTCTTTGAACCCATTTTCAAGCCAGTTTTGTATATATTCATTATACGACTGAACACAGTAAAAGGAATCGCACACTATTAGTGTGGGGAATTCTCGATCTGTACTTTCAAGTGCCAGTTTGAAAGCTTGTAGTTCAGCTCGCTGAGCTGTACAATCTCCTAGAGATTGAGTTTTTGTGACCATAGGTCTGAAGATGCCATCTTGCATGCGACCTTTAACGATTGCACACGCTGCACTGTAAGCTTGCTTACTCCCTGTTGCGGGCTGTGCGGATCCGTCAGTGTAAATTATGAATTCGTACTGATCGAGAGGCAGGATTTCAGTGGGCAGAGGACATTCTTTTTCTTATTGGAGGAACGCTTGTGTTTTTAAATCAGGATCAAAAACATATTCAACATCTGTTGCAGCAAGAGAATTAACCCATTGTATCCATCTTGGATGTAATGCTTTAGCATTTGGAATGCTTGCTTTTGTGACCGCTTCTAAGGATGGTACTGGGGTCACGACAATAATGCGTTTTCCTTGGACTAGGGCTCTTTCTTTTGCTACAGCGGTTTGAACTGCTGTCAGAATTTTTTCAGTTGAAGTGAAGCGCATTTCCGCTTGTGTATACAAATGAGATTTGTATGCGATTGGTATTTTTTCACCCTCATTAAATGTTAAGTAGGTGAATCCGCATTGACCCGAAATTATTCGGATCACCAGGTTGCGTTGACTTACGCATGTTTGTAAGTGATTTGTTGCTAACATGTTAGCCTGGAGTGAACGCAAGATTTCTGTGTGTTCATGTGTCCAATTTTTGATTGAAAAATCAGGTTTGATTAATGCGTAGAGAGGTTTAACCCTTTCTGCGTAATTTAGAATGTATGTTCTTCCAAAATTTAGGAAACCCAGGATGGATTGTAAGTTTTTAGCGTTTTTGGAGGTTGGAGCAGCGCACATTTCTCTAGAAAGTTAGCTGCCAAGCTCTTGCCTTCACTTGAAAGCTCATATCCTAGAAATAGGACATTGAGATGGGCAATTCTGGACTTTTTGAAGTTGAATTTGTAGCCCTCAGAGGCGAAGCCCAATATAATGGTGCTTACCCTGTTCAAGTGTTTGTCCAGGTCATCGTCTGTCAGATAGATGTCATCGACATAGGACAATGCCTCATTGTCATAAATTTGTAGTAACTCCGTTACCCTCGCTGAGAATAACCCTGGGCTGTTCTTGAACCCTTGTGGGAGTCGACAAAATTGACGCTGGGTCCCCATTATGGAGAAAGCTGTTAAGTACCTGCTTCCAGGTGCTATGTTTTGACAAAAGAAAGCATTTGAGATGTCTAATGTGGTTTTATAGTTTTTACGCACAATGTTATTCATTAATGCTGTGCTATGTGCATTTTGAACTGCAAATGTTTTTGAACAAGTGTTTAAGTGTCTGTAATCCAAAACTAGACGATATGTGGTGTCTGGTTTGGAGACAGGAAACAAAGGATTGTTCATTGAGGAGGTGCATGTTTCAATCAAGTTGATCTAAGATCTCCCTGACCTGTTTTTTAGCTTCTTGCTTTATTGGGTACTGCCTCTGTGCAGTTGGTTCATGTTTCAGATGTATTTTATGGTGAGGTGAGTCCTCATCCCATCCTACATGATTTTTATATAATGCTGGGGCCTGGGCTACTGCCCATTTCCTGGCATATGTATATTTTAGGTGAATTGGAATATGGTTGGAGAAGGCAGGCATAATAATGTGCTCGCCGTGTGGGCACTCCCTGACAAATTGTGGTGGCCAGTCTTTTTCTGCTAGAAGTATGTCATAGCCCCTTGAAAGTTTTTCCCAAAGAAGGGCTTTCACCTGTCTAGGTATGTCTCCCTCCATCCGGAGTGTTATTTCATATAACTTTTGTGGAGTACTAACCCTGGTGTCTACAGTCTCTACTGTAATGTACTCATTCAAGTCCACTATCTCCAGAAGTTCCTTCAGGTTCTGGCGAGCTATTGTGACTTCTGCTGCACTATCCAGCATTGTCTGAGCCCATTCTCCGTTCCTGAGTTGTGTTCTCAGTATTCTCGGCATGTCTGATCTTCAGACCCGCTACTTTCTTTTTGGAGAATTGAGGTTTTGATTTGTTTTTTGGAACGTGTTTGTCGTGTTTCGATTTCATGCGTTCATCTCTATGTTCTGACCGTCCTCTTCTTTCCGATGTCTGTGACGATATCTGAAAGGTACGAGAGGAACGTGTATCAGTATCTTTATACCTGTCAGGTTTATTAAAATTATCCCTGTTCCTGAGGTTATACCTCCTTTCAGAGGGCTCCTTTTGAGGAGACCTACCTCGGGATTGAGAACGTTTCTCGTTTGAATTTTGTTTAGTAGTTTCCCACTTCTTTTTAGAAGATGTAGGAGTTTGTTTACTAGAGTCCTTCTCAGGACTTTCAGATAGTTTTGGCTTCACTGGTCTTCCACCCAAACTATCTCTGCCTAATTCCGCATAAGATTGTTCTATAATTCTGGGTAGGTCAGTTTGTTGTTCTGTGACATCAAATTCCCTTAATCGTTGGCGGATCGCCACTGCTGCTGCCTCCCCTTTAATATTAGATAATATTATTGTTGAGACCTGGTCGAAATTTTTCAGCAATTTCATACCTAAATTCAGAGCAGGCTCTGCCCCGTATTCGTTTTGAATTTGTTTCAGGACCTCTGGTATTACCGCAATTGACGGAATGCCATGTGTTTTAGTATAGATGGCAGCAAAGGCTGAGCCCCAAGTGGTGCAGTCTTCCAGTTGTGGTGTGATACCCATTGGTAAACTGAGTGTTAGGATTCTGTGTTTCTCATACGGGCTAGTATTTGGAAATACTGCTTCGATTTGAGTCATTTTTTGAGCTATCCAGAATGGAATTTGCTCACGTTTTGTGGGCATTTTACCCATGACTGCGTATAGAGTCTGTGGTGTAATTTTTAGTGCAGTCCCCGGTTGAGGGGTCTGATTTGGAATGGTTAATGGTGGTTGGACTGTGAACGTCCGCATGACATATTGGACCAATTGTCTGTAGATTTTTATTAACTCTTGTAGTTGAGTAAGTAACTCCTCATCTGACATTATATCAAGTTCAGGATGAGGTGTGTAGCCGGCTAGAATCGGCCATGTTGCTCCTGGTCTACCTAGTGGACCGAGCCTGGTAATGTTTCTGTGATGTTTTAGGGCGCCTTTAAAACAGAGCTGATGCTCCTGGTATATTAGTGGAATTTCTATATCATCAAAAGGAATATATTCCTCTGGTGGATCATCTTCTTTGTAGAAGTGAAACAGTTTTGTAACTGGATTGGATCCAGGAAATATTACCCATGAATAGAATACCTCTGTCTGAAAGGATTCGTGTGCCTCTATCACTGAAAACTGCTCTACCGCCTCTTGGTGGTAGGCCATGTTTTATGAGTTTTAGAGTGATGGCTCTCCTTAAGTTTGGAGCGATGTCTATAACACCCTCCTCAGGTTCATTTAAACCTGTAAAGTTAAAAACTGCTAAGGCTGGGTCAGCCGCAGCTCCCCCGGTTTCGGTCATTCTGTTTTTTGAAAAATGTAGGACTAGTTTCAAGGAAACAAAGATAAGGTGCACAATATTTTGGAACACTGTATCCTTCAACGTTGAGCAAACCAAACAGCTAATATATAGGGTGCTTCCCTATGTAGCCGTGGCGGATACTTAACCCTGCCCACTCCAGACGTCTTTTGGAGTATATGGGTAGGGGTCTCTGAGAGAAAAGGCACGGCTGAGTTACTCAGTATCTAACGTTAAATTACCGCCTTACCAAACCTTTGGGCGCCATGTAGTGTAGCTCCTATTTCCCTAATAGGCTCTGCGCATAGGAATAATATACCCTATAGGTTTGACATAGGACTAAGGTCAATATGTCCCTATCGAGTATATTAAACTTAATTACTTGTGCCAGCTAGCTCAGAGGCCACTAGAAACTCCTTGATAAACAAGAAGGGAGTAGTTTCTGGCAGCCGCAAAACATGACAACTTTGTTTCCCTTTAGAATCAGAACGTGTCCCAGAGTCGTGGAAACAATAGATAACCATTTCACTCAGCTCAATCGTGCATGCTTAGTTTTCCTCAAAGTTACACAGGAAGAAATAGACGGGCGTTTCAATAAAAGATTTATTGAACAGTCTTGTTTCTCGTGTAAGTAATATGTGCTGTTACGATCACAAGACAGTATGCAAGATAAATAATGTACAGCGTAAGCAGTAGAAATAAATAATACTGCGCTAGCATGATCTTTAGTAGATATTCATTTACATAAATAACATAGACTAAAAATGCGAGTACTCATACGATGCGTTTCTAAGCTAGTTCTACCCCAATGTACCTAACCTAACCTAGGTGTAGGGAGAGGTATGAAGTAGGTGGAGTATTCCTTACTATGGTATACTAAGAGTATGTTAAGCCTAGTATGCCTAGTATGCCAAGAGTCCCTCTAGGTTTCTAGTCAGCTCCATACCTTAAGAATGAGAGAGGTGGGAATCTCTTGCCAGACTCGAACTCCAACACCCCGCGAGGTAAGTCAGATCACTGGAAGCTTGACTCTCTGCGTGCAGGGATGACAGCGTCTTCTCAGTGCATCAGGCCGGGAAACGGGCTCCTCTGAAGTCGAGGTCTCCTCTGATTTACAAGGGCTAGGGAAGGTATATTTATACCTGAGAGGTACCTCAGAGTGTTAGCATTGACGTGAATCGGACAGCGGAAGACGTCATGAATGAACCCTCAAGGTATAACAGTTCATGCATAATAGATGAGTCCTTGAAGAAATCAATAGTCCTGTGCTAGGGAAACTCCCGAAGCCTAAGGGTCTGTTCTTCAAGAACTCGTTGTGACGTTAGGGTGGACGGATGTCGGAGACCATGCCTGTATTTGGAGTGAACGGTTTAATGCCTAAATAAGGACTGGGATTTTATGCCTATATAAGGACAGGGCGAATTGTGCCTATATAAGGAAATGATACAGGAAAACCCATGTACGGACACCCTAAGAGGAATACAACAAGGTGAAAAATGGAATCCGTCAGCACCATGACACATACATCTGTGTCTATAAGTTCTGCTGGTTGTCCCATTGTCTTCAATGCCTTATCCTTCAGTACTAATAATGATATTTACATGCAATACAACACAAATCATCAATTGCTTGGGTATTCGCAAATTTAATTTGTCCCAGGTTTCTATAATATGGCATAGCATAGCTTCTGTTGTCATCCATGGTTTGCTCATATAACTGTAGTCCAGCTAAGTTGCACACATCTGGGGTTCGTTGAACATAATGTGAAGAAATAACTGATTCAATGCATGTTTGGGGATTAATCGCATGCAGTAAATCGCTTCCGTCTCTGAGGTGAATGTGAGTGTCACATGTTGATCTTTATTTTGAGGGTGATGTTTCAGCTACTTCTGCCCCCCGAACCTCAACACTGACAGGATTCAAGACAGAACTCCAATCTTGACAATTGTCGGTTCACTCCAGGTCTGTGAGATATGTTGGGCCTATTACAGAAACCTCATTGGTGAGATGAGTCATTGTTGTCTATGTCGATTGTAAAACAGAGTGCCAGGGCTGCAAATGGTTTGAGAGAATGCGATTGGAGTTATGCATGGTGTCATTCAGCAGTGCCTAGCAGACAGAGGATCATCATAGTTTTCAAACAGTGCTTATCTGATCCGTAGCTGACATCAAACTGGGTGACTCAGAGTTGAGCTACATCTTGTAAGGTTGATTTCTGGTGATGGTTGGATCAGAAGATGGACAGTTGGCATGTAAAAATAACAACTATCTGGGCCAAGGATCCATAGGGAAAGGAAATTGTGCATGCTGCTTTTACTTTGCATTACTGGAGCTGGCTTGTGTATGCACGCTGGACTAAGCAATGTTATGTAAACACCACCATTGTACATGCTCACGTTGTTAATTTGCATTCTTTTTTAAACAGGGTGACATTTGACACACATTTGTTGGCGTGCCTGTGCAGGATAGTATTCTCTGAACTGAGCTTTGCTTACATTTCCACTTCATACGCAGATTATCAAATACCTTCAACATTCTGTGCAAGGGCTAAGTTCACTATGCAAAATGTTATTTGTTTTGGCCATTCAGTGACAGAGCTATCACAATACAAAAACAATTGCAGCCTGACTGGGACTTGGGCATGGTAACATGGATGATTTCTATTATATAAACAACATCATTCCCTTGTTTAGACAGAGGATCATTTATCTGGCACTGAGAGATCGACCCATGCCAAATTCCAGCCCAGCTGATTCCTGTTTACCTCATGTGAGGGATGCTGCCCAGATCTCCACCAAGATGGGCAGCCTGATGACACTTACCCACAGGTAATGGGGAGTTAGATCATTGTAGGACTTGGCCTTTTTGTCTAAAGTTCCCTAAACTTTTTGCTTTCCCCCTAGACCGTTTTCCTGACATAAAGGTGCCAATTTAGATGCTTTTGGTACTTTGTCACTGCTGATCAGTGTCAAAGTACAAGGGTTCCCTATGTAAAGTACAATGGTAATTGGTTGGCCATGATTGGTATGTATGCCTTACTAGTAAAAGTCCCTAGTGATGTGCACTGTGTGTGCAAGGGCTAGTAATGCAAGGGCGCGCAGAGAAGGGAACTCAGGCCTTCAGTGTAGGGCCTGCGCGCAGTTTGCTAAGTTAGCATGTTTCCTGACAAGTGCAACCACTTGTCAGGCCTTACTTTCCCTTTTGCGTACACTGTGGGTACCCCTGTGGTAGGTCCTGGGTAACCCCTGGGCAGGGTGCAGTGTAGGTAAAAGGCAGGACATATACTGAGGTGTGTGCTATGTCCTGACAGTGAAAAAACACTCCAGTTCGTTTTCACTGGTGAAAGGCCATTCTGCCCATTGGACAGAATGGGGGAGGCTGGGTATGGTGTTTTGTTCATCATATGTGGACGGGTTGCACACCGTTTTTTTGACATCAAATTCATCCAATTTTCATTCTTCGAAATTTACATTGCGTGCTCAATGGTGACGTGCCCAGCCCCAACAGCACGTTGTACACTAAACCACATCAACCTGGGACACCTTTTGTGCCCCAAACCATGGCACAGCTGCTACTGCCTTTGCAAATAACTATGTTCATTTTCTTCCGTTTCTTCCTTTTTACTCCATATTTAAACCTCTTTCAACTATTTAAATCCATGTGCAAGGAAATGCCATTTTCTGAGTTTCTCATATTCAAGACGGGCCATCCGAACCTCTCATTTCAAGAATACGTACAAAAGCGAAGTTCATCCAAAACAGTTTATTTAAAACCCAGTGCATTTCGGGCCTCCAGGGGCCCTTCGTCAGGGGAAACTGAAAATAACAATTGAACAAACATTAATATGTAGTGCGCCACTTTGTTTATAAAACTCCATGATTATCAATTGCATCCCATTTAAAACAACGTTCGTGTAATTCAACAATATTATTTACCCTAATCAAGCTAAAAACATCCTAATGTTTCACTCGTGATTCATATTGCATTTACATATTTGATACTATTTTAATCTATTACGCATTCCTATGCAATCACCACGTCGACTATTGCCTTAAAAAATAACCTCATTTTCATCCCCATACCCTAAACTTACCCCTCCCTTCGAACCCCATGCCAACATCCCAATTCAAAAACTTCCCTCTCTTTAAAACCGTCATCCATATTTCTCTCTTTCCATTCTACCCTTCTCTCCTTGCAACTACCATAAACATGCATCCCACCCGCTTTCATCCCATATTCACACACAAACCTAACTTTCTGTTTATCTACTCTCAACTCTACATCTCACCCCTTAACATCACTATCTGCCACTCAAAACTTCCGTGTCTGCCTCACAATTCATCATCACGTACCTTCCCTCAAACATCTTAATCATACTTCAGTCATACCCCCATCACATACCTGTTAAACAACATCCATCCTCCTCTCTTCGTCGCAAAAGGAGTTTCCTTCGCCGTTCATCCACCTGACCTTTAAACCCAACTTCCGCCCCTCCTACCCAGTAACCTCCCCCTCTGCTCGACGTGATCACCTCCTGCGTAGCTTAAATCCCTCCAAGCTGACTAAAACACTGCAACTCCCATAATGCATACCACCAGAGAAACACATAACCAAAAGTTGAATCTTATTGTGCACATAAATAAATTATCGATGCATCTCTGAATAATTCAAAACCAAGGGCGCCTTCATGAACTCTTTAACAGTCCCATGTTCAATGAAAATTATTTTCCGATTCTTCTGACTCCAATCATATGTGGACGGGTTGCACACCGTTTTTTTGACATCAAATTCATCCAATTTTCATTCTTCCAAATTTACATTGCGTGCTCAATGGTGACGTGCCCAGCCCCAACAGCACGTTGTACACTAAACCACATCAACCAGTCCCATTTGATGTCAAAAAAACGGTGTGCAACCCGTCCACATATGATGTTTCTAATTGACTTGCCCTACCGGGTTAGCACCCAAATCGAAACTGAAACAAAAGGAACTTTTGGAAAGCACGTTATGATCCACGTGCAAGGTGGAACACCAAATGTTTATTCAGCAAGTTTATTTTTATTGGAGTCAGAAGAATCGGAAAATAATTTTCATTGAACATGGGACTGTTAAAGAGTTCATGAAGGCGCCCTTGGTTTTGAATTATTCAGAGATGCATAAACTGTTTATGTTCTTCACCATTCTCATTATGCTAATAATATTATTCTGTTTTCTTCTATTGTTTATGGCTGCACACGTATTTTACTCAAGAAACACAATGCTTCAATAAATATTGAAACTGCATGTTGTGTATTTATTGTGTATTTCTTTAAGTATGCATGAGAAACCAAACAAAAAGGTTCTAGTTGTCACTGAAAACACTCTGGGACGTTTCTTCCAATTCGATTCTGGTCAATAGACCTTTGTAGTGGCCTTAGAGAAAGAGGGGTTGACAACAATTCAAATCTTAAAAAACAGTGTGATCATTAGGAACACACAATAAAAGTCTGTGTCAGTGACTTGAAGTTAAAATGTTTATTACAGACTCAAAGCCAGACTCATATTGGTCCTTAACACCAAAGAACATATAAGTATTTCCGTAGCAGAAATACAGAAAATAAGGAAAAGTATTTGATGACTAGACAAATGGTTTTGATTCTTCTCCCCGTACATTGAAAATATTTTCAGCTACTAAACCCTACACTAACCTAAGGATAGAGGAAACCCTACTGAATCAAGTAAGCCCTAAAAGTGTCAGCAACAGAACCTCTGTAGAAGTTCAATCGGTAAAGAGTCATGTATAGTATGAAACCACCTGGTGATGACAAGAGAGATCTGTACCTCTCTAAGTCTAGAGGGAATCTGACTAATCCCAAGGTAGGTTCACTAATTAAAATGCACAAAGAGCATTCAAGAAATATGACCTCATATATCACAGTACTTTTCCAGTTCCCAAGAAAGAACTTGGGGGCTGATTACGATGGCGGGCGGACTTTGTCTGCCCGCCACTGTAGCGGTGATTGGGACCGCCCGCCAGACATGTGGCGGTCCCACCACTGCAATTAGGATGCGACCGCCAGTAGTGCATCCTGGGCCTTTAACATTGCGGGCAGTGCTGCTGGCTGCAGCACCATGCGCAATGTGAAAGGTGCTTGCACCGCATTTCCCTGCACCACGTGGCAGACACCACGCGGTGCCTGCCACTTGGTGCATGGAAATGCAGGGGGTACCATGGGTACCTCCCAGTGCAGCGACACCTCCCCCCCACATGAGGGGCCCGCAACGGGCACCCAAACTCAATCCCCGCCAGCCTTTCCATAGCGGCACTGCTGCCATGGAAAGGACTCCTAAAACCCACATCCTAATATGGCGGATGGTGCCTGCTAGGCACCGCCACCAGATTAGTGGCCCTGCTCCGCCTGCCAGGCAATCGGTGCGATTGCCACGGGCGGAAAAGCGGCAGACGGACTTTGCGTCCGCCGTGATACCCACCGCCATCCTAATATGGCGGTGGGTAATTCTCAATTTGATGGCGGAACGGTCACCACCGCCGGCCCGCCAGTGGTGATCGTTCCGCCATCGTAATGAGCCCCTTGGTTCCTTGACCACTACTCTCATATTCCAGTCTCCACTTTCAAGGTGTCCTTGGATTCCTCCCTTCGTCTGATAGTACCAACTGGTAACACTCCCTTTGTTATTCATTAAAATTATTCGACCTTGCCAGTTCTTCCTCACCTCACTATCTCTGAAAATACAATATGCTTTTTACTAACTAACGCCTTTTGTTTGCACCTTCACAGTTAAAAAACATGCAGTAAAACATAATTCATGTTAGTATTCAATGTCTCAACTGCAAGCTTAAGGCCCACAATTGTGCGAACTTCACATTGCTCTTTTACTGCACATGAGTTCTACAACCTACATATAACCCAATGAATGAAATCTTTAATAAGGGAATCAACTATTTTAATGTGTACTCTTATATGCTGCACAATATACCAATATATTTTTATTAAACAAAAATGACAACTGGTCACAATTTATAAAGAAAGCATTGAACACATAGATGATTTATCCTCATAATCCTTGGCGAATGCCCTGAAATAAATGCATTTTAGCGTACCTCTTTACAATCTAAACATATGCAAGATTAATATCAGCAATCCAGATGTTTCTGAAAAGGAAGAACATTAACATGCACACATATATGTCATAACACACTATAGATACACTTCTTATATGTTTGGTGCACCATATCTCATTAGTATTATTGCACCACACGAGAACGTATGGCCAAATGTAAATATATATGTGGCCTAGCCAAAACTAAAAGGATGAAGCCTAAATTTAGCTACTCCAATCCCCCCTCTGCGGTGATCAAGCCATCACAGATTGCAATCAGATCATTATCAGATTAGACCAATCAAACCCTAGAAGTCTTCAGCATCTTTCGTCTGGACTCCTCCAGACGTTAATATCATCATAATATCTGCTCTAACCTGCTTCTAATTCCACATCTGCTCTCTTCCTCTTCACTCCCTGTGTCACTTGTGCATGCTGATATCCCTTAAAAATTAGATATAGGAATATCACAAAAAGGGCAATTTTCAAAAGGGGTTGCAAAATGGTGCCCAACAATTCCACTTTCCAAGCTTCCAAACCATCAACCTATCGGATCAAACCCATTTCCAATAGCTTCCCGGGCACCTGTTGAATGCAACTCTTTCAAATCCTTCGTCAAACCGGATATATTCTTAATATATTTCTCTAGGTCCTTACTTTCGTCTGGGATATAAGTACAGCATTGCTGAACTTTCAACACACAACAGACTCAGCCCTCTTTTGTGAGCAAAAGTTCTAACGCAAGTTGGTTCTGCAATACCATAGGCCTTATCGCAATCATCTCAGTAATTTCAAGTAATAAGGAATTTCCGGTAGTAGTAGCCAATTTTTCCACTATTGTTGACAGCTAATTTTCAAGTTGTTCAGATTCACAACCACAGATGGGATTATAGCTCTGAAAGTATCCCCTACTGCTTCTGCTGAACTAAAACCTCGTTTGGTTCTGGAGTTCTCTTCCCATACAGGACCATTAACATTTTCCACATGATAAATCTTCGGGAAAACTATACCAAGATAACAGATACAATGTCATCTATGTGGCAATTTGAAATATGCATTTTGTCCTAGAATAAAATAGACTCCAGGAATCACAGCATCCCTCCAGGAAATGAGAATTTTTCCCTCTTGCTTCAAAAGTGTGTTCACGTTCGCTCTCCCCTAAAAGCAATTGATCTATATAACTCTGATCAACAGGTATACACAGCGTTCACTTGTGTTTCCAAACTAAAACTGAGCAGGTAAATTTACTTTTTCCTGATGTTCAATTTCTTCACTACTCTACGTTTTCGAGATCCTTATCACTTTCATTTTGAGATTTTGGGTTTCTCCATCTATCCTCCAACATATCCAAAAATGTATTTTCCACATCGGATATGTCTGTGTGCATATTCCTAATCTAATGATTTAAAAGATACAAAATACTTGCCTGCAAACTCTACACTTTTAACATAAGGATTCTTATTTAAATGTTTGATAAGGGGGACTTGTGGAAGAACTACGTTATATTTTGAAAAATAATATTGAAAACTATCTTTCCCATAAAATAGACTTAATAAAAGACTACAAGAAATACAATATGTCAGAGGGAGATGGTGATAAGTAATTCCCTCTGACGCAGAAGCGGGTAACTGAGTGCAAACATAACACCTCCTTTTATAGAGCAGTCTAAAATAAACATTCGAGGTATAAACCCCTCTTGATTCATCTGTGTGTAATTTCTTAACCCCCCCACAACTGCAGGTTGCTATCAGAAGAATTTGGGGTGGTAGGAGCAACAGTAGACTTAAATTCCACTGAGCTATCTGTAGCTAAATATAACCCTAAAAGCACTATAACTAATACTACAGCTAAAGCCATCAGTATGCCTACTATGACGTATTTACACCTGCTAGTATTAGGATTGGCTTCCATTACTTCATTCAAAACTAAACCTAGGGTGGGACATAGCAGCTGCAGAAACGGCAAAAGGAAATTAAAATGATTGTGCAACAAATTATGTACAATGTCTTGATGAATCTTCTTTTCCCCTACAAAATCTATTAAATGTCTTTGATAATAAACAGTTATAGCTCATTCACTATTAGTCCCAATATGAAATGCTTCAATTCATCAACTAGCACAGGAAACTCGTTTACATCCAAAAAGGGAAATTCAGCCACATCCAACATAAAATGTCTCAAGGCACTCAGTCTTGTCAACAGAGTAAGTTCAGAGGTAAGATCAAACTGGAGAGCAAGTTCCCGAAGTTTCAGTTGAACTTTCACAGTGATCCCAAAATTCACAGAACCGTTCTCCCTGTCATTTGCAAGAACATCCATTCAGGGGATAAGTACCTCCAACAGGGCACTCTTACTCACTTCAACCTCCTGAATGTTGTCTCTCCTCCTCCTTCACTCACATCTGAATCCTCTACATCCTCTGGGATATCCGGGAGATCACTTTCTTCTTGAGGAACCATTCTTCCTCTCTCCTGCCATCTCGGCCATTGTTTTTCTGCTGCCCCTCGCGGTCCTCTAGTACTAGGCTCTTTGTCAGGGTCTGAGTCTATCTCTGTTACAACCACTGGATTAGCCCCTCCTTTACCATCTTGTCAATGAACTCAGCAGAACCCTCCTCATCCTTTGCAGTAATCTAGTATCAGATGATCAGCAATGTTTACAAGAGCATTTACAGGTACAGCTGGCAATCTCATTGCCCTTCCCATGATGAACTCATAGAGAGACAGTCCTGTCCTCTGATTGGGTGTGCTGCGCAGACTCCTCAACACCAACGGCAAAGTAGCCGAACACTTCAAAGACAACCAAGCACATACTTTGACAAGTCTTGATTTCAGTGTGCCATTGACTTGCTCCACCAGACCTGAAGCCTGAGGTCGGTTACAACAATGCAGTCTCTGTTCAATCTGCAAGTAGTACACAGCCTCCACAACATTTAGTTATTGAAGTGAGTCCCTCGGTCCAGTTCTAAAGAAGTCAGGAAGCCAAACCTTGGTACCAACTCCCTCAGCAACCACTTTGCTTCTGTGAGACTATCATTCCTTCTTGTTGGATATAATCCATCGTGAAAAGATGCACACAACAACCAACACGTACCTCAGCCTGTTGCACACAGGCATCACGATAACCATAGCGTACCTAAATGAGTCGGACCATGGTAATTTCCAGCCATTGGATGCAGCAAACTAAATGGCAACACATGTCTGCCATCTCCTGAAACCCATATTTCATCCTCATCTCTTTTAACACAATCTTCATTTTCCCCAGCCGCGGTCTGTGCAAGTAACAGCGGTGGGGCCGGGTGGGGTGGGATTGCGACGGACGATGACAAGGGAATATTAATTATTTATTTATTTAATTTTCCCTCAGCATCGTCCCTCGAACTCCCCCCACCCGGCCCCACCGCTGTTACCTGCACGGACTGCGGCTGGTTCTCCCAACTCTGCTGTTCTGCTCCTGACACCTCTCCCTGTAACCTCCAGATTCCTCCAAGTATCAGCTGCTGTGAACAAAAGGTTGTAATTGGCTTCATCATTTACACACTTGCCATTTAATATTCAAGCATTGTAAGCACAGTACCTTGCAACTTCGTCAGCATACCTGTTGCCGACAGTCACATAGCCATCTCCCTTGCAATGTGTTGAACATTTCACAACTGCAAATTGTGCAGACAATTGCAAACTCTCTAACAGTTTTATCACCTGATCACCATTACGGCTAGGGGATCCTGATGATGTCATATATCCCCTCGGGAACCATAACTGTCGGCAGTCGTGCACCCCACCAAACCTGTACTGACTATCTGTAAATATAGTCAACTGTAATCGATCTAAAACATAGCGTGCTCCGGTAAGAGCAATCAACTCAGCCACTTGTGTGGAGACTACTCCTTGAAGCCAAGCAGCTTCTACTACTCCTGAAACAGTACAGACTGAATAAGAAGTTCTCAAATTTCCTTCATAATCTCATTAACACTAACCATTCATGAACAGTACGTATTCAGATTCAGGAAGCGGTTCATCTTGTATATCTGGTCTTGTCTTGGTGCATAGTTCAGTGACAAAGAGACAGTCATGCTCTACTTTACCATCATCATTGTCATTCCCAGGAAGAGGCAGCAAGTGGCAGGATTCAAAACAGAACACCTTTTTAGAGACACGTTCTCGGCTGCGAGTATGATTTGCTCATACCGGGTCAGCCGGCTGTTCGTGAGGTGCTGTATCCTTGTTCTAGTTAAGATTTCGACAGATTGAAAAACATACACTGTCAATGGATGCCCATTACTATACATTCACACCTTTCGATGCTGACACCTGTTGCTGCCATCGCTTTAAGGCAGCCAGGCAGCGCTGCAGCCACTAGATCTAACATGGCTGAGAAATAGGCAACTAGTCTTTGGGCACCTCCGTGGTCCTGTGTTAACACAGAGAGAGTGCAGCCATCTCTTTCACTGCAGAAAAGCAAAAACGCTTTATTGTAATCAGGCATTCCTAGTGCCGGGACACGCCAGAGGCTTTCTCTCAACTCTAGGAAGGCAACCAATCAGCCATTGTTCCAAGGCACAGGATCCAACACATCCTTGTGTGTCAGCCTTTGTAAAGGCTTGGCCACTAGGAAAAAAAATGGGTATCCCCTGAAGACAGAAGCCCACCATTCCCAAAAACATCCTCACTTTTTGCTGTGTTGTTAACAGATTCATTTGCATGAGCACCAACACTGTCTCTTGTGACACCCTTGTCACACCTTTCTCAATGTGATGACCAAGCTATTTGACTTCTCTCAAACAGTACTGCAACTTATCCGGGAACACCTTATGTCCATTCTCAGCCAAGTGGTTTAACAATGCAATGGTGTCAATTTTACATGCTTCCTGAGTATTTGACACAACCAGCAGGTCGGCGATATACTGAACCAGGATAGAGTTACAGGGCATAAACAAAGACTCCTAATTCTTCTTAAGGGTCTGATTAAATATGGAGGGACTCTCCGTTTATCCTTGTGAGACTCGGCACCATCCAAAGACACGGTTCCCGAGCCTAAAAGCAAAGAGAAACTGGCTGTCCTCATGCAAGGGTATGGAGAAGAATGCCTAGCACAAGTCAATAACAGTAAACCACTCAGGGGATCACAATAATATTAATCTTGCGAAGGTCCTGCACTATGCAGTACTTACCGCAAGGCTTCTGCAGGCCCATAATGTGTGAGTTACATGAACTCCTCCTAATTTGCTTTAGTATACCTTGTTGAACCATCGTCTTGGACACCAGATTTATTCTAGCAGTTGTTTCAGGGGTCAAATTATACTGCAGTGGACTGGGATATTCAACATTCGGTTTTATCTGTATAAGGACAGACTCAATTTCTAAGATATAAAGTGTTGGAAAGTGGTTTATTAGTAGTGATAAGTAGCGGCTTACCACTAGTAATGCGGCCACAAACACAATAAAAGGGTCAGTCAAGTTCTCAATAAATTATCCCTTTGCTCAGCCCTTGGTAGCTGGCAACGAACAGGTAGGCGCAACTTACGAGACATGTGTGGAAAGCATTTAAAAACACCAAGACATTAAATAGGTAGGACCCAATACACAATAAAAATCCGACACCAGTTTATAAAAATAGGATATATTTTTATGATCAAATAAACACCAAAATGACAAAATTCCAATGTAGGGAACCAGAGATTATTTTTTAAAGATTAAAAGTAAAACAAGCGCTTAGAAGCAAATAGCGATCAAAGGGTTAAAAAAAGGTCACGCTGGACCAGGACAAAGTCAAGAGTTCTTTAAACTCACTTTCAGAATGGTTTCCTGATGCAGGAAAGTGGTCCACAGCACCAGTCAAGGGTTCAGATCCTCTGTTTGGCCTCTTATGTGTCTGGGACTCCAATTTCCACAATGCACCTGTTCAATTCATGGAGCATTTTACAAAAGTTGCTCCAAACTTCTCCAAACTTTTGGAACTTCTTCCAAAAGGTCTCCTTGGGGGATCAAGGTGTCCCCACACCAATCCAGAGGTCTAGAACTTTTGACATGGTACTTGGGATGTTGGGACTACAATTCCCACAGTGTACCTGACCTAATCCTTAAAAGTCCACTGGACGCTCTCCAGGCTGGGGGCTTCTTGGTGAAGATGATGGAGGTGGTCTCTGTTAACCTGTAGGTTTCAGGGAATCCACTCTTTATTCCTTGTGATGCCAGGCAAAGTCCTTAGGGCTGTAGTGGATCACTGACATAATATCGACTACAGAAATATCCCCATACACAAATATTGACACACAAATATCGACATCCACAAAATAATGACATCCTATCTTGAAAATGTAAAATACAAAA
Source organism: Calotriton arnoldi (assembly GCA_963921515.1). Lineage (NCBI taxonomy): Eukaryota > Metazoa > Chordata > Amphibia > Caudata > Salamandridae > Calotriton > Calotriton arnoldi. The sequence goes on along the minus strand of CAWUFW010007390.1, from coordinate 607,734 downwards.
ATATCGGAAAAAATATAGATGTAAAAAATACGTGATGTACAAAATATAGATTTTTTTAATATATAAAAAATAATGATTAATAAATTAAATAATAAAATTAACTTTAAAAAAAACATATTTAGATGTAATGTACATTTAAACAAATATAATAAATACATTTAATTTAAAAAATGTAAATGTATATATATAAAATGTAATATATCAATGTATATTTACTTTAAAACAATTTTTCGACTAATGACTAATTTATTTTAAAATGTTATATATAAAAATTAAAAAATAAATATATATAAATATACATATACCTATAGCACAAAATCTAAAAAAAAACCATTATATTATAAATTAAAATATTAATACATTTAAACTTACATTTTGCACTCCATTGAGTGCAACAGTAAGAAAAGTGTTGGGTAGCATACGGGGTAAAAATTACTATTGCCACTCCAGTGAGTGCAACAGTAGGGAAAGTGTTAGATAGCAGAGGTGAAAAAATTACTATTCCCACTCCAGTGAATGCAACAGTAGCGAAAGTGTTGGATAGCGCATCTGTAAAAATTACTATTCCCACTCCAGTGAGTGCAACAGTAGGGAAAGTGTTGCATAGCGGAGGGGTAAAAATTACTATTCCCACTCCAGTGAGTGTAACAGTAGGGAAAGTGTTGGATAGCGGAGGGGTAAAAATTACTGTTACCACTCCAGTGAGTGCAACAGTAGGGAAAGTGTTGGATAGCGGAGAAGTAAAAATTACTATTCCCACTCCAGTGAGTGCAACAGTAGGGAAAGTGTTGGATAGCGGAGAAGTAAAAATTACTATTCCCACTCCATTGAGTGCAACAGTAAGGAAAGTGTTGGATAACGGAGAAGTAAAAATTACTATCCCCACTCTAGTGAGTGCAACAGTAGGGAAAGTGTTGGATAGCGGAGAAGTAAAAATTACTATTCCCACTCCAGTGAGTGCAACAGTAGGGAAAGTGTTGGATAGCGGAGAAGTAAAAATTACTATTCCCACTCCAGTGAGTGTAACAGTAGGGAAAGTGTTGGATAGCATAGGGGTAAAAATTACTATTCCCACTCCAGTGAGTGCAACAGTAGGGAAAGTGTTGGATGGTGGAGGGCTAAAAATTACTATTCCCACTCCAGTGAGTGCAACAGAAGGGAAAGTGTTAGATAGCGGACGGGTAAAAATTACTATTCCCACTCCAGTGAGTGCAACAGTAGGGAAAGTGTTGGATAGCGTAGGGGTAAAAATTACTATTCCCACTCCAGTGAGTGCAATAGTAGGGAAAGTGTTGGATAGCAGAGGGGTAAAAATTACTATTCCCACTCCAGTGAGTGCAACAGTAGGGAAAGTGTTGGATAGCAGAGGGTTAAAATTAATATTCTCAATAAAGTCAATAAAAAAATAAAAACAAACAAATTACCAACTACAATACAAAAATTGTTAAAAACACAAAAATAAAAAATATATAAAAATAACAAAAAATAGAAACATGTTATAATGTAAAAAAAATCTAAAAATTATAAACAAACATTATTTTATAAAAATTAAAAAAAAAATTAAAAACAAATACGTATATTTATTAAAAATTAATTATAATCAAAAACATTAATTGTTACATAAAATAAATATTCTTTATTTCCTACCCTATAACACCACACATTTCACAACAGCCATCTAAGGGGCCCATTAGGATGGTGGGCGGAAGCACCACCGCCGTGCTGGCGGATGCAAAAAGCACCAGTTACCGTCCGCCCGCCACAGCACACACGCCCGCCCAATTAGGGATGCGAAAAGACAGCCAAACACCGCCCGTACGCCAGCGACGCCGTCCGCCATCAAAGTGCGCCCGTTCACGGAGCGGCGCGGCCTAATGGAGACACAACGCCCGACGAAATCACGTACCGCCCGGCGTACAAATTACGATGCCAGAACCAAACAGTTCCCCCGGCTAAGAGACACCGCACGTGAAAGCAAGGCGGAAAACCGAACGCACAGTACGGATAGCAAAGAGGCGGACCCCCGAGCATGAATCCAGCACTGCAGGCCCTCCCCATGCTCTACCTGATGCAGCACCCAGGAGTCAACGCACCACGGCGACGCAGGTAGGCAGACACACAACAGGGGCACACAAACAGCGCACACAGTGCAAGGGCGGAAAAACTGTATATGGCCCCCCCTGACATCCCTGCGTGGACACGACACATCCACCACTGCACCCACACATGCGCACAACGCAGAGGCCAACGCCAGCGCAATGCATGAGCCGCACACAAACACAGGGTCACAAAAAAACACCACACACACCAGCACCACCCAGAACGCACATGTCACGTGACAGCCCTGCCACAGTCATGTCCCCAACCAGCAATTCACTGTTGCCAACCTGACGTAACACAACTGACCCGAACATGTCAGTGACGTCACGCCACATTAGGACACACCCCTGTGTGCAAAACACGGTGAAGCACACAGCGGAGGCAACATCACCCAGCAGAATATGGACCCCGTCGGGAAAAGGTACGCCAGTACCACACAGAAACACCGGTGCCACCCTGCACCCAATAACAAGACATGCAATACGTAACATCAAAGATACCGGGGACAGACAACAGGTGGGACCAATTATAACACAAGGCCCAACGTATAGCGGAAACGCAGCCTGCTGCCCACACACGGGAGAGGAGACAGCACCGAATGACCTTCCATTCCCACTGTGAAACCACATCCCGACTAAACAAGCCGGAGACAACAGTCATTGCACCAAACAAAGCCCAACACAGGCATGCAGAGGGAAGCGGCCACAGGGCAGATAGCGCATAACACCAAAGAACATTCACAACGGAAAGAAGAAATGATAACACTCCCCCATGTGGTTCACATGCAAGTTATCTGGAAGGAGTCAGACACCACTGACCTTGACCATTCAGAGAAGCATGTGGGGTGAGGGCCCGTGTCCTCCGCACAAGCCAACATAACACAAGTCCTGCCTCCCTACGACCATTACAGAATTCCCAGCAACATCGGAGGTTGCACTCTGCAGACTGCACAGACAGCCGGAGCACGCCACCACAGCGCCCTGCAGCAAAATGGCACTTGCACCACACCTGACCCAACTACGCCGGACAGATCAAGCTGTACAAACATAACCTGATACAGATATTGGGATGTGACAATCTGGCCTTGCTGAACGTAAGTTACCGACTAACTTACCGCATCGCATTGTTCAGCTGCGTCATCCCCGTCTTCTACTGTCTGAGGTGTCCCTTCTACTATCCTGTGGAGTTATGTCTCTCCAACCCGGCATGTCCAAGGGCGGACCTGCTACAACTATTCAACCCTCTGGACGCCCACGACAGGGTCTGTTCAGCATATGGGGGCATGGCGTATGTGGCGACTATCGGACCCACACTGCAATGGGACCACTGTGCCTCCACACGACGGATAATGGATTACAGTTACATCGAATGCCATCCAACATGTCCCATCATGCTCCTACAAGGGACAACTCACGACCAACACCTTGACAGCCACCATCCGCTACATTGGATGGCAACCATGTCCACCACCAATGCCATGGAAGCCCTGCTGGAAGGTATTGCATTCCTGACAACCTGTCAATTCGTCGGGCCCCGTCGCCAGACCCCCAATTGAGCAATGATGTCCCACACCGTACCCATGCTTGGCTTACGCACGGACTAGGCAGTTACCAGTACAACTACTACACCATGCAACCTGCAACTGACACCACAACAACAACTACACTGCCATGACATCTGATACTATTTGGGAAATGCACCCTGTTCCTCATCACATCCAGTAACTCTGCATGAACAGGGGGAGGCAGAGGCATGGGATTTGTGTATGGCAACCACATGGACAGAACTGCACGTACAACCATGCCATGATATGGATCCTGCGCCCATGAACATATGCACCGGTCAGTGGACAGCAATCGTCCTGCTGTAGTATGTGAGAGCTGTCACCACACCTCCCTCTGAACGTCCGTGCCAGGACCTTTGCATGGACACCAAGTGCATCCACCAACAACATGAGCCCAGTGACTGTGACATGGCCAGTACCCACCACATCGCAACAACAAGTGGGACGCCTTTGCATGCACGTAAGCCCATGCTCTGATGTCACCTCCACGCACGTGTGTATGAGTAACCATAGCAGCAAACCTGTAACATGGAACTGAGATGCACTGTGCCCATGATGACAAGCGGACTGGTAGGCTAAATGTATACTGTCTGTGTCAGTCAGCAGCACCACAGTAATTAGCAAATGTACATTAGCACACCAACGGCTAAGCAGTTGTAACTCTGAAGCCCACATCCCACAGTCAACAACTAATCACTGTACCCCTACACCCTATGCTATGTGTAATCATGCTGAGTATATCCTCCACATGCACTTCGCTGCCAGTAGTGTTCACTATACTGCATCACAGAGGACATAAGTCCCAATACATGGCTTGAAGCAACAATGTGTCTCTGCTGATTCATTTCACAAGTACGAATGAGAGAGGATGAGAGTGTGTGAAGTACACGGCAGTCGTGAGATGACCATGTAGTCCACTGTCATTGTATGTCAACGCAAATGAGTAGCACAACTGTGGGAGACACACATGTGTCATGTGAAGCGGGAGTTACGCATGGCTCAGGTGGGTTGGTGTGACGGGTAGGTGCGCACATGCAATGTTGAAACACGCTGTGTTGGGAGGACTCAGGACCAGTACATTGGCGCACTCCTGGGAATCTGTAAAGACCACCTGTCTGGTGACGAATGTGAACTCGTGTGTGCACAACAGGCGGGCACACGAACAATGCCGCATCAAGTGTAGACGTCAGCCCACCCTCCGTGGACATGCCGGATACTGCTGCGCGTCCGCCAGGCCCTTGCCAAGGCACTCACATCCCCTGTCGACCTGGTGTATCCCCAACATTGTCCACTTGCACAGGCAATCCAGGGCACGGGATGGCAGTAGAGCATGGTGGGTGAGAGGTCATGGCGCGCTCATCCTTGTCACATCACGCAGGCAACACATCCACAATGTGTAGTATGGCACAAGTCAAATGGAAGTAGTGGGGGGACGCACACATCACAAGCAGCAGTGACGTCACGGAAGGTGGCTCGCACCATCCCACCCATTGACAATACACCCACACACGTTACATGCCATTGCAACAGAGAAGCCAGCGCGTGCACAAGCAGCTCCAAGCTCGCCCCAGAGAGGCCAAAGAGTGAATGTGTGGGGCCATGAGCTCCAGTTGGACGCGGACTGGCCCGCTAGGGCAGCTACAGCCTCTGTGTGTTGCAGGTGGTGTATCCGGACTGCGGAGCCTGTCATGCATTGTCAATGTTGCCCGGGTCTCGAGTCGGGGCACCACGCATGTGGACGGCGTAACGCCACTAATTATACCGTGAGACAGACCACATGTACAACTGGACCCACACATACACTCCTTGGCCTCTCTGGGGCGAGCTTGGAGCTGCTTGTGCATGCGCTAGCTTCTCATGTGCAAATGCATATTGGTGTGAGCGAGGGGAGGCCATGAGGACAGTGTAAAAGATAACTGTTTGACTTTCAGTTAGTTTAAGGAATGCCCCTGATGTGGTCAGAAAAAGACATGTCTCGTGTGTATTGCAACTAGTAGATAAGCCGATGACCTTCCCATGTCTTGCATGTAGCCCCGCACCTAGCCCCGCACACTCGACACAGCAAAATGAGTACCAGCACCACATACTTCCCATTCGAAGCACTGACTGGGGGTGACAACCATTGGACAGTCTTGTGTAGTCCACCCACGCGTACATGTGGGCCCTCCATGATCCATGTCACCTGCGGCAAAGTGATGTCATGGGCAATGACGGAAGTGAGCAGAGCTGTCTGCCCCACGCACAGACGGTGCATCAGCTCAACAGACCCAGCACTGAGTGCAGCAGGGGTCACATGTGCAGGGGCAGTTGTGCCTGGTGTGAATGCACATGCACATAGACAGCACATCGAGCAATGTGTAGCCTGCCCACATCTACTGTCCATTGTCAGGCTGACCTAGAAAAAGATCACAAGGCAACACATCTGTGTGGGTGTACCCACTGTGACCAACACTGCGCAACCATCAGCGTACTCGCCCTGTGCATGGCCCACCCCGCAACGAAGGTCACATTCAGTGCCACTATCTCTCACACACATCCCTATCACGAGTCATGGTGTGTCCAATCGACAGTGCAGAGTAAGCGCTCATCCGGGGGTCCTGAACAGGAGACACATGTAACCCACTAGGCAGTCTGTGTCGGCACCTACTGGCATTGTGCAGTCAATGTGCAGGCCAGGCCTGCTGGGACTGAGAAGGGCAGCATGGCCCCAGCCTGACTTCCACACGACCAACAAGTGCACTGAGACCTGCATTGCCAATTGTCTGTGTCACTGGATGTCTGACATGAAGTTGCCATGTACCACCACTCGGGAGGGACAGACAGGTCAAAGCGCCCGAGAGCTCACATACCCATGCCACCTGCAGCCAGCATGGTGTGCAGTGCATGTCTGTACTCCACAGGCTCTGACTCATAGTGCTGAGGAGCAACGACATGTGTGTCCCCCACATGCACACCCACACACACTGCAGTTGTCTCTCACACACAACTTTCGCAAGGAATAGCCATGTGCAGTGTGCGTGGAGCACGGAATCCAGGTTCTCCAGCTCCTCGCTGGTGAGTGGACCTGGACATGTCCTCAGCGTCATCCACGTGTAGGTGGAGTGGTGGCAGCAGCAGGTGTCGTCGAGGGGTGCCAGGCTGCAGTGCCAGGTAGCTGTGGTTATGCCTGTCCCACTCACACACACATATTACCCCCTGGGGCCGTTTCAGTGGGTACAAGCTGCTGCGATTCGTGTACCATGTCTGGCAGCTTCAATTGCAGACGTTGGCCTGCTCCCAGCTGGCCATGGACGCCTACCTCCACAGTGGAACACGCAGGGTGCAACCGCGAGGGTCATTGGAGTTGGCCGTAAGGGCCTGGCCCATGCCGGGTACAGTCCGCTGATGCCATGTGCACCACACAGTATAATGTGCGCAATGCATCTGCAGGTGTGGCCATGATTTGCGTGTGGGTGCAGGTCCACAATGGACAGGGCCACAACATGCTGTGTGCATAGGCAGGGACGGCCAGTGCTCAGCCTCCACATGTATGTAGGAACATCATCATGTACACATTGGCATGGGAGCATGGGATATGCATATGCACACACATGCCATCTTTCACTATGTACATCTGCCACTTGGCACGTGCAATGTTACGTGTCACTTGTGATGTGTAGTTGCAAGCACACAGCCGTGTCGGCATGGGGCTGTCAATGTGTACACCTGTCAATGTTTCTGGAGGTGTGATCCGTACAGTGCTGTACTTAGGGTGCAGTAGGGACATCAATGACTGTCTCATATCCCCTCGTGCCACCGGTCCCAATTGTTTTGGCCGCTCAGCCTGTGTCCATAGCGTTGTTGGTGTGTGCCCTACACACCCAGCCTCGGAAGCAGTGTGATGCACAGCAGCTAGTCATGTTGCCGTGGTGTTGCAGCTTACCGAATATGCAGTCTGTTACCATCAGCATGCCTTACAAGTTGTTAAGGCCTAACTCCCCATGTGCATGCTCATAGCAATGGTGTGTGTCACTGCCCATTGCTATTGGTAGGGGACCTGTGTAAGTGTATTGTGGCTGTGCTGTCCCTAC